>CAJNDS010002482.1:372500-398375 GCA_905221605.1 Symbiodinium natans | reverse complement strand
GTAGTAGTAGTAGTAGTAGTAGTAGTAGTTTAGTAGTAGTAGTTTAGTAGTAGTAGTTTAGTAGTAGTAGTAGTAGTAGTAGTAGTAGTAGTAGTAGTAGTAGTAGTAGTAGTAGTAGTAGTAGTAGTAGTAGTAGTAGTAGTAGTAGTAGTAGTAGTAGTAGTTCGTTGTCGTCGTTTCGAAGCATGCGCAAGGAGGATACTATGGAAGGCAGCGGTCGGCTTTCCTAGGTCGTGCATGTGCCATGCTGATGCCGTCGCCACGCCCACACACGATGTGTAAAGGATTCCCGGCGGCATCGACGTGAAAGCTGTCTGAATAGCATGGCAAGTTTGAACTTCAAGGCTGCATGCCCAGATGTCTCAGACTCAGATAGCAATCAGAACCATGGCAGCCAGATGGGAAGGCAACCCTCGCTACAAGGCCTCTCCAGCTTGCTCCTTCGACAAGCCAGCTCGAAGTGCCGCTTGGCCTTGTCATGGCCAAGGTAAAGCTGCTTGGCAGAACCTTGCGACTTCCCAAAACATCGCCTGCAGCAGTGGCAGCAGCATCGACATCGTCAGCGGCGCTTTTTCCAGCAGTTCTTGCTGCTTCTGCTGCAGAAATCCTTGCGAGATCTTGCAAGCTGTTCCGATGGAACCTGCTAGGTTAGACTCCTAGACTCTACTCGCTACAAGCTGTACACATGAAGACCGTGCGTTCAAGAATCCCCGCTTCGGTTGCTTTTCCAGTAGCCTCATGGACACCTTCCGGTGTCAATAGCGACTGAGTCACAGCCTCGACCTGGACAAGCCAAGCCATGTGGAGTATCGGAGCATGCGTCACAAAGTCCGAGCCAAAACAAACACGACACCCATCCTGCCCTGCCCATGTAAGATCTGCACTGTTAAAGAGCACACACCAGCTGTTGTGCCACAGTGTCCCTCTTGGCAAAGACATTTTCCATCAACGCAAACCTGGGCATCACAAGTCCGACAATCCAAGCCGCCACGCCAGGATGCTGGGCGGCAATGGCGATGGCTACATGCTATTTCTCACAAGTTGCAGTAGGCCCGCGGGACGGGTCACAGAAACCGAAGCTGCATAGGCCGCCCGTGTTCCTCCAACACACATACGCAGCTTTCAAACTGCACGCGGGTGAAGTCCAACTTTTTGGCAGCCCTCTTGTGCTCTGCTTCACCCTGCAACCGAGCAGATGGGCCTATTGCAAGTTGTGGTCTGTATAGCATCGCAGCCGCAGCCTGCAAGACAATACACGCTTCTTCAGAACTTGGACTCCGCTCGGCAGCAGGTTTAGTCAAGGATCAATTGCGCTCCGGGTAATTGTGCAGTTTGCCGCTGGCCTCAAGCAACTCTTGATGAAAAGCTCTGCAATCACGATCCGTGGGCTGCCCTCCCCCCCCCCCCCACCCGGCCCCCTCCCCGCACCAAGCTTTCCACACCCCCGCCAGAGCCATTCTTCTTTTCTACGTGCAAGGGCATTGGAAGCAGCCTCCCTCACCCCATGCGATTGTGCGTGCGTCCTAGTGGTGCTGGGTGTGTCCAGGTGTTCCTGTGGCGGCTCCTTTCGACCGTCTCCCGTTCTCCTCTCCTTGTCTCGGCGGTTCCGCCCCTCCCCCCCCCCCCCCCCCCCGCGGCCCCTGCATCGTGGAAAGGCCCTTCTGGATGTGTACTGCTTTGTGTGCACTGGAAGGTACTTGGACCAGAGCCCCTTGTGTGGACTCGGCAGGCTCTTCCAGATGTGTCGTGCTAGCGCGGCTGCTGTCTGGTGCTGCTTGAAGTTTGCCCCTGCTGGCCGTTTCTTGGCCAGCTGTTGCAGTGAAGTACGTCGGCGAAGTTGGGTTGGTTGTTCATCGCTTCTTGCATCTCGCACTGATACGGCTCCCATGACTCTGATGAGCTTGGGTGGTCGTGTGGCGGAGTGTTCAGGAATGTGCCGTGATAATCCTGTGCGCTGTAGATCTTTTGTCATTTTGTACTTGCTCCGCCTGTTTGTCCCTCTTGTGACGTCCCCCTGCCCTTGCCCAGGCTCTCCCGCTTGCTTGGCCGTTCTATCGTGGGTTGGACCCAACTAGAAGATGTGGCAGGATCTGCAATTCGGTTCCTGGACTGCCCTGAGGGGTGGGGTAACTCCTCGAAAGAAAGACGGAGACAGGTAGACACAAGGAGGGGCCAGCAGCAACACCCAAGTCTCGTAAAGCAGTGTTAGATACAGTACCAGGCCCCATCCCAATAGGAAGATCTGAGCATTTCCCAACAATCGAGGCACAGTCTGCACAATACTAGCTCTGGCAGAAGCCAAGCCCGTCGAATTTTCAGAAGCTGGGGCGGCAGCCCATTCAGTGGTGCTTCCGTTCTTGCAGAGGCCCTTCTCGCGGTAGTACCTTGGTAGGATGGTTCGCATCATACTCCTCATAGACACACACTGACGTCACATCAAAAGAGGAAGAACCACTGCGTAGTGCTTGTTGCGAGATCTCACTTGCATCCATGCGGCTCACATGTCCACCCTTAGTCTATTGTGCTTGTGGCAATCTGCTGCGTCTAGTGGAAGGTATCGAGCAACAACCCCTTTTTGACTCTCACGCTAGCTGACGCAGGCAAGGCTTCGGTAGGTTCAACGTAGAGAGCATGTTGGCCCCGAAATTTTGACCCCAGGGAGTTTCAAAGACCAAGCAGGCAACAACCCCTTTGAGGGTTTATGGTTTGCCGTCCAACATGTCCTTAGGGTCTAGGGCTTGCCGCCCCACTTGTCTTATCACTATGCCACCGTTCACGGTTGAAGGGCTGGCCACCCAGCATGAAAAGGACCCCTTTTCGGGTCTGGCCTGGCACCCAACATTTTCCCTTTCGGCTTAGGGTTTGCCACCCAACGTCTCGCCTTGAAAGAGTACAAGTATCAGAAAGCACGCAACTGCCTTGCAAGACTAAGACTTGCACATCCTTTTAGGGTTTGGGGCCTGGGGTTTGCCGCCCCAGCACCCCGCTTTTTGTTTACAGATTGCCACCCCACGTCTCCATTTAGGTTTGGGTTTACCACATATGTTGCCACCCGCCTAGCCCTGCTTGAGGGATCTTCTCTGCAGTCAAAACTCTGCCCAAAATTAGTCCAAAGTCAGAAACGTCGAGCCCAGCCATTACAGTCAGAAAGCAACAGTACAACCGGGGATAGGACAACGCATAAGACCACAGCCAGGCGCCATGCCAGTGCTTCGAGCACCCGTATACACATCTCAGGGAATTGGATCTGGCTTTACCACATAGGGTTTAGTCGCTCACTCTCGCACAAGGCCGGCAAGGTTCGTTGGTCTGTGTAGGGATTGCGGGCCAACATGTTCATGTTTTGCCACCCGTTTAGTGATGGCTCCACGGATGCATTTGTTGGTTTACATTTCCGGAGCCCACAATTCGACACAAGTTTTTGGGGTTTGGCACATCTCTTGAGGGCCCCACCTAGCTACGTGTTGATTGCTTCTATACCGTCTATACCTTTCGAACCCGCTTAGTAGATGGTGATGATGCATTGAGCGGCCCATAGTAGACGGCCATACTGCTCCTGGCGTCGGCTTGCACCAAGCTGAGTTCCGTCCACCTTCCTCATATGCGCAGCCAGACCAGCCTGCCAAGGCAGCTCCCATACTTAACAGCTTAAAGGCATGCAAAGCATACACCTTGCAGAAACTTGAGAAGCGCAGCCCAGAAACCATTTGCCCAATCAGGGGTATCTCGACAAGTTGTAGACGCCGGTGACGTGTTTTGTCGGGCGGGCTCCTGGAACTGAACTCTAACACGCAAGACTATGCAATCTCGGCTACTGGGCTAAGGTGTGAGATGCACATCCTCAAACTTAGGCCCTACATCCGCGTGAGCATGCCGAGTGCACACCTGGTGCTTGAGAGAGTGTGGGACCGTCTCCTTTGGCATTCTTTTCCGTTGTCTGGCTCTTCTTCCAATTTTGTCGTTTTTGTCCAGGTCAGTGTCTGTTCGCCACTGGACGAACTACCATGTGACCCCCTTTTCACTCTCCATTCTTGAAGTGGTCCAGGTACTACAGTTGACAACGGCAACAGAGACAGAACCCGGGCAAAAGACTGGGTCCAGAAGTGGTCTACGAAGGATGCTTGCTGATCGCCGACTTGGACCCAATGACAAAATGAATACGTTTGCGCTTCCGCGTTGGTCATCAACTACATTCATCATTAATTGGAGCAAGGTGTAACACGGAACTGACCTTTATTCCTTGCAGCTCTTTCTCTGACCCTCAGCGGCCTGAACAGGGACTTGCAGCGAGCAGATGCCGTCTGTGGAGGCGCAATGGCCAGGCAAGCAAACGCAAGTGGAGAGGTTGTGACCTCAAAATTGCAGGGAGAGTCGGACAGCCCCAAGATGATAGTTGCCGAAAAAAACTCCTTTGTCCCGTGACGATAGAGTGTTCGTGCCGAGGAGCAATAAGCCGGCCCTTGAGATGATCCGCAAAATCCAAACTCCAAGGCACAACTCTTTCCGGTTTGCCGATTGCATGTAGTGTCGTCCTGCATGCAAGAAAAGTTTGAAGCCAGCTCAGTATTTGGCCTCTTTTGTTGTCCAGTCATGCCTGAGATTCGCAGCCGCAGCAGTTCTTCTCGGGCCAATTGTGCAGTCGGCCCCTGCGCGGGGGGAGGAAAAACATCATCGGCGGCCTCCGACAGCCAAAGCCTATTTTTCGGTTTTGAGCGTCAGCCTCGCGGACTGTCGGATCTCCTTCACGGCACCATTGAGCTTCCCACACAAGCCCTGCTGCCGATAGTACTCACAAGTCCAGCCTGGACCAAATGAGATGTCATGAGAATGTCGGAAACCAGGAGCTGAGAAAAAGCCAGTAAGGTCACAACCGGAAGTTGACGGCCAACTCGCGTTGATAGTGGTTCTGCAGAGTGCCGGGTCCTGCCAGTGTCATGCCATGCATGTGTAGGGCTCTCCTGGGATGCCCTAAAAGGGGAAACCAATTGACTAAGAATGCGGGCGCGTGCGCCTGGCCACCAGGGAGCCACGCACAGCCTGACCACCCGTTCGACCAGCCAGGGGTGTCTCGACCTGTCCAACCCGCCAAAACCCGTCCAAACCGCCACTCGTTGCCATCTCTGTTTCATTCCGTCTCTACGTGTACTGTCGCTTTGCGTTGCGGAAGGAGGGCTCAGAAAACGTGCGTGTGTGCATGTTGTGTGGGAATGTGAGGATTGATTGGGCTTGCCTGCTTGCTTCTGAGGGCCGGACAAACATGCACGCCTTCTTTCCTGGCCCAGAGCAACTGTAGTTAAGATGTCGCTAATACTATGGAAAGCGCCCCCTGCTTCAGTCTTGGTGTACAACGCAGAGAGTTGGCATTGGTTCGGCTGCAGTATGTTGATACAAGCTGCACGCTCTTAACCTAGTCAAGGATGCCGTGCGCAAGGCATCTACTCATAACTCAGGCCAAAGGTGGGAGGGGGGCCCCTAGTGTGACCTCAGATGTTTCAACTCTCACACTAGCGCACGCGCAGGCAAGGAGGCTCCGGTGGTCATCTCAGCCTGTACCGCAACACGTTGGTAGTGGCCACAACATGGTGCACTGACACCGCCCCCAACTAGCAACCCAACAACCTCAAATGTTTGAGATATCAGGCCAAAGGCCCTTCCAAGTCCGTTTGGCCCAAGACAAGAAGGTTGAAAACAAAAACTCCCCCCAGCCCGTTCAATCTCCCCATGTCCCCTTCTTTCCTCGATCTTGAGCGCAAGGACGAAATCAAGGGTACCGAAAAGCGTGTGGTTTGAGTGGCAAGGAAGGGGGGGGGGGGGGGGGCAGGTTGCTGTTCTGCTCCGAGGCTCGGTGCGGTCTCGGCCAAAGCCAGCGAGCAGGTCAAACCCTGAGATGGCACAACAAACTTCTTCAACTTCATGCAGGTTCACTCGACATGCCGCTGAAGAGCCAGCCAACCGCTGAAGCTCAGCCTTGCAGGAGGGATCATTGCTTGACCCCGGGTTGATTTCGCAAGGGGCCTCCTGAAGGCCATGCTCAAATGGCCGGCGTAAGACCATTGAGCAAAAGCAGCTTGGTACGTTGTAGGTCGGTAAGCATGTGATTGCCTGCTGCTGTACTTGGTTGTCACGTTCAAACTAGCAAATTTGCAAAAAAAGTGGAGCATAGTCTGTGGCAGCAATGCGGCATGAAAAGGCTGAATGGTGGAACTCTTGACACAGCATGGCTGAAGCATGCATATTACTATACTCAACACCAACAACAGAGGCTGCCATGCCAGCAATCACCCGAAAGCGCTCATGGTCTTTCTCGCCTGGCGTCGTCTTTGCCAACACTCCGCGCTGGAGGTGCTGGTGCTTTGCAGTCATTGTGGCCATGTTCGTTGAAGACGACCAGCTAGGACGGGAGAATGCCACTACATCACCATTACGACTACTGTTTGACTTTACTTTTTGTTTCTGGTGCTGTACGGGCTCTTTGCCGCAGGCTACATAGCAGATGATCAAGAAAGTTCAGTTTTATTCAATATCGACCGTACCAGCATGACACATAATATCATAACACGGCTAAACATCATCAGATGTGGTCATCCCACCCAGCTTCCTCCTTCTTCATCTTCTCCTCCACCTGAAAGGCACGGCAACGTTCTCTAACTGCATGGCACATAGTGGTGCAGGGTTGCCTCAAGCCAAGATGCTTGGTTTTCATGCTGCTCCGGAAGCGTGGCGCTAGTAGAAACTCTCATATCGAAATGAAACCAACGACTGACCCTGTTAGTCAGAGAGGCCAGCGTTCAGGCACATGGAGCGAGCAAGCAAAGCTTCAGAGGCTTGATGCAGAAGCAAGCTCATGCGCGCTAGAGACATCCAATAGTCTGCCCGAGAGCGGCAAAGGCCACTTAGCGAACCATCCAAGGTGTCCACAGCTTCCGCTAGTCTACCATTGTCCACCAATTCTGTGGCCAATGCCAGGGTGCGCAGATTGTGCTTTTGGCTGTGCTTCTGTATGCCATCATCCTCTACAGATGCCACGCTTGGGATGGTCCCGAGTCTGGACTCAAGCGCCGCGTGCATTGATGCCTCATCTTGCTCGCCTTTCAGCATGTACATCATTCCGAATATTCGGCCGACAATCTCACTGGCAAGCCCTGTTCGGGGTTCAAAGGCCGCTGCGACAAGCTGCGGCAATTGTTCGTGGAAGTGCCGCTGCAGCTCCTGTTCTGTAGGGATGCTGGCTGCATCCTTGCCAAGTGCGTGGAGCTCCTCTGTAACATGAGATATGACTTTGTTCGCAAAGCTGTCGTTGGACTTTCGCAGCTGTTCCCTGCAACCTTCTCTCAAAGCCAGAAGGTTCACGGCTGAGCAGCTCACAGACTCGGCCTGTGTGTCCGGACTTCTGTCAGAGCTCCACAACTTCTGCAAGTGCTCAGGTGTCCGTCCTAAACCTTGGACTTGGTCATCCAGCTCGTGGCGTATCTGGGATAGTTCTGCCCAAAGCTCTTGCATCCGCTCGGATTGCAAGCTGTAGATGTCCTTATCAGTCTGATCCTGCACCTCACTCATGGCGTCTCTAATGGCCTCTGCACGACGTTCTGAGGCTGTTTCTTGGAAGTCTTGGATGTCTTTGAGCTTCTGGTGCGTCTTTTGGCCTGCAAAATCATTTGAAAGTCTCGCCATTTTCTCGGTAGTTTGACGCTCCCACTCTGGCAACAGAGACTGCCACGAGTATGCCAACTCTTGCTTGTCCAGCATATACTGAATGGCAAGCGAATGAGCCAAAGAGGATGCCTGGTCTAAAAGCTCAGACCTGCTGAGGAAGGAGTTCGTTGCAGTTGCGGATGCCATGCAATCATCGACCACATTCTGGACTGGACCAGCTGTCATCTCCGGCAAACGTTTCGGCTTTGGAAGGCTTTGCATTTCCTCGGCAATTGCCATAGCGGCTGATGGCGGGCAGGTGGCTGCACGGGCCTCTTGCAAAGCATGCTCACAGGCTAGAGCATCATCGCCTGTAACTGCACTGTGCAAAGCTTGCCGGTGCTGCTCCCAACTTTGCTGCTTTTGCTGTGCGCATTCAAACTGTGAAAGTACTGACCTGGCGGCCACAACTTGGCCGTCGTCTATGTCGAAACCCTCCAGTCCACACGTTCTCAGCTCGGACAAAGCATCCTGAGCTCTTGAAAGAGCGCTGGCCAAAGTCGATGCATCGACATCTCCACTCAATAACCAACTCTGTCGTTCAGCGCGCATTTCTGCTGCTGCTGCTTCGTACTGCTTCTCTGCAGCATCTGCTTTGGATAATTTCGCCAATTGATCCTTTGCAGCCGACAGATCATGAGCGCACTGAGCTGTAAGCTCAGCCATTCCGTCCAAGGGAGACTCTCGAAGAGACTTGAAAGCCTCCCCATCAACAAAGACCTGCGCTTGCTGTAGAAAATCTGAAAGGTCCTGAGTGTCTAGACGCGCCTCGGCATACTCAGAGCCCTCAACCACCAGCTTCAAATCTGCCAACAGTTGGGAGCATTGCTCCGCCACAGCCGCAAGTTCTGCTCGCTTCTGTTCCAACATCCGGCGTGCTTTGTCCTCCGCATCTTGGGCTTCCTTCGCTGCTTTTGCAGCTTTTTCGGCACGCTCCGCATCTTCCCGAGCAGCGTTCGCTTGGGCTATCGCTTCTGCCTCTGCCGCTTTGGCAGCTTCTGCCGCAGCTGCAGCTTCTGCTTCCATTCTGACTCTGCGAAGTTCAGCTTCGTGAGCATCGATTTTCAATTGAGATTCCTGATCCCATTTTTGTTTCTGCACGACCAGCAAGCCAACACCAGCACAAGTAGCTGCCAAAGCCGCTGATATACGTGGCAATCTACTAGATGACGAGATCTGCACGACGTTCACGTCCAAACCTTGCTGTTTGGGGTCACCTTGGCTGAAAGAGCGTCTGCCAGCTCGCAAAAGGCGCGCAAGCGGAGAGTTCAGGGACCGCAAGCGACCTGGGCGCCAAGGATGATGGATTACGAGGAGCTATATAAAGTTTCAGCCTCATCTTATGTGCCCAGAACCTGCGCTAAAAGTCATGGAACAAACACCACAACTTTAGTTCCACGAGCTTTGGTGCAATGTCGAGCTTCGGCCCGGAAAGACAAATGTAAGCAAAGCTTTGGCACTACTGACCGAGCTTTAGTTGCGCCCCATGCGTCGTGCCCGTGACGCAAACACCCCATTGTGAGCACGATATGCTCAGCCATACCCCATGAATACGGATAGCGAGCACTTCAATGAGAAACTGTTAGTCAGACATGGAGAACATTCCAGAACCAACTGGTAATGCCCCTCATGCGCCGAAGCGCAACCCTGAACCTAAACCCCTAAATCCACCATGAACAGGGGGCTGCCGTAAACCTTAAACCCCATGAATCATGGGGGAAGAGTGAAAACCCTGAACCCGAAAACCTGACCCTAAACCTTATTTTTCAAGCTCCAGGCTGAGGGCTCCTGCCGGACTCGATCGAGACCACATGCGGAAGCCCCAGCACTACTGACTCTACTGACTGGCACGCTCCGCCCGAGCAATCCAAGACGCAGGGACAATTTCAACGACTTCCTACAACACGCCTCCTTCAGGACCCGTAGGTCCTTTCGGTTCCCCTAGGCGACCCTTTTTCTTTCGTGACATGAAATTTGCACTTCCAGCGTTTTTCGCAGAGCGTTTTTTGCGCTCTTTCCACGCTTGGGCCTGACCCCTCGAGGGCATCGCTCAATGCGCTGCTGACTTGCCAGGTTGGTTCATTTGCAATATGACGGTGATCCTTCAGGACTCGGCTCATGGGAAGTTCAATGCCAAGCACAGCAAATCTCACTCGAGCACGGGTTAAGAGATGCAACAAGCCACTCGCAGATTCTTAGATTGAACCAGTCTCGCGATCCAAGAAGATCAAAGCGAGTCCGTCTGGCTTATCAGTGAGTCAGTAAGTACACGCAAAGATGCCACGACAGTGCGCTGGTGAGAGGAAAACGCCAGCTACTTCATGAAACAGATTGTGTGAGTCCTGTACGATTGGGGCAACATGTTGCTCACCTATGTTGCGCCACGCTGCTGATTCCAACCGCCCACGAAACTCCTGATGTCACGACCACGCGAGCTGTGTTGAATTCCCAACCGCCCAGGAAGCTATGGCAGAAATTCCCTTGAGCCAAGATGCCTCAAACCTAAATAAACCCACCATAAACCAGGAGGGGGTGCAAACCCAAATTCCGAAACCCACCATGCACCACTGCACCACGGCACCACGTGGGGCGGACCGTGCGTGGAGATGCTAATCTGCTTAAGCAACACCCTGTTGCCTTTTGACCCACAAGAAGCAAATAAACCTCTTCTCTCCAAGCCAAGCGACTCGGCCTCATGCTCGCCGTCTTTGCTAGGAGGAATCATTGGGCCAATAAAGCTGCAGTGTACAGCTTGCACTGAAAACACAATAGATGAGTACGCCAATCGAACGCTCACAAATGATGAGTGTATACATAGTATCTTTAACCCTTGTGGCAACATGCCATAAAAGCTGTGAAGGCACCATGCGGGTGTAGGCGCTTTTCTCACCATCTTTTCGGTTGAAGTCCTGAAGCGAATCGCACACGAGACACTCATCCACCGTATACAATAGAATACAACTACAGGTACATCATATGCTGTTGCCTCCAACTGGGCAAAGTTCTTCCGCTTTGCAATCAGCTTGTGTAAAGCCGGCGGGTACTGACCTGACCAGGGCGATGACTTGTCGTCCCATAATGACTTTTCAGTATGAACTGTGTTGTTTCTATTAAGTTTCTATTACAAGTAGCATGATTAAACTCAGGCGCGCACCAACACAATACCAGCTCCCTTCTGCGTCGCACTTGCGGTTTGCGGGATCCGCCACCCACTTCTGCAGGGAGCTGTTTGCTGATCCCATGTTTGTTCCCCAATTCGGTGGCAACTTGAAACTAACGGTTCCTGATGGTTCCTGCCATGTTTAACTTCAGGGCCGAAGCTGTCAGGCCCGTCACGGTGTGCACTTCTTGCTGTGCAACCCTTCGAGGCCTTGGACTCTTCTGACACACCGAGCACCTTGCAAAAGCAGGGGTGAAACAAGCTCCATGAAGAGAACGAACCTTTGAGACACCGAAGATTGGCTAAGCTCTCGTCTTTGAAGATGCGCATGAGACCATGCTTCGTCGTATGCACCTCTTGGTGACTCAATTCCATGCGATGTAGTGACTTGCATAAATATCGGCTGGCGCTACAGCACTGCAGCAGCAGCACTACCAATCTGTAGTTCTAGAATCGTTCTGCGCTCTTGTTGCAAAACAAGCCGGCTCATGATTTGATGAGTTGAGACCTTGTGCCCGCATCCGTGAGGCACATAGCAAGACTTGAGAAGGGTCACAAAATCCAGAGAGGGGGGAGGAACGATCGGAACCACACACGCGCGGCCTCAACATGGTAACTTGTAGGACGGGGGGGGGGGGGGGGGGGAAGGGGCTGAGCGAGCTTTGTTTGGGGGGGGCGGGAGGGGCACCGTTTTCGGAGCAATTCAAGCCATGTATAGATGGCTGATGAGCCCGTAAGAAATCGCAGAAATATGTAGAAAACAAATCCGTCGACACTGCAAGGAGCTCGCTTTCGCCATTCTCTGTTTACTGCTGAAAAAGTTCGAGCTGCCACCACGAAACACTTGCAAAATGACCGTGCGTGTCGCGGAGTCCACGGAGGCTAGGTGGAATGGAATGGCATGCCAGAAGCCCCCCAAACACTTCCATCGCATGGCCAGCAAAGACATTCCTGTGTGAAGAATAGTCGCCGCTGTCTGTGCCTGTGGCATGTCCTCCGCGTTCTCAAGTTTCTCAACTCAACTCCAGGGCGAACCATGCTGAACCTACCCAAACCATGCCCTGTCAGCAGACTTGGCGCATCACTGCGCTCTGAGGCTCTGTTGGCCCAAGTTCTCAAACGGCATTTGTAAGTCAACTCACCAATCACTCACGCGGGTCTCTGACAAGAGCAACTGCGCCAGATCTTCCAGCATGCGCAAGTGCAAATGCTGCAAAGGACATGCACTGGACTCCGACATCATATTCCTTGAAGCCTGATGAAGCCTGATCGCCTGCCGATGAGGAAAGGCAAAAACTTCCAGCAGAGGTGTGTCTGGTGAAACACTTTGAAGTTACAGGAACTTATCTTGGTAAATTGGGCATCTTTTGGTTTCAAGCTAGACTAAACTTATAAACTTACGCAAACGCAACTTCTAAATGCCCGCAGCCATCCCCAAAAGCTTGAATGCGCCTATAGGTGGCCGCTACTCTCCTTTTGTCATCGGATTTCTGCAAGGCACGTGAGATCAATGAAGCAACTCCCCCGCCCCCCAGAAAACCGGAGACCCTTCTTACAAGGTTTTACACGGGTTCCACCCCCGCCCTCTACCCCACCGCAATATAAAACGGCCCTGCAGTTTTCGAGGGGAGGCACTGTGGATTGGCAATTGAGTTTAATGGAGAGCCACTAGTGACTATTCCGATCACGTACAGAAAAAACTTCAAAAGAGATTTCAAGGGGAGACGGAGACGGCCTGAACCTGTTCCCCTGCGCACCATTTTTGCGTAGAACAGCTCCCTGGAAAAGAGAACGAACATTAATGCAGAAACTTTGCTATGCTGCCTCCCTAGTCTCCGAGAGCCATCATGAAGGAGTACAGAACGGCGGGACGCTCACACAAATCGCAACAAATCATGCTGCTCTCCAGCCCTGCCCTGCCGTGCCTCTTGGAACAGCTTGCTATCCAACCTCACTCCGTCATCGATGTTGTGCCTGACCGCCTGATCATGAATAAACTCACTGCGGTTCTGGAAGGTGCAAGTAAATGCATGCTGACACCTTGTATAGGAAGGATGCAGCCATCATCTCTGTGGGCCGACCACCAGCATAAAAGCCAAACTTCCTAAAAACTGCAAGAGTTGCAGCACAGTGCTCAGACGGTGAACAAGATCGTCTCTTGTGCCTACAGGTAGGATCATCTTCACCGCAAACCTGAATTCCACGACCACCATCTCCGGCGGTGACTCACCACAATGAGGTTCACATCGCATTCTGTCGCTCAGGTTCAAGCATCAGGGAACACGGAGTTGGCAATGCGCGCCTCAAGCAGCTAACCAGCTAACCCGGCAAGGAATGGGCAAAGCCTCAGAGGGTTCCCTCACGCAACGCAAAAGTGCTTCAAATCAAATGCCGGCAGGGCTTCAACAAGTCCCCCCCATGGAACCATGGAAATTAACTGCAAGTATTGCTAGGCATTTGGACTCTGACTATATGCATATGCCTTGTCATTACTTGTAATGACTGCTCTTTGCATAGGGCTACCATCTTTTCCTTTGCTACTACAGGCAATCTGGCTGAGTTGCTTTTCCAGGGCTTGCTGTAGGAAATCGAACGGTGCCATGCAGCACCGGTGATTATGCAACCCTCAGTCTACTAACAAACATAGGCGAATGTGTGAAAATCCGGCATGATATTGCTCGCAGTTTTTGGCTTTCCCATAATGTACTTCACAGACAGCGTTTCGTCAAAGCCTTGTGTCATGCTATCCTTGAGACATCGCTTCTATCAGAAGGGATCAAAGTCTCAACACGAATGCGGGGATGAGTGTCCATGTTGATATTAATCTTGTGCTTCTTTATCATAGCCCTCCTTCGTGTTTCTAGATTCATTATACATTGCTGTTTAATGTGTGCATAAGCGAATGTTGTTTCAATTCGTTCTTCTTTCTGTTGTTGCCACCAGTACATTGAGCTGCAACCTGCTTGCTATCAGTGCTATTGAACTGCTACTTTCGATGCTGCCAATCATGTCTGTTGTCCACGATTACAACTGTCACTGCCTTTGGAAGTTCTCACCGAAGACACTTTGGTCGAGTAGCCGTTGTTGCCAGTACTACTACAAGGAAGGTTACTCCAAGAACTACAGCGACATTTTTGCGGCTATGACATTGTTGTTGACAATTGCTCTTGCTAATGAATTCTTGCTGGCACGGTTGTTACGACGTTTGCGCTAGTACTTTCCCCTACCACTAGTTGTGTTTTGATGCTTGTCGCTCGTATCGAAACCATATTTCTACACTGCCGCGACTAGGGTTCAGGAAACCACTTAACCAGCATCTTTGCCAGCAGTAAGAATATGGTCACCATCAATAGTAATAGTCGTAGAAACGGGAAAAGAAGGAGTAGCTGTTGTAGATGTAGTAGCAGTAGCCATAGTGGTAGCGGCAATGGTAAACATTAAAACTGAACATGCAGCTGCATCTGTAGCTGTAGCTGTGGCTGTGGCCGTAGCCGTAGCCGTAGCTGTAGCTGCAGCTGTACCTGTACCTGTAGCTGTAGCTGCAGCTGCAGCTGCAATAGTAATCGTCGTCGTCGTCGTAGTAGTAATAGTAGTAAATAGTAGCTAGTAGTTGGTAGCTAGTAGTAAGTAGTTGGTAGTAAGTAGTAAGTAGTAAGCAGTAAGTAGTAAGTAGGAAGTAGCAAGTAGGAAGTAGTAGGTAGTAGGTAGTAGGTAGTAAGTAGTAGGTAGTAGGTAGTAGGTAGTAGGTAGTAGGTAGTAGGTAGTAGGTAGTAAGTAGTTGGTAGTAAGTAGTAAGTAGTAAGTAGTAAGTAGTAAGTAGTAAGTAGAAAGTAGTAAGTAGTAAGTAGTAAGTATAGGTAGTAGGTAGTAGGTAGTAGGTAGTAGGTAGTAGGTAGTAGGTAGTAGGTAGTAGGTAGTAGGTAGTAGGTAGTAGGTAGTAGGTAGTAGGTAGTAGGTAGTAGGTAGTAGGTAGTACGTAGTAGGTAGTAGGTAGTAGGTAGTAGGTAGTAGGTGGTAGTGGTAGTAGTAGTAGTAGTAGTAGCAGCAGCAGTAGCAGCACTAGTAGCAGTAGTAGCAGTAGTAGCAGTAGTAGCAGTCGTAGCAGTCGTAGCAGTAGTAGCAGTCGTAGCAGTAATAGCAGTAGTAGCAGTAGTAGCAGTAGTAGCAGTAGTAGCAGTAGTAGCAGTAGTAGCAGTAGTAGCAGTAGTGGCAGTAGTGGCAGTAGTGGCAGTAGTGGCAGTAGTAGGAGTAGTAGCAGATAGCAAAAGAACTAGCGATACTGCAACAATCGCAACAAGCGCAATAGTAAACACAAAATTACTAGGCATCGTACTGGTATTCCTATTTGTGCCAATATTTAGGAATAGTGATGGTATCTGATAGCCATGGTATTCCCAGTGAATTGTGATGCTTCTTCATGAGGGTGTTCTGATTCACAGGGGCTTGATTCAGCTTGCCATTTTCTGGTTCATGTTTTGCCCACTTCGCCTCCCTAGCCCTGGCCTTGGCTCTTGCTGCAATCGGCATGCTCAGCTACGTGTGCGACTGGTGTTATGCTTCATTCAGTACCTTTAGGCTAGTGAGCCTGAGGCTTCAGCTAGGTGAGGCGATTTGCCCATGTCGTCGCCTTGACCACCAGCCCAAACCTCAGCTTCTGGACTTACATTCATCTGCAGCTGAGCTGGTAGAATGCAGGTCCAGACCAGTACGTAGTCTGCGAGGTGCTTCCTTGGGTGCATGCTGCGAGAATGCGACTGCGTGCGCCCATCTGCTTCAAGAGCTTCGAACGCTAGTGGCGATGCGGCGAGGCGCCTTCGCCCCAATTTCAGTCAATTGCACGCTCTGAGCAGCGTACATGATGTTGTGAGCTTTCTTCTCTGGGTTCGTCAAAGTTCCTTGGCCATCCCGAGTTGCACTAGACAATGCAAGGGAGGGAGGAAGCCAGGCACCCCAACGGCCTAAGGTGGCGATGTGCTCGTGGTTCCAAGTGTTGCCATCAGCAATGGAGGTGCGGTTGCCTGCAGTCTCCATCCAATGCAGACTGCTCAGCAAGCCCACACTCTTCACGACGACATGGACTGCATGAAGTCCCTGATTGTGATGCTACAAAGCGATCTTAAGGCAATTACCGATGCCAGTGATCTGGTAGCCGTAGTCCCACCATGCCATCACACGTGCGTCCGCGGGCGTGTTGGCCTTGCGCTACATCGCAAGTTCAAGGGCAAAAGTTTCCTGCCGCAAATGTTGAAAAAGCTGACCATGCTTTCAGTTGAGGCCTTCAACCACTTGTAGCCGTCGAGGTAATCTGTAATTAGTCCCTTCAGCCAACTCAGCAAGTACATGTCAATGCCAATGTGAGACCGTGCGTGTTTCACAACCCCGACCTGGCGGCTCTTGAAGACGATCGATGGATGTCCCATGTGCTGGCAACGGCGGGCAGCTGTAAGGACCGCATGCCAAACCATGGTGCAACCTCTGTAGTCTTTACACAAGCCCGTGGTGCTGGCGCAATCTCCTCACATGTTGCAATGAAGCTATTGACCTCAGCAAGCATGGGCGGATGCCTCCGCCATCGAAACACAGAACAGTGTGCGATCTCAGAGTGGCGATAGTTGTGAACTGGCTTCATTGACCTACAGACCTACAGCACTGGTTTCCGGCAGATGAATATGTCGATTGGGCAGCGCGCAGGATCACGCATGTTCTGGTAGCCCGCCACAAGGATCAGGATAGCCACAGTGCATCGGATTGCCCTGAACAGTCAGGATAAAATGTCAGGGCACGCCCGCAGCCGTTAAGGTGCTAGCACCACAAGAAACGGTGGAAGCTTGTCATGGGCAAGTCGCATGCCCACGTATTGGACGAGTTTGGGGCCCAGACTCACAGGTAAGCCGGTGCTACCGTGATAAAGATTTAGCTGCCTACCAAATACTCAACAGCGCAAGCTGCCTGAAATGACATTCAGAAGTTTCAAAAGAGATGCAGGCCCCCAAACCACAACCGCCAGAGCAGAACACACAAACTCGATCACCTCACACTCGCCACTTTCCAACCAGTGCAATCGGCAAACCTTCATTTCTAAGCAAGCCCCAGAGCCGAGAGTCACAAGCAGTGCGTGACCTTCTTGTGCGAGACTTTGAAGGGAATGCACCAATGCTTCGAAAACAAAGCATCCGAAAAGTAGGAAGTACCCTGAGGCATTTTGAGGTCTTGGAAGGGTTTCGGCTCTGCGATTCGATGTTTCTGACAGATATGGTAAACTAAACCTAAACCGTCTCGGATACACAGTTGGAGCTGGACCTTCTTCAGGTTCGCGGTTGCAATTTCGAGGAATTTTAGATTGGGCACGGTTATCATGTTTGAAACTTTTTGAAATGCATTCCCCCTCTTCGCCGCACATTCCATGAGCGAGCGACCCAAAGACCGAGAACACCGAGCTTACTGCCTGCAGGGTCTCGGAAATCGCTGGTGCAACTTCTCGGCGGTCTTGAGGAGATCTGATACCTGCAACTTTGCCGAAGCATGTTGTTCCCACAATGTGTTAAGCAAGGCGCCTCTCCAGGCAAGGTGAGCGGTTCCAGGTATCGCCAGAGAAAACGGTATATGGATCCCATACCTGCACTGAGTCCCGTGGAGAAGTTCATGAGGAGATGCAGCGTATGCTCTGGACGAACAGACCACACGGTTGTTTTCTGCCAGTCGGTGCAAGTAGAGGAATCAAGCAGGATCAGGAATCGCTGGCTTCGAACTCTAAACACGACAGCGGCGAGTCGAGCTGTCGAAAACCGTGACCATCTGCTCATCAAACAAATTGTCAAATCCTCCCATATTAGTTGGGTTGCCAGGGTTGGCAACATGCCGAGGCCTCCAGATCTTGGCTCTGTCTTGACCTCTGGCTGCGGCCGCCTTGATCAAAGTTCTAGATGCTCCCAAAAACCACTCTCTCACAACAAGAGCAGATGCTTCTTGGCAGAGTCCCTGCAAAGGCCAGCACGGAGCACAGCAGAGGTTCAGGAATTGATGGAGGCACCTCTGCAAATATGCCACAAACTTCTGCTTCGGATCCCATCACACAAACATCCTCACGACTCAGTTCTCACAAGTCGGAGCACCAATCCAAGACAATGCCGATCGGGTAGCCCGCGAGCATGGACCTCGGAGTGACCCGCGGCCAAGACTCGGCTGAGAGGAGGGTCGGCTGATTGCGGTTGAGGGTTTAAGGCGGTTAAGCGCGAGCCTTCCGCTCACGCTTTGGAATCTTTGGATTCTCTCACATCTGACACCCCCGTTCAGCGCAGCACCAGATCGTTCACCGCTGAACACTTCAGCTTTTACACTGCGCAGTCGTCCTTCAAGCTTCTATGACAGCTCTTAACTTCGGCTGGAACTTTCAATCAGGGTCATGAGCTAAGGTTGAGGTAAGCGCTGGATGGGCACTATTGTCAGGTGGGTCTCGGGCTATCAAACACCTAAAAACATGACGAAAAGCAACCTGGAGAGTCGAACCGCAAACCGCATTGAGCTCATGGCACAATCGGTCCACAGATGATCATCAGTCTAGACCTAAGATGCTGTCGAGGGATGTCGAGGCAGCAGCGACCCCGCAGACGGCTCGAAGCAAGTCGACCAATGTCGACCAAGACACATCTTCGCTGAGAAGTGGTACGCCACTGCAGCATAAATCACCTGGCCATCATGTGAGCACGTTTGCGCCTTTGAACCGATGGGGTGTCGAGAACATGTTCCAGTTCCGAGGAGAAGTAGCGAGTGACTTAGGTTTAACTTAGCCAGGATTGCTGGAAAGATCTTGGCTGGAGTTTGCTGGTGCCAACCTGCTCGCGAAAGCACGCGTCGGAACACGAGCACGAGCATTTCATCGCATTTCTCTGTACAGTCTCTGAGCAGAGTCTGAGCTTACAGGCAGAACAAGAGACCGACGGCTGCAACCTCAGCACAAACCATTCCTGTACAAAGGGCTGGACGTGGTCATCTTATGTCATCTAGCGTGTTCTTTGGACATCCTCCAGTTGCATTCTTGGGCGCTCGCGAAACGTGCATCTCCCAAGTACTGCCTCAACTACAAAGATGTACATGGGTGACATTGGGTGGCCATCTCTTGAAAGCATGACTCATCCTGAAGCTGAGGAACGCATAAGCTTGGCTGCTTGTTGCGGAATGCTCTGCGACAGAATCCACCTGACGAACTCCACACGAATCCCCTGCTGCGTCCTGCGACGTTTCGTGACCGAAACTTGAGAAGCGAACTAAAGGGTTCCCGGTCTTCTTGTGTTTCAAGAAGAGACCCCTGATTCTGGCCTGCACTCAGCGTCTTCATCTCTAGGTTGTGAAGCCTTAAGCCTTAAGCTTAGGTAGTCTCAGGCACGAACACCCAGTGGAGCAAAGTGACCCAACCTCGATATGCAAACGCACTGCAAACAAACGTGCTGCTGCGCATTCGCGGCGGCTGTGCTCTGAAAGGATCGTGCCTGTACAGCGTAAAGCAAACCGCCGCACCAGAAAGAACAGCTGTTGCGAAAACTGCCTCGATTGCAATGCTGGCAACTTGTTGGTTGGGGGCATGAGAATCATGAAGGATCGTTTTAGCATCCTATACTGCAACAGCTCAACCCCACATCTCGGGCCAACACTGCACGAAACACACAGAATTTCCATGGGGAAGCAAAACCTCCAGCTGATTAGGCCAAGCTGAACAAGGCGGGCATCAGCACGCGGCGCGCTGACAAATAGGCCAGGCAGTAGGCTCATCACTTTTGACGCGGTGCCGAACGAAGTCACATACTTGCAGCCTCGTTGCAGGTGCAGGTCATAAACCATCAAGGGTCCGACATGCTAGTATGCCTCTGACAGAGTGCCCTGCCGCGTCCGTGAAATTTATGCAAGATAAAAAAATATGATGGCTGCTGGCGAGTTCTTCGCTGTTGCCTCTAACTAGCTGGGCGTCAGGCAGTTGGAACACAATGAAGACCAGAAGAGACGGCATCCTGAGCAGCTTGACGTGGACAGCTTGAATCGCCATTCGCGAAGCAACATCGCGCCACGCGGCACCTTTAAGGCCCAAGCTGCTCCATCGCCCGCAGCGGGGCCCACCCGATGACGGGAACAAGCCTTCAATGGGAACGTTTTGCCGAACATATTGAAGGCGGCCTGGTTTTGGGCTTTGGGTGCGCAGGATCCATCACTTCAGGGCATGGCCAGGGGGACCAAACAACAGGCAGGCAGGTGACGTCGACAGTTGGATATGCTCATGAGCGCGCGGCGAATACATGGTGAGTGCGTTGTGAATGCATGATGTGCGTCGTGGGTGGTGGGTAAGTGCTTTTTGTCTGTCGATGTATCATCAAGGTCGGTCCATGTCAGGTGTCGAACCTCACCTAACAGCAAAGCAAAAACTCTGCCCCGCACATGGCACCAGATGTTCCCACCACGTACCAAAGAGTGTAGGCCTTTCAAATCTTTCAAAGTCCGCCTGTGCTGGTGGTGCAATTTCTCGTGATTTCCAGGGCCGGTGCCAGGTACAATCCGGAGTTGTATCGGCCCAACGCAACCAGCACCGCAGCGTGAAGGCCTGCACCAGACTAGGATCTCACACGTGGCGACATGTGGCGACCGCTTGTGTTGCCCAGGCACCGATGAGGTTGTTTACAAAGATGTAGCCGCCCCAAGTAGCCCTCGCTACACCAAAGAGTTGCCGTGCGCACTTGAAGTTCTGACTTCAATAATCGTACTGAGGCCAGGGCGCTGCCGAGAAGTAGGCCAGACCTGCCAGCGTCGCTCCCAATGCACACGTTTTCAAATTACAACAAAGCATTGCAAGTCTTTCGGAATGCCGACCCGTCGCTTGGCAGAACATGCTCTTGGCAAAGGCGCTCGGCCAAACATGGCCGCTCCACCGGCAAGGACACCCCACGGCCAAGACCTTGGAGTTCTGATTGAGCGGCACCACCTTGGGCTTACAGTTCGTGAGAAGCGGCATGCATCTTACGACCCTGCGGACCAACTCTGACCCTCACATAACCTTGCGCCGAAGCAGCAAAAGGGTCGGCATGATGTTGGATTGGCTTTTACAAGAAAAAACCTCCTGTAGAAAAAATCCGGGCGCTCAGTTATTACAGTAACCCCCCCCCCTCAATTAAAACATCCAAAGCCGCCAAGCCCATTGAAACAATCCATTTAGTGATCTTTGACTCTGAGCCTCTGAGCATCTCACAACCAGAAAGTTGCGCAGAAGCAGGTCACCTCATGGCAGCCAGGACTGATCCGAGAACCAAAAGCCATACTTAGCCGTACTTGCCTTATGACATGTCCTGAGCTCGTGGCCGCCACAGCCTCGTTGTCATACTCGCCAGCGCTGGAACGCATCATGTGCGCTGGAATAACGGCCATAATCTTAGTGATACGACATGGCACAAAAAAATCTCGAAGCGGCAAAACTTCAAGGGAATAGAGCTGAGACGAAGACCATGCCAGCTGCGACTCCAGCCGAACAACTCTCGGAAGCCTGAACTGAGCACATGCCACTTGTTTCAAGCGTAACAGTCTAGTCGTGGGCAGAAATTAAGTTCGAAATTGTACATCACCAACACCGACCGACACCTTTAACGACTTTAATATCCCTTTTATTGTTGGAGCATGTTGCTGCTTTGAGTCCTCGATGGTCAGTAGCACCAGGAAAAGTGTCGCGAAAGCACCTCCCCACGCAGCGGAAAAACACAGTGATCGATTCAGAAATTGCCACTTTGAGAAAATGCCATGGAGGCCCGGACCAAACCAAGCTGGTGTCAGAACCTGGGAACGAGCCGCGGTGCTTTTTGCTGCTCTCACAACAAACGGCATCTCGCCCCAGAACTTCATGCTTGCCGTGACTGATTGCCCTCAGTCTGGCTTCTGCAGAAAAGTAGCGCACACATCGTTGAGCTTCATAGGTCCGAACTGAGCAGAATCAAATTGGTTGAGGCACAAGAAAGCGAGCTGAGCTGAGCCCTGGCTGACATTTGCCCGTGGCCAGGCAAGAAGCTCCTCCATCCTGTCGATGCTGGCAGCGTGCGAGCACCGGTAACTTTCGCTGGGACTTTGATCTGCATTGCTGATCTGCTGAGGGCCAAGCTTTTGGGCAAAGACTGAAGGAACCACAGCGGAAGTTCCACATTCATCTGTCATGGCTTGCACTCTTACGTCCTACGAGGTGGCTAAGGGCCTTTACACATTTTTGGGCTTGTGGCAAATGCCCAAAACCGTTTGAAAAACCTCATGGCTCCACTCGATTGAAGCACCTGCCTTTGGAATGTACTTGAGAACCTGCAGCATTAACAGAAAGAACAGCAACAAACATCACACTCTTGCCATTTCCTCAAAGAAAACTCTAAGTCTCGGGCGTTCCATATCCAAATGCTTGCGAACCTTAAGGAAGAAGCACTGGCGCTTGAGCTTCGAAAGTGGAGATGCATGTTGAAGCTCGCACGCGAAGAACGCGTGCTTGGCAACATGCGGCTGTGCCACGCCCTACTGTAAACCCTCAACGATCCGGAGAAGGCGGACAATGACTGGTGCCCCCCCCCCCCCCTCCGCCTGGAAAGCCGATCAAACTTCCCCCAGGGCATACAGCAAAAGCGAAGCCCGAAGGCCCGAAGCTCTCGACTCCGAGCCCGAACTCCATGTGCTTACTCAGATTGCAGCGAGGGGGGGGGTTCCGTGTAAACAGAAGCTGTGCGGCCTGGGTGCTGCATGCCAGGATATGTGGTGGTTCCAATAGGCCGCCCAATCGGATACCAAGACATGTAGTCATACCTTATCTTTCGTGCACTGCTGCTGATGTCAATGGGCATGACCTGGTGCAGCGCAACCGAGTGTCCTGCCATTTTGCAAACTTAAACCAGCCGTGCTTGGACAAATACTGGGCCACGCGGAAATTGAACCTCCAGAAGAGCTAAGGAAGAGCCATTCGGTGCAGCCAACGCCCACTTCATGGACAAGGCAGTCTGCGGAGTCGACCATGGATCGAATTCATGGATCAAGTAGCCATAGTCGTGGACGGGCTGAGCATCACGGAAGGGACGTCTGTGGGCGCGCGAGCAGACACGAGCAGCTCTAAGCTGGCGGCGTGCATTCGTATCCGATATGCCCATAAGCAGAAATACCCCACCAGCAACAGCCTTGGACGGGCGGAACTATGCGGCACTGCCGAGTGAGTACATCCATGCTTTGCAAGATGCCATTGGTGCAAAGCCTTTTTTCAGCCAGGTGAACAGATACAAGCACACGAACCCATGTAAAGCGTGTCGCCGCGCTGTTGCGCAGGCCAGCTGCTGCTTCTCACGACATGAAAGCCATGAGTGACATTATCGTTGCATTAGTGTTGCATTTGCAGGCACCTGCTAGGTGTGCAGGAGAGCCCTCAGCGGCCGATGCTCAAGCAGAGGCATATGTCGGCGCTGTCATGATGAGAACCCGATCCACATCTTCCAGCCTTGGGTGACATTGAAGGGGGGCACGGGGGCACTGCAGCAGTGTGGCAGGTGCGTCCAGAATCAATCCAAGATACGGTCTCAGCCGGTTCCTATCAACGCTCCAGAGGCACACTGGCAGTACTTACAAAGCAGAAAGCACCTCCGACACTACATCCAAATCTGGCTTCAGGGGGGAGCGCACGTTGGGCCCTTGCGAAACACGTCTTCCCTTGTTCCTGTAGGCTTTGCTTGTGGGGGCCACGGGCGCGACATCTCGTGACTCCGACGTCTTTTTGAGACGCGCAGAATTAGACCCCATTGGATCCGCGAGAAATCGCGACAGCCAGTGAGCGTGCGTCTGTCGGACCGGCGCACTGCCTTCACTTTATTTCTCTTTGTTATGTCTTTGCTTCAAGTCCGCCAAGCTGTCAAACACAAGCCGGATGCATCACCCAACGTGCTATGTCCTGAGCTTCTGCATCAGATCGCCCACAGCTGCAAAGTTCGTGCTGCCCTTAGCCGGAAACCATAGCGTCGTGATCGCTTACCCCAATCTTGCGTTAAGCAGGACAGAACGACTTTGCAGGTTTGCTGTGTGGGTGGTTCAGCCAGAGGCTCCTCATTGATAGTCAGGGTCACCTGATCAGAAACCATGAATGCCATGGTGTAGGTCATGGCTGACAATAGAGGCTGGCACCTCTATTGTGTGGCCCATGCCCGACATGTACACCTTGATATCTTCACCGGCCACTGAACAGGGCGAGCCCTTGACCTGGGTGGCTGTGCGGGTGAGTAGGGGAAGGTTCGATTGAATGGGCGGGTTTCGTTGCAGCTTGCCCGCACGATCCTGCATGCGTGCGGGACATGGGGATTCGAGCCGACAGTGGACCGAAGGAATCAACGGGGATCTCTGGGGGCCCTACAACATCAAACACCTCTTTGCGGACGCCGTCGCAAAACTCTTCGTTTGCAACCTGCTCCGTCACTGCCCACATGAAGTGACGAAGGCTTTGTACCAACGCGATCTGCTGCTTCGAGCCTGCTCGCTGAGCAGCGTCATGTGCTCCATCCTTCAGGTGCGGCGACAAATGAGGCATGAAGCAGCAGCCGCTCGTGACGAGTCTGCCCAAACTGCCAGTGAGGGGCATCAGCTCTGACCATGTGTACCTGTCCAGCAAACTTCGGAAACATACTGTCACAGAGACAAGCGGTCCGTGCAGACCGAGAATCAAATCGCATGGCGCACATGATGAAAAAAGATAGCAGCAGCGACACCTGCAGTCAAAATGATGCTCAAGCCCATGCTTCGCATTCATCGCCCGTCAACTTCCTCCAATACTCACTACGGTCACTACTGTGTCTGGACTGGCTCTCTGGACCCTCGCAGTAAAGTCAGAGTTTATTACTGTGAGTCTGCCGGGACTTGGCGGCTTTCCATCGCCACGTATATGGAAGCTGTGAATACGGAGCTTAAGCCGGTGGCCCGATCCTGCTAAACGAGCTCGTCCTATCTGCAGTCTGCGCCGGAGCCCCCTCTTGTCCCCAACACCAAGGCTTACTGCTATGACCTCACTCGACACTCCTTAGCACCTTCCAGGACAAACTAACTACTGTATCTGCTATTCCAGAAGCGCTTATCGCGTCTGCTCTGCAAATAAATCATTGCTTCTCTGTTTGCTCTGTCTGTCTGTCTGCCAGTCTGTTTCTGTCAAGCTGCCAGCGGGTCAACTTTCTCATCAGCAATGAACTTGCCAGTGAATTGCGGAAAGCCAGCCTTGCTGCAACATGCACGCTCCCTGGCGCCATGGCCAACACGGCAGCACCAGCAAAAAAGGTTGCAAGCTGGTCCTAGAATCTGTGTGGGATGTCTGTATCATGTTGACATGAAGGCCTTCTGCAGTACTCCTTTGCAGACTCTGCGACTGACTGCAGGCCATGGAGCAGCGATGAAGGTGGCGGCAATTACGAAGCCTGCATACAAATAAATAAATATAAATATACATATATATATATATATATATATATGTATGCGACTGCGGATCAGAGCCCGCCTAGAGCAAGCCTAACAGCAAGCCGTAACTTTTTGGAGCTGAAGCAAAGCTAATTGGGCTGAGCTGCTTGTGCAGAAGAAGTCGTTTCTCTTGTCGGTGGCCAACGCAACCAGAACCGAAGAGCCACTCTTGGGAATGGCATACAGAATGCAGTACATCCATAGGCAGAACCTCAGCATGGCCAAAGAGGTCTAGGCCAACCACCAAAGCGTAAAGAACTAAGATATGCTGATTTCGCAAGAAGATAACGATTCTAAATGCTGGTAAACTTTAAACAGGCGCTGTCCGTCTGAAAATTGAGTGGTTGCTTGCGAATGGGCTTCGTGCGAGTGACACAGAGTGAGAGATTGAAGCAATCGAAGAACTGGCCTTCTACAATCACTCCAGTTTGCACGCCGTGCCTTCGTGCTCCCCCTATCCCCATACAAGAGATGATGTCATAGCTTGCAATTGCGCTGCTTGTATGATGCACAGAGGCCAAGGAAGAGGTTCTGCGTCCTTGCTGATG
>CAJNDS010002482.1:332500-367500 GCA_905221605.1 Symbiodinium natans | reverse complement strand
GGTTTTCGTTGTTTGATGACAAAGAACACTGATGCATGAAGATATGGAGGGCTCGTGGCTTACTGTGTGGGCAATGCCAGCAGGACGCGATGCTCATCGCCTCTTGTTCCTGCACTCCCGCTTGTACAGCATCGTGCACCTGAACGTTTGTTGAAGAAGACCCAGGTTGCTCAAGTTGCTCGAACAGCGGAGCTAGATGCTGATGCGCGTGCAGCCGAGCAACAATGGCACCATCCGCACCGTCACCCACAATCCATGATTTTTGCACGCGCGAGGCCCTAGATTGTCGTGAGATCGATGCACCTGCAAGCAAGTGGCTTCCGCGGATACGCAAGCTGCACAGAATGGACAAAGAGCGAAAGCAACATGGCATTTTGAAGTCATCACTCTGACCCAACCACGAAATCACAAGGCCAACTTCCACACTGCGTCACATGCGGGAGGGAAGACTAGTTGCGCAACATGAGCTCAAGATTGAAATTCTGGGCAGCATGCAGCCGCCGAGACAGAACGCCCACGCGCGGATTCTCCGGTTGATTGCCCAGCCACGCACCCATGTATTTTGCCGGAGTCGACATTTCCAGGAGGCGTGAAGAAACGCAGCTAGTGCAACTTCTGTTTTTACTTACTTGCAACTTTTAACTTTCTAGGTCTTTCGATCAGAAACTACTTCGGTGTTTGTGAAATTTATCTCTCCGAAACCGCCTGATCCCTCGAAGGGGGTGGGCTTGCCAGTCACATCAACCGTATTTCTCAGCCGGGCCGTGTCCTTTTTTGCCGCCCGTTAGCATTCGCTCCACAGGGCACGCAACATCTCCTTCTCGACTCTCGCGCTCGCGCACAGGCAGGCAAGGAATACCTCCGTTTAATCGCTCACACTCGGACAAGCCAGGCGAGGCACCTCCGTTTAGGGTTTAAGGCTTGTCGCCCAATATCTCCTTGTAGGGGGTTGGGCACAGTCCGAAGAAAACTCCCACTCTCGCTTTCGCCACTCTTGGCCACGGATCGCTTGGCCAAACCTTCTTGCGGTTGGTGTCCTTGTCAATGCTGGAGGCAACCTTCAAAGCCATAGAGGCCCCTGTTGCTGAGCACCTGCAGCCCCTCTCTTGCGAAGGCCTGGGCCCTTCTCCACGTTGAACAGAGCCTAGTAACTCTCAGGGCGTGTGTGCTGCAGCTGAGGTACTTTTTCTGGACGCACTCCCTGGCATCTGCTGCTTATATAACTGCTCTGGCGTCCTTCCTTGCTTTGCGGGCATTCTTCTTTCCGCGCTCAAATTTTACATCAGCTTCCCCACCCCACACCGCTTTTTGGAACCTTCGCGATGCAGCTGCTCACTACTGCAGGGTAGGCGTGCTAGCCAACTCGGTACGCCTGTCCGGGTCTTTCTGGGACTCGTGGCGTGAGGATTTTACCACCACCGGGGCCACATTCGCTCGTCACAGTCGCTCGTCAAGATGAGGCTTTGATGGTGCTGGTCAACTTTGGGAGTTCTCTGCCTGGGTGACTAGGCAATTGCAGGCTAAAGGCCCTCGACCGTTCACACTGCAGAGTCGTTCTCCCTTCGCTTTGCCGGGCATGTCAGTGGCATCTTCTGTTATTTGACATCTTGCGCCTGGCCTGCACACCCGCCTGACGCACCGTTCCCCGATTTAGCGGTCCCGTTGCATGGCGAGAGCGGTCTGAGATGCGTGGGTGGGGGGGGGGGGGGGGGGGGGAGATGGCATTGTTTCACTCAGTCACTCACTCACTCACACACCCACACACCCACACACCCACTCACGCACGCACTCAGAATTGAAGTTGCAACTTACCTGTCGCCACTCGGAAGGTGAGTCCACAACCATTTCTAATATCTGGACTGGGACCCCTGAGTTCACCGATTTAAGATCTTCTGACCGGGTGACCGCATATTTACGGAGTCGTGGGGGGCCGGGATATCCAAGTAACATGGTGCACAAGTGAACCTTGTCTGACCATAAGCTGCATGCTGAGGCCTGTTGAAGTGCTCGTCCTGCGGCTCGCTTGTTCTGCAGGTGCAGAATGCAAGGCATCCCGCGCTGCCTTTGACTGAGAATGTGCTCCATTTGCACTGCTCAAGTTCTTCAAGACATCACGTGACAAACGATGCCAAGACTCCATCGTCAGCACAGTCGGCAAAGGCTTTTTGGCAAACTTCGGGCACAAGGGTGACAGAGCAAGTGGCTGCAAACAGGAAGGGTGGATGAAACACAAATACATCACAGCATGCCATGTCTTAAGATTCTGCACTTGGCACCCTGAAACCGTGCACTTGTGTTGCTCTCGGGTCACTGCTGAATTGTAGCAAGAACTGCCACAGCCAGCCAGCGTAAAAGGAGCATGGCCTGCAAACGTCAATGTGTGATGACCGCATCAGGTTGTGACATTGCAACGGCTCCGAATGGTGAAGGTCAAACGCATCAAGCACCCACCTCCAGCTCCACGTGGCACTACCACAGATTCATAGATGCATTATAGACTGATTTGACAGATCTCGGAACAACCTTCCAATGCGCCCCGTCGCTTGCTGTGTGTGTGTGTGTGTTTGCCTTGACTTGCGGAATGTGGCCGAACCGAGTGGGGCTGGCTGCTTGGCTACAGTAATCTTTCTGCACAACGGGTACAATGGTCCAACTCCATCGACACCTCGAGCTCGCAGCTGTCTTGACAAGCATTGCATCTTTCAATGCCCCATGCGTGTACATTCCCGGAACGTAGAGACTGCGCAAGTGTGATGGTTCGTATGCAGCTGACAAGCACGCACGCTTTTCACGCATCCTGTACTTCCAGCCACCCTACTCAATGGACGGCTTCAGAGCCCCAACAAAAACCGTTGAATCATCTGCGTGCCGGGGGGTGGGGTTTATAAGTTTATCCAAGGCAAGTGACCTAAGTGAGCATGAACAATCGAGCAACTTTGAAATTTAAACCTGTTTGAGCGTTGCCATCTGACTGCAACATGTTTGCAGTGGGCTTGCTGCTAACTTCGGTCGGAATCGTCATAGCTCGCGGTGAGACGTCGGTGCACTTGTTTGGGGCAGCTGACCTTGACGTACAATGTAGCCTCCTTGAAGCACCATGAGTCGCCGACCATGTGCCAGTCGCGATGCACATCACTACCTGGACGAGACCAGGAAAAGTGCCGGTCAAGACTGAACTGCCGTGAGCCTGTCTGCCATGCTGTCGTCTGAGGCATGTTTCCGAAATGGCCTTGGCTAGACACTGGCGTTGCGATGGGAACACGCGTGCTCGGACGACAATCACTCAGGCAAGCGCGCGTCAGTTTTCTACGTCACGGCGGAACTATCTGTGGCAGCGTAGGACGATCCCCACCTTTGTAGTGCAGTCGCTGATTTCTTCTTGATGTTCTCACTCTTGTGTGGTTTTTGGGGTCTAGGTCCTAGGCTTCAATGAGCCATCTACTGCTTCAACAACAAAATTCGTGAGACAGCCGAATGGGCACTTCCTCCACTTACAGATCTGATTTCTGCTAGCGACAGTGACATGACAAATGGTGGTGGGGGAGTTGTGCCGTTGTTTACGGAGACTCGCACCGAAGCAGCAAGCGGCTGAAAAAACCGGTGCTTCAGAGATATCTGCACTCCTGAGACTCCTGAGTCCTGTGTGGGGCTGTGCTGCGAGGGTTCACGCAGCGTTTCTGAGGTCTGCTGTGCCCTCCACCACACCGCGCTGCCGAAGTCGAGTCCGCTTTGATTCCAAACATGTCCATTTTCTAACCATGCGCCATCTGAAGACCACTAACATTCTTAGAACCCCTAGCGCGCCTCACCGCTTAGAAAGCCCACAACTTCCAACCTTTTTCCCTAACCTGAGAAAATGAAAATGGTCTCTTCTAATAAAATACCTATAGTAGAAATGAGGTTTGGGGATAAGGTTGTAACAAAAACCAAGTTGTAATCTGCAGCAGCTTAAGAAACACAGTCCGTATGCTTACCAAATAGCATGCAGCAATCTCCTCAAAACCATCGTCATCGTTAAGTAGCAACTGATGAACGTGATTCAACACATTATCCATATCGGGCTTAAGTTTATCGCGTTCATGCTGCGTTTTCGTATTGTGCCTTCATTTCTTTCTGAAAACTGTCTTCTCTTCATTCAGATGTTTTTCCCCACCCTCGGCGTGGGGTTGTTGATTTTAAACTCAACTCTTCTCCTCGCCCGGAACTCTTCCCCTGAGCGCCCGGAACTCTTCTCCTCGCCCGGTCTACTCCTCGCTCATCCCTGGAGTGCCCAACCCCAAAGTGTCCCTGCCCAACTCTAAGAGTGCCCCAGAGTGCCCAACACCAGAGTCCGGAGTGCCCAACCCTGGAGTGCCCAACTTTCGAGTCTCCCTGGAGTGCCCAACCTCAGAGTAGTGCCCAACCACCTGGAGTGCAACCCCGGAGGGCCAGCCTTAGGAGGCCCAACCCCAGAGCCTCCGCAGTGCCAACCTTAGGAGTGCCCAGCCCAGAGTCTTCCTGGAGTGTCCAACCCCAGAGTCTGCCTGGATTGCCCAACCCCGGATTGTTCATGGAGTGGGTCTCTCTGAAGTGCCCAACCCCAGAGCGTCCCCAGAGTGAGTGTCCCTGGAGTGCACAACCCCAGAGTATCTCTGCCAAGAGAGGGTGGGGATGTTCGAACAATGTTCGAAGTATATAAATAACTTTTCGCAAGGGACTCGACTGCTGCCCTTTATGCCCAGCCCGTTCGCGCGACATGGGCACGCAATGCAAAATGAAAATGCGCCTCCCAGCTTTGGTGTCTTGCTTTGTGGCCGTTTGCTTCGCATCATTGGCCTTTGCTCTATCATCTCTTTTTGCTTGGGGTATATTCTCTCTGATTCTTGCCGTGGCATTTCGCTTGAGAAGGGCACCTAGTACCCGTCAATCTCTTCAAAATCCTTTGATGCACTACAGGATTTACATTGCCTTCTTTACTGTTGGAATGTTTACAGGGGTGTGGGGCAACAAAAGAAACGAGCCAACCATTACCACACTCTCATGACATGCTTCTGGTATGAGAGGGCGTTGCTACCACGACAAGAAAAAAAGATCCACACCATAACAAGGAAATTTCGGGACCACGACAGAAAACAAGCTTTCCACGACAGCGAATGAAACCTGAACACGACAAGGAATGAAACCTCGATGCTGGGTAAACACCCCTCCCTAAGCCCTTAACACCCCTCCCAAAGCCCTAAACACCTCGACGCCCCTAAGCCCTAAGCCCTACACCCTATGGGGGGGGGCTAGGGCACACAAGAAATGCGGAATCACCGTTTTGGCGTCACGGGGAAGGGGGGGGCGGTTGGCTGGATGTGACGGGGGGGGGGGGGGGGGGGGGCACACAGAATTCTCAAGGTTTGAAAATGCCAAAACGGGGGGGCTCGCACAGAAAATGCTGTGGAATCACCGTTTTCGTGTTTTCAGGGCCATACTGGCAGGGTTGACCCTAAACCCTTGTCAGTGTAAGAAAAAACCTTGTCGCTGCAGTTGTAAAGCTTGTCAGTGTGCACCTAAACGGTGTCGTGGTAAGAACGCACTCTGCTTCTGGTAGAATACCCACGCGGTCTTAAAATGTCTCAGGCTTACTGTTCTATACATCTGGGGCGGAGGTGTTTTTTTTTCCTAACGTTGGCCCTGGCTGGTTGGCCTTGCTAACGTTGGCCCTGCCATTCCTGGCTTTAAATGCTATGAAATGCAGCATTTCTGGTTGCTTGCCCAAAACGCTCAAAAAAACAGCGTTTCTGGGTATTCCAAAGCTCGGAATGCTGTAGGTTACAGCATTTGTGACTTTTTGTAGGCTCTAATTGCTGAAAAATGCAGCATTTCTGTGTTCTTCTAATTTTGTAGTTGTTGTATTTTCTAGTGTATTCTTGCATATAATTTAATATTCTTGAATATTGTTGAATATTCTTGAGTCTTCAAGAATATTATTGAATATTGCTGAATACTATTGAATATCATTGAATATTGTTGAATATTATTAATCATATTGAATATTATTGAATAATATTCAGTATTCTTGTCTATTATTGTATCTTATTGTGTACTGTTGTATATTATTGTTTCTGCGGGTATCTTTTTGAACATATTTGGGCAATGCATACTATTTATTCTTGTATATTCTGGTCCATTTATTGTTTAGTAATCTACTGCTTTACATGCTGTACACGATTGTAGATTACTGAAATATTTTGCATATTATTGTAGATTATTGTATACTCTGGTCTATTCTTGTTTAGTAATCTATATTTTTGATATAATTGTGTATAACTGTATATTATCGTATTCTATTGTCAAAAACGATTGTATCTCCTTATATGTTCTTGTATGCTATTGTATATTATTGCATATTATTGCATATTATTGTATATTATTGTATATTATTGTATATTATTGTATATTATTGTATATTATTGTGTATTCTGGCATTCTGAAACATCAGTGTATTGTCTTATATTATCTTGCATGTTATTGTATGAATGGCATATTGTTGTATATTATTGGATATTATTGTCTACTTTTAATATTCTTGTATATTACTGCATATTATTGTTGTTTTTGAAAATTTATTGTCTACCATTATACATTACTCTATATGATTCTATAGTATTGTATATTATTCCATATTATTGCACATGATTGTGCATTATTGCATGTTTTTTTGTAGATTACTTCATATTATTGTACATTATTGTATATTATTGGTATAGTATTGTAGGCCATTGTATATCATGGTATATTATTGGATATTGCTGTATATTATTGTATGTTTTTGTATATTGTTGCTTTTGATTGAATTATTGTAAATTACTGGAGATTATTGTAAGTACTTCTTTTTTATGTATTATTATATTACTGTAATATTAAATATTAAATATTAAATATTAAATATATTCAAATATAAATATTAAATATTAAATATTAAATATTAAATATTAAGTATTAAATATTAAATATTATCTATTATATATAATATATTATATTGTTTATTATATTCTATTTTTATTTTATGATACTATATTATATATTACATCATTTTATATTATATTGTATTGCATTATATTATATTTTATTAACATATATATATATATATATATTTATTTATTATATACTATTATATTACATTGTACTATGTTTATATAGACATATATATATACACATATATATATATATATATTCTTATGTCATACTACATAGCAACTATACCATTATCATGATGTCCAAAACAAGTACATAAAAAAAAAATCTGACCACGGGACTGGGAAACCACGGGACCAAAGGACGAGAGGACCACGGGACCAGAGCACCAGAGGACCGTAGGACCAGAGGACCAAGGGACCAGAAGGCCAGAGGACCAGAAGACAAGCGACCAGAGGGCCAGAGGACCAAGGGACCAGAGGACCAGGGGACCAGGCGACCAGAAGGCCTGGGGCCAACGTTACCAAGGCCACCAAGCCACGGCCAACGTTAGGAAAAAAAAACACCGGGCCCTACACCTGGCACTGACATAAACATCTGTAAGCAACTTATTCTTTCAACAACTCACGCTTCTTATGCCGACTGTTGATAACCCTCTCGTCATCTATTATAGCACTAAAACTAGCATGAAACACTCTGACCTTTCTTCGTTCAGTAAACCAACTGGTTTAGTTTTCGGACTTTTCTTTCTTAAAACAAGCAATGCATACATTTCTATTACTAAAATTGTTCTTGCAATTCATTAATCTCCAGTTCTGTAAAATCTTGAATAATCCATATAATGCTTAACATATCTTTTGGGTTTTCATGGAAAATCATATATGGGTTGGGGTCTGGGAAGGGTCATGTTTGGTCTTGAGGCGTCCGAAGTCGGGATTGGTCTTTAAAAATATGGTCTCGGCTTGCGTTTTGCGAAGCAAACCTAGTAGAAAAAACACATCTGGGTTGGGGCCTGGGGAGGGTCATGTTTGGTCTTGAGGCGTCCGAAGTCGGGATTGGTCTTTAAAAATATGGTCTCGGCTTGCGTTTTGCGAAGCAAACCTAGTAGAAAAAAATACATCTGGGTTGGGGCCTGGGGAGGGTCATGTTTGGTCTTGAAGCGTCCGAAGTCGGGATTGGTCTTTAAAAATATGGTCTCGGCTTGCGTTTTGCGAAGCAAACCTAGTAGAAAAACACATCTGGGTTGGGGCCTGGGGAGGGTCATGTCTGGTCTTGAGGCATCGTAAGTCGGGATTGGTCGTAAGAAACATGGCCTCGGCTGGCGCTGAGGAAGTCAGTGTCATATACAAGAAATTGTGGGCCGCGCTATTGTGCAACCAGGTGTAGCCTAGCTCCTTCTAGAGCGACAAAAACTTCTGGACACGTCCATGAAGCGTCGGTCACGGGTAGAAGTTTTCATCGGAGTTGAAAAAAATCATGGAAGAACGCAGTGCCCCTGAAGCAAGATCCATGCGCCGTAGGATTGAAAACACCCTCCTCAACTTTTCCGAAACATATACAGGCGGTGTCTCTTCGTGAAAGATCCTGGCGCGCGTGCCCATGCCTAGGTTGTAAGTTGTAAGTGGCAAGCAAACACCACGAGAAAAAAAAACTCGACTAGTTTCTGACACGAAAACATGGGCCCCTTGCCCACCCCCCGCCCCCCAAACGCACCCCCACCATCGCACGGTTCCTTCCTTGCTGCCCCCCCCCGCACTCCCGGGCTGGGGCTGGCTGGGGCTGGGGCTGCGGCTGCAGCTGGGCTGGGGCAGCTGCGGCTGCGGCTGGCTGGGGCTGGGGCTGTGGCCGGGGCCGGGGCTGGGACTGGGGCTGGGGCTGAGGCTGCGGCTGCACCCCCCATGGGTCGGTAACCGGTCGGTAACCTCAAACTGCGTGTTTTTTGGGCTCCTGACCGGGTACCGACCCAGTACCGACCGGGTACCGAGCGGGTCTCGACCAGTCCTGTTTGGATCCAACCCGCGCGCGTGGTTGGGGGGTTGGCCAGCCCCACGCAAGCCCCAGCCCAGGCCCCAGCCCCAGCCCAGCCCCAGCCCCAGCCCCAGCCCCAGCCCAGCACCCAACCCCCCAGCCCCAGCCCCCACCCAGCCCCAGAAGCCCCAGCCGCCAGCCCCCCAGCCCCCCAGCCCCACCCCGCCCCCCAGCCCCCAGCCCCAGCCCCCAGCCCCCCCAGCCCCACCCCCAGCCCCCCAGCCCCCCCCCAGCCCCCACCCCCAGCCCCCCAGCCCATCAGCCCAGCCCCAGCCCCCAGCCCCAGCCCCAGCCACCAGCCCCCACAGCCCCACAGCCCCAGCCCCAGCCCCAGCCCCAGCCCCAACCCCAGCCCCAGCCCCAGCCCCAGCCCCAGCCCCAGCCCCAGCCCCAGCCCCAGCCCCAGCCCCAGCCAGCCCCAGCCCCAGCCCCAGCCCCCCAGCCCCAGAGCCCCAGCCCCAGCCCCGCCCCAGCCCCAGTCCCAGCCCCACCCCCAGCCCCAGCCCCAGCCCCAGCCCCAGCCCCAGCCGCAGCCGCAGCCGCAGCCGCAGCCCCAGCCCCAGAGATGGGCCAGAGGGGCTGGAGGGGGGAGGGGGCTGGAGGGGCTGGAGGCGGCGGGGCTAGAGGGGTGGAGGGGCTGGAGGCGGAGGGGCTGGAGGGGCTGGAGGCTGGAGGGGGCTGCAGGGGGCTGGAGTCAGATGCGAGTAGCATCATTAAGTCAAGCAGTTTTGTCCGCCAGACTGGCCTCCATCGAGAACAAAACAGGAAACAGTTTCGACAACAATCTTCACGGAGCAAGTCCAAGATTTCTCAGGATTCATGACAAGGTCAAGCCCCGAAACTTGCAGGGCGGATCCCGGTTTTCAGCGATCTGAACCAAGTTTTTAATGTAATAAACCGCAGACAAATCCCAGATTTCAGATGAGTAGATCCAAGATTCTACTTAGACAGAACCCAGATTTCCGGCCACAAGACCGCAGACAGAACCCAGATTTCCGGCCACAAGACCGCAGACAGAACCCAGATTTCCGCAGACAGAACCCAGATTTCCGGCCACAAGACCTGAGAAAAAACCCGCCTGACGACACCGACTTTTGGGGATATGTTAAGCATTATATGGATTATTCAAGTAAAATCTATCTCTTCCTTAATGCATCCAATGTCTGCTTCAGTGCCTTCTATTATTTGCTCGCATTCTTCGGGTGTTATTTTGTTTGCGGTGTCGAATCCGGTGCTACGTATTTCAACACGTCCCGCTTGCTTCTCGGGATTGATTATGCCGTCCTCATCAGGTGATACATGCCGACCACCAATATTCAAACTATGTCTATCTTCCCTCCTGCCAATTGTTATTACGTTGCTATTGTGCATGATATGGAGCAGGGTATATATTTCTTGTACCCCCAAAAGGACACCAGGTATATACACTCACCAATATTAAAGAGGAACCTTATATACACTCACCGAAAACAGAAATATAAACCCTGCTTCAATATGACTGACGCGTAAATCTACAAGGGATGCAAGATACCCGCATTGATGAACAACCTTTCTCTTTGTCACTGTCATCACTTCCTCAGCCAACCAGGCGCGAATGCCGCTGACACCATGCTAGAGACACTGCAGCTCAAAGCTCAAAAGCTGTGCGTTACGGCAGGCTTGAAGCACTGTTGTCTCTTTTTCTTAACAGGGGAGAGCTGGTGGTGAACCGCATGCTTTGTTTGGCTTGTCCTTGTACTCCCAGGCCGCACGTTGCAGCTGACCAAGGGTTAGCTACATGGCTGCGCCATTTGCGTTAACCCCTTTATGAGGATCAACAAGCTTAACCGAAGGCAAGCGGCTACTGGAGGCTGGAGGGAAAGCAGAGTCCGACAGCTATCCCACAATATCGAAGGAGTGATTCTTTGCCGGTTGCGGATACGGCTTGGCTCGGCTGCATGGACTGGACTGACCACTGCCGCCCACGGGTTGGTTTGGGAGTTCACGGTGTTCAAGTTCGCAGCATCTGTCTCGTTTGTATCCCATTTTGATTCAGGCTAAGAGGGTTTCAGCAGCCAAGAGCCCCAGCCTGCAAACACTTGCCTCACCTACCTTCCCTCCCTGGTTGCTTCATGCACCGATATCACACCGCATGAGATTCGCTACATCTGTCCATGCTTCATCCGAACTTCAGCCTGAGGCTTCAGCCAATTGTCTACAAAACCACGCTCTGGATGCCAAGAAATGGCATTCAGGCGTGGAAGAGGCTGAAGCAGCTTACTGCCTCCAGTGCGCATGGTGTCCAACTCCGATTGCTCCAAGTAGCCTCGCAGACTGCCTAGTCCTTCGTATTCGTCTGCTTGCTGCGCAACTCCCCCTTCTAACCTGGGCACAGCATTTGCCAAGACGGCTACAGTCTGAGCAAGGCCGCAGCATTACACTAAATACTCGAGACTAGACCCCCAGCCATCTAAGATTTGCTGCGGCAGCTTGACTTGACAAAGTCTATGTCGGCAAGGCGACAAAGTCATTTGATGGCATGTTTTGCTGATGTATTGCCATTTATCAAATTATTTGCGTACCAAATTCCATGCGATGCTTGCCGGCCTAAGCCACAGCTGTCCGTGAGGACAGCGCGTACTGTTGCAACCTACCAAGCCAGGACGGAGGTGTATTTGTCGTGGTGTTGGCTCTTTGCGCGTTCCATTTGTTGTCGATCCTTTTTGCGCAACTTTGCTTGCCACACTCTGACATCGATAGGCCCAGAATTGCCCCCTGGGGAAGCCTGTAGGGGCTGCGGCGGCAGGGCTACTTGTCTTCGTGCCCTGGCGCCGAGGGGATTGGTGGTTGTGGGGTTTCCACTGCTCCCCTTTTTCTGTGCCTTACACATGGCCTGTGGCAGGGGTTCAGTTCGGCCTTGTCCGCTCTGCTTCTGCTGTGAGCCCATGGGCGTGTGAGGGTTGTGCTGCCTGCCGGTGAGATAGTGCTGTCCTTTGTGCTGTCTAGTGAGTCTAGTGCTGGGTCGACACATGTCGACACGTTATCTTGCAGCGCTGCGATGGGCGGCTTCAGTAATGCGAAGCCGGCGGAGGCCTCTTGCAAGGTTCTCCGTTGTTGGTGGGCATGGGCTCAGCTGACCCGGCACTCGTGTGAGTGTCATGTGCGTGTGCGCGTGCGTGTGCGCGTGCGTGTGCGCGTGCGCGTGCGCGTGAAAGAGTACGTGCGCGAGTACGTGCGTGCGTATGCGTGCGCGTGCGTGCGTGTGCGTGCGTGTGCATGTGTGCATGTGTGCGTGCGTGCGTGCGTGCGTGCGTGCAAGGGTGGGTGGGTGGGTGGGTGTGCGTGTGCGCGTGCGCGTGCGCGTGCGCGTGCGCGTGCGCGTGCGCGTGCGCGTGTGCGTGCGCGTGCGCGTGTGCGTTGGGTGTGTGGGTGTGTGGGTGTGTGGGTGTGTGGGTGTGTGGGTGTGTGGGTGTGTGTGTGTGGTGTAGTGCACGAAGTGCACGGAATGACATGTTGCGAGCATTGTGTGCGTGTGTGCGCAGAGTCATGCAGGTTCTTTGTGTGTGTAGCCCAGAAATTTCGAACCCTCCCACTCCGCCCAAATCAAATCGGTGGGGTGGCAGGTAGTCTCACGCATCCGACGTTTGTGGTCGGCGCGAATAGAGACGACCTACCGCCGCCTGCCGACTCCTACGCAAAAAGAGCGAGCGTCCTTTCAATCCGTTCACTTTGCGAGCATGTCTGTGTGTGTGTGTGTGTGTGTGTTGGTTGTGTGTTGTGTGTGTTGTTTGTCTGAGTGTGTGTGCGTTGTGCGTTGTGCGTTGTGCGTTGTGCGTTGTGCGTTGTGCGTTGTGCGTTGTGCGTTGTGCGTTGTGCGTTGTGCGTTGTGCGTTGTGCGTTGTGCGTTGTGCGTTGTGCGTTGTGCGTTGTGCGTTGTGCGTTGTGCGTTGTGCGTTGTGTGCTGTGCGTTGTGCGTTGTGCGTTGTGCGTTGTGCGTTGTGCGTTGTGCGTTGTGCGTTGTGCGTTGTGCGTTGTGCGTTGTGCGTTGTGCGTTGTGCGTTGTGCGTTGTGCGTTGTGCGTTGTGCGTTGTGCGTTGTGCGTTGTGCGTTGTGCGTTGCGTGTGTGTGTGTTGTGTGTTGTGTGTGTTGTGTGTGTTGTGTGTGTTGCGTGTGTTGCGTGTGTTGTATGTGTTGTGGGTGTTGTGTGTGTTGTGTGTGTGTTGTGTGTGTTGTGTGTGTTGTGTGTTGTGTGTGTTGTGTGTGTTGTGTGTGCTGTGTGTGTTGTGTGTGTTGCGTGTGTTGTGTGTGTGTTGTGTGTGTGTGTGTGTGTGTGTTGCGTGTGTGTGTCTGTGTGTGTTGGTTGCGTGTGTGTGTGTGTGTGTGTGTGTTTGTGTGTGTTGTGTGTGTTGTGTCTGTGTGTGTCTCTGTGTGTCTGTGTCACTGGGCGTGTGTGTGTGTGTGTTGTGTGTGTGTGTGTGTATTGCGTGTGTGTGTGTGTGTGTGTTTGTGTTTGTGTTTGTGTTTGTGTTTGTGTTTGTGTTTGTGTTGTGTGTGTGTGTTTGTGTTGTGTGTGTGTGTGTGTCGTGTTGTGTGTGTGTACACTCCTGATTGCAAAGGATGAAGTAAAAATAAAGTGCAGCGGGCAGGGAGTCCACAGTTCTGCTGCCAACGAAGACAGCTGTGGATACTCCGTGCAGCAGATTGGGACGCCAATCTGTCTACCTGCGCAATTACATTCGAGCCTTCTGTGTATATAGTTATGTCCTCATGATGCAACCAGAACTCGGATGCTGTACAGTCAATAAATCTTGACGACTCCTTAGAGAGTGCGGACCTGTGTGTGTGTGTGTGCGCGCGATCCCTCTGGCGGCGGCCCGCTATGTATAGGCCAGAATATATATATATATATATACATATATATATATACATGTGTATATATATATATATATTTGTTCCCGGCATTGCTGGTAGATCTGGTAGCTGCTGTTGCCCCCTTACTGGCTTGTTGCTGGCCACCTTTCATTTCCAGGGTGGACTGGTCTGCGCGTGCTGGGGGCTGTGTGCTTTCAGTTCAGCAGGCCAGGCTTTGGCTCAACGAGGACCCTCAACACGTTTCGAGACAAGTGCCGGGCTGCAGCACAAGATGCGCAGCACCGCGATCTGCAACACATATCCATTGAACCTGTCTCAGAAAGGGCACGTCAAGTGTCAAGTGCATTGCTCGGGTGGTATGGTCGATCATGGCAAGCACGGCCTGACTCGTGCCACGGCACCCGCCTGCTGCAGGCCATGCACTTACAACACTCGGCACTGCTGCACAGAACTGTGACTAGCAGCATCCGTCATAAGGCCTCCGCGATCAAAGTCTACCTGGCGATCAAAGTCTACCTGGCAACTGCTCCCGAAGAATAGTTAGTGCATGCATTCAGTATGCATTCAGTGTCACCACTCTGTCACGCCTGGCTTTTTCGATCTGAACCCAAGTTAGATTCAAGGGCAGCATAGGAGCAAGCATCCACTCCTAATCATTGGAAAGTCGTACCCACACTGAATTTGATTGCGAGATCAACCTGGTTGCTGGTAACCCAACGGAACCCTGCCAAATCTTCAGCAACAACCAAAGATTACCGGACGTCCACCTGTCAGAGCCTCACACATCCTCCACCAGCATTCTTCTGTAGTCTTGGGGTTGTGCTGGCGGATTCTTTGAGGTTCACATTCTGCAGACCATCATGCGCACAAACCTTGGCGGGCAAACCTGCACATGCCGATCTTCAAGCATGGATGACTCGCACGGGCACACCTGCGCTTGCGGGACCGGTGCTCGCCTTCTGTGTACTCCATCAGTGTGACTATCAGGGAACAACAGGCATAAGAGGGGGGGGGGGGGTTGCTGGCAACTCTCGCAGGGGGTTCCAGGTCGAAGCCATCCAAAGCCACAAGAGCGCCACCCGTGCATGGTCCTGTACTGGTACTGTGTTTACCTCGGACCTAGCTCATGCGTTACGGTGACTCCCATACATGAAGAGCCCCACTGGCTTCTGCATACTTCTTGGCATCAACAAGGATCCCTGCCCTTTGAGCACAATCGCGCACAACAGTGCCCAAAAGGAAAACTGGGTTGATGTGCGTCGACGGCATCAGGACTAAGTAAGACTTACCGTAGCTGGCTGTTGTCTTCGGATGGGCAACCCCACTGAAACTCAGCAGGAAGCTCAGGAAGACGCGGAAGTCATGGCGCACAAGCAAGTCCTTGTGCTCAACAGTGGCATGTCCGATCGGCCCTCTTGACTTCGTGGAAACAAGTGTCAATGGGACAGCAAGGCAGTGTAAGAACGCTGCACTGACCAGAAGATGTGACCATGCTCGTCAAAGACGGTCGCATCGACAAAGACATGTTCAGACCTAGCAGGGGTGCTGCTCATCATTGCCTGGATTTGGCAGATTTGCAGCCTCGTGCGAGTAGTGGCGCGTCATTTTTTGGCACGTTCAGATTCAGGCACATAGTGGCACATAGTGGCACAAATAGTGGCACCAATAGTGGAACATCCGAGGCGCAAGACAGACTTGAAGGCCGCTGTCTGGAACACAATGCCTGGCTGCCGGACGCATGGAAACCTGGAGCAGCTTGGCAGCTTCTTAGCAGCTTCCTGGCAACTTCTTGGCAGCTTGTACTTCGTGGACCGTCGTCTCTGGCCCAGAGACTCTGGAACACAAGCTAAGACTAGCCCAGAAGCGGCGGTTGGTGCCCGGACTCGTGAGGAGCAAGAACTTCAAAGTGGCACACCTTCAAATCACAGGGAGCCGTTCGCACAAAATGTCATTGAGCGCCTTCGTGACTTGCAGGAATGCCTCTGCATGGAATTTCGCGTCTGGGCGCCGCCCAGGACAATATGCACTTGGACGGCTCTTCTCCTGGATGCTCCGCATAATTCGATCGCGTAGCTCTACTGTGCAAAGAAAGTTGGCCACTAGCCAGGGAGGAAGGAACACACTGACAAAGCACCCCATGCGAAACCCCATCGACGCCAATCCGTTCCCGAAAAGCATGGCTCGTGATGGCTCGTGATGGCTCGTGATGGCTCGTGATAGCAAAAAATCAACAATTGACACACTTACAAAGGCAGACTTGGAACCCTGGAGACCGATGAGCTGTGACCTACGGAGCCTCAGAAACTGGCATGTCGTCTCAAACTTTTCCTATCTGAGATTCTACGGAAGGACTCACAGAGTCTGCTGATTCTCGACTGGGCCTGGAGCATCCACACGCACACATAAGGAGGACAATCACGCTTCGAGTTCCAAAACTTCCAGCTGGACATTCTAGCGTCGCTTCAAATCAGGGCATCGTGAAGGCCCACAGCTCCTGCGAGTTTTGCTGAGAAGTGGCCAGATCTTGCTGCGTTTGCACAACCTCACACATTTGATCTGATTCCTGTTTCGCGTCGTGCAGCCGGATTCATGAAGTGGCGCAAGCGCTCAGGGCACCACACATGGTGCGCTCTTCACAGCAACCTTACCCACAAGAAAGCATGTCAGAGCAACGTCAGGCACGAGAAGAAACACCGAGTCCCAAACATTGCCGAGACAGCCGGCTCTGCCGCGACCGAGCCCGAATGCTGCAACCTTGTAGAATGTATTGGCAAAGCACTCGGTCTTTGCCCCTCGAAGGGTGAGCAGCAGACTATAGCCGTGCAGGCCCAACAAGGAGTCTAGATCATCGGAACCAGGACGTCCTGCTAGACTGCGCCAAGCTTCACAGTCCGGCCACAGTGACTGAAATATGTGCTTGTAAGTCAAGTTCACATACATGCCTGCAAGGGTTTTGCTGCTTGTCCAGAAAGCCAAGAGAAGCCTTCCACAAGGACTCCGAACAAATTTGATCTCGCCGTTAACGAACGCATCTCCCCAGGCATCCAGATCCACATCGGCTGTCAGCAGAACTTCCTCTCGTCCGATGGCAGAGGAACGCCCAACACAACGGAGTCGAAAGGGGCACAAGACTTGTAAAGATGCAAAGCTGCACCTCAAGCAGACCGCCGAATCGAACGGCTGAGTTGATGTTTGACTGAATTCCAGATGAGCCGCAGGGGCATTTCGTGCATGAATGGACATACTATATCGGATACGTAGCGCCTCGTGCAGCTTGCGAAGGTCCGGAAGTCCATCCCTGCGCCTGGATTTCCGCATAAGAGCAGGTAAGCTCCTGCGAATGAAAGTTTCACGTGCATGCCGCAACCGTTCCACAAATCTCTGGCGCCAGCCAGCGTCCGGTAGCATCTGCACCTCCCGTTCGAGTGGCCATCGCAGCCGATACAAAGTCTCCCAAAATGCATCCCCAGAGCATGTATCACGAAGCTGTCGCGAAGATGCTTTTAACGAACAAACATCTCGCACATTGTGGTACGCAATGGTCTGCTGAATCAGGTCTGCAATGTTCACAAAGGCTGCAATTGGCACGCCTTGCTGCAAGCCCGGGGTCCCCCGTGCTCTCAAAGCTGGCCCACGTCCAGGAGCCACTCCTTTTGCTGAAGGGCGCAAAGGACCCTGGCGAAGTGCGCCGGGATGTCGTGAGGATGGTTGAGGCAGGGCTTTCGCATTCCTAAAGCTCCCGCGTGCAGTGTACGACGTCCTCCCATCTGCTCGCCGATCTCCGGACACTGCAACAGGAGGACATGTAAATGTCTCTGGTGCCTCCATGCCACTGGACCTTTCAAGCTGCTGCCAAAGCGGCCAAAGCGAAACCAACGCGTTCCTGTCCCATCCAGGGCGACGCAAGTGACTGACAGGAGGCAGACTCCACTTGTAGCTATGAGCCGCCGGTTCGCATATGTATATCGCTGCCATGTACAACAAGCACCAAGTATAAATTCACGGGTATAAGGAGGGACTTCTAGAAACTACATTACCCCTAAGGCCCTTCATCTAGGTCCTAGGTCCTTCCTTTGCCAGACAATCCCTGCGATGTCCGGGGGTTAGTGGTGGCATTCCCAAGAGGCTCAGAGAGCGCGCACAAGCAACATCGAGGCGTTGCCTCGCATTTCGTGACTCATTGAGTAATCACAAGCATCCACCCATCCACCTGCTAAAAGGATGCCGGCGTGGACCCCAAAAATCCGAAAGCAGTTAAGCCTTTCTCGCGCCACGCACCATATTCCATCGCCACCCCCACGCCCCAATCAGGGCTGTAATTCGCAGCAATCTCCAACAACACGAATCATTGTCCCACACTGACAGGGTGTCCAGGAATCAACAGTTGCTGGTCGTGGGAAAAGAGCCAGCATGGATCAGCAGCCAGGGTGGGAATTCAAGGATTCAGCTATATTCAGCTAGGGCTTGGGGCGACTCACGAGTGACGGGGTCACTCACATGCAAGCGGGGGAATGGGGGTGGGAGGGGATACTATGGGGATGCTATGGGAAGGGGGGGGGGGTAGAAGCTCTGGGCTCCCCAGAGGGCCAAGGCACCGAGACCAAGAAACATAAAAATTTCAAGTCCTGGGAGGAGAATATCTTAGTCACACCACGCTCTTGTGCTTTCCCCAGTGCTCTCGTGAACTTCGATTGAAAACCAATAACAACTTGGTTGGCGGATCTGATCCCCATCTCGTGCCAAACCATCGCAGTGCTGTGCTGTGAATGCTCATGTTTGCTACGTTGCTTCAATTTGCCAAATTGAAAGATCGTTTCGTGCAGGTTTGCAGCCACGATAGCTCCGACTGCCCCCCTTCCCACAATCAAAAAAAGCAAGGGCAAGTAACGAATACTGTACCATATGGACCACAACTATTGCGAACACACTATCAGTATACTTGTTACACATGCACTTAAGCGTTGGGGGGGAACCGGGAAGTACAACTATCATCATTCTACTGCCTTAACAGACTATTGAACGTCTCTATAAATCAATGTGATTTTATTACGCAAATTGAGGATGTACTGGGCCGGAATAAAAAACTAAATTGTATGTGCACTTGACTTATCTTCTTATTTATGTAGACAGCTTCGACCCGACAATTGGTACAGTCAGTATATTATCATAATGGAAGCAGGGAGGCGGCGAGCAGATGTGTTGAGTTTTTGATCCCCCCCTCCCGGCCCCCCTCCCCCCTCCACCCTGGGGCAGGGGGGGGGCGCGGGGGGGGGCGGGGGGTTGCGAGCCCATGTATATATAGATAGATAGATATGTATGTATATGTATCTGTACAAATATGTTTGTAGAAAGATCCGCAATATCAAGAAGGGAATACCGCGAAAGACCCGAATCCTCAAGAAGCAGCCCCCAAATGAACTCCATCCTTTTTGCCGATGCACAAAATGAAATACACTTTGATCTTCAAGCGCCTTGAGGATCTTGCACGGCGCTTGCGCGCCACATGTACGCTTTTTAGGTGTTTTTGTAGTGGTTCGCCTCACAACGAACTATCTTCGGATGGGTAGCGGATATCGGCATCAACCGATTGCGATACAAGTCCTCGAGCTTGAACTTCTTTTTGTAGCTGCTTCTCTTCTTGCATACTCATACTCGAGGGCCAAGCGATAGGCCTCTGCTTGAAATCTTCTCATCTACTTTATTTCTACTTTCAAGAGCACCGACTCTTTTGAAGGAAGTGCCCGCCATCCATGCCCTCCATTTCCCACGGAGCTGACATCCAGAGCTTTGCTGTCTTTGGCACACGTAAGACCGAATGTCTTCAAGCCATCAAGTCCACATGCCAAACCTACGCAAACAAGTGAAAGAAAAGCCTACCAGAGCTTATGCAAATAAACCTTTGAACAACTACGTTTCAACTCAGTTTAATCATTTTTCGCAGCTCATATTTGCATTGATCCCATCTACACGGGCAGGGCTGTGTGACTGCCACCCCGGAATCCGCGCAGCCTCGTTGGCATTGGGCAACTGCAGTTTGGGCTAGGGAATTTGTTGCAACAAAAGTGCCCACACGATCTATCAGATACAACCCTGTCGGCTTTCTTTCGCTTGCAGTACCAGGTCTTGAAGCGTGCGCAGGCGCTGTGCTGCCTAGATCGGCAGGTGGGCCCATGACTGTTTAGATCCAGGCCTTTCCAGGCATGATGTATCTACAATTGCCTCAAGAACGCTGTTCGCAGCGACAGTCTTCTCTGTTGTTCCGGGACGCTCTGCATGCCGGTCGAGCAAACTGCAAGCTGACCAAGCAATCAAATCACTCACCGCCAATCACTGCTCGCCTGGCCACAGGGGTTGAGGGAAAGAATTGGACTCTGCGTCCCGCTGCGCCTCTTGTCTCTGTCTTCGTGAAACGGTGATGGCCTGGGGTGGCGGCTTCCAGGCTACCCCGGACGAACAATGTTCGACGAAATTTGCAGAAGTTCAGGAACGCCTTTTTCTCCGACGCTGCATGGCGCTGCCATCATGTCTGCCGGATTCTACGCCCATAACTAAGTAGGTCGATGACCGTTCCTCGAGCTCATTTTTGTGAGAACACCACTTTGGTGAAGCTCTACATGCCTCTGAGATTGAAAGCACTTCAGAGAAGCTGGAACATTGAAACAGGTCAATCGCCACGGATTGGTGCCTTGGTTCATTACATCACTCTGCGTGTGGGGGTACACATGCTTCATAAGCAAGGTGAAATCTGCCGATATTCATTTTGAACAGCCTTGCATTTTTCATGTAGACAGGCTACGTGCCGCGTTGAGCACCACTCCTCGTCTTCCAATCTACTGTCCGGCACCAGGTTTGCCCTTGCGTCTGATCCTGTCAACTGCTCCAAAACAGTTGCATGCAACATGATTCTTTCAGGAGGGACTGGCCAATGTGATGGCCTGGCCTGCCTGACCTTTTTGACCTTTCTACCCGGCCTTGCCATGATGTGCTTCACCTTCTTTCGACGATCCTTCTCACCCGGGGGACAAAGGTGACAAAACGCACATTGCCTCAGTGAAGCTTCTCGTGCACTATATGCAAATACAGTGGACACAGTTATGCGGAGTACATGCCATTCGAGGGGTCTGCGAGACCCTGAGGCCTGCACATGCCACTCTGGCAACCTTTCGTGTACACGAAAGCGCACGGCTTACAAGTGCCATCCTCGTGCGCCATTGAACCCGTCATGGCCGGCAGCGATGGCGTAGGCAGCGGTGGCGTAGGCTGCTCCGGGACTTGCATCTGCACTTCTGGCATTGCAAAGCCGGTGGTGTCATCGAAGCCATAACACACGTCATGGGGAGCCATGGCTCCAGGCCATGGACCCACTCCGGAAGATAACGACCAGTCCATGTAAGACGGACTGATGGGAGTAGTGGCGAGGATCATATGCTGCAGGCCTCCCACAGCTGCATCACACTCGATGGCGTCGAACTGAGTTTGACACCATAATCTCCCGTCTGTGGGGAGCGAGGCAAGCTCGGAATCGTCGAAACCGTCAAAGTAGGTGCTTGCAGAGCTCGACTCGGCTCCCTCCGCTAGTTCGGAGCACGTCTGGAACTCAAGGCCTGGAGGAGGCGACGGAATTGACGGCACAAAGCCTTCAGATCCCTCACGAAGCTTCCCAAGAACTGGAGATACAGCCTCCTGGGAGTCTGCAAGTAAGTTCAAAGTCCTGGCTGACATCTGCCCCAAGACTCGTGCGAGAGGTGCCAGGACAATTGCAACACCTGCGGACTGGGATTGGCAAATGTCCAACAAGTGTGGGCCACAGGCTTCTGTGTGACCTCGGGCCACAAGTGGCTATCCGAAGAAGGCTGGATACAACTTCACTTCTGCTTCTGCCAACTCACGACATCTCTTCACAGCACGCTCCATACAGAACCACCACCATGCCTCCCAGCCCTGTTGCCTTTACAGGAAATCAGGCTGATGCTGTCTCAGGTAATCTCAGGTACAAACTCGTATAAGTCAGGATGACTAGCATGAAGCGCCGGTTCGTTTCGATCGTGACCAGTGTTCAACCTCACATGAGGTCCACTGAGCATGGAGCTGAAACATAACACGCGGGACCAAGCCATCCAAGCCTCTTCTTCACTTGGAAAGTCAGTGCCTGCCGGAGGTACTACAGCAAGTGCAGTACGCAACCCAATATCTGCCCCGCATCGGCAGCATGTGAAGCATTCTGTACTCGCCTGCTTGCACATGGTCGCGGTGCTGTGGGCCTGGTTCCATATGCAACACTGACGCAAGCATCCTGTGCCAGCTCCGCAACCAGACAACATGAAGGACAGTTGGAGGCTTCAAGCCAAGGGTCACCCGCGACAGGAGGGAGTCCACATCGAGTCCTGAACTGCAAACAGCTCCACAAAATACATCGGCAGCCTCTATGACTGAGGACGCAGCACGTGCATCGCCAAGCAGCCCAATAGCCTCAATTGGCCCATGGCATGTGCCACCATTCTTCTACAAAGCAGGCGTGCGATGGGCAAACTTTCCAAAACAGGAAAGCTGAAGGTGCGAAAGCCCCAGTGGTGGAGATGACCAATGAACACAAAATGTGTGTGGCCAGCAAGAGAGAAAGCTGGGTCCGCTCCCATTTTCAGGGATTTTGAGGTGCCACAGCATGACACAGATACGGAGGGTCTGCCAACCAAGACGTTCTCAAGACGCGGCGATGTGTAGACGGGATGCCATGTCCATGGGCAGGTTGACCCTGAACGCCGTTAATGTGATCCGAATTGCAGACATGCGGGTCGCCGCTAGCAACTAGAAGAGCGAGGCTTTTGGTGACATCACTGCGTTGCACATTGAACAGCATTCGTTGGTAATCCGAAACACTCTCTCACAACTGGTTCACATGGCTCTTCAGCAATCACCACTGAACGTGATTCTCTCACTCTCCTAAACTCTGCTCTCTCCAGGGGCGAAGCTCAGTGTTGTTTACCGATCGAAACAACAGCGATGCACCATGCACCATGTACAGCTTGAAAGCGAGCATGACAAAGAATAACTCTCCATGACACTTATGGTCGGTTCACACGAAGAAGTTCCACAACAGCAACAAAAAATCAAGCAAGAGGATGTCGGAACAATAAAACTCCTCTCGACGTCATCATCAAAACTTTTACACCTACATCGATCACTAAGCTGCAGCTGCAGAAGAAACTCGACGGCCAAAGACCAACGCACAGCCGACACATCCTCAAGGCCCGTCGTGCTCAGTGGGAGATGAGCTCTACAAAAGCACGAGTCTAAAGCCCGATATGTCGAACCAAACCGTCCAACAGATCTCCAAGGTTGCACATGGACTCCCGGTCATCTCCCCAAAATAGGACCCTTGGACAGGAAGGAGAAGGGAGAACTTTTCAAAGCGATCAGCGCAGAGGCCTGACAAAACAATTGGCTCCAACATGATGGCCACCTCAAGAAGAAGGGCAAGAGCAAAGAAAATTCGCCAACAAGGGAAGCGACAAGCAAAGATACGACCAACATGATGAATGATGGGAGGATGCACTTCAAGCCAAGTCTAGCCAAGCACACTCAAGGCGAATGATGCTTTCACAGCCCAGATACTTACGCACGACGCGTGCACGTATTCAACACGTGACTTGAAACTTGCCGTATCTGATCTTGCCGTGTTCTGCTACATGTGCTGGTCGCTGGGCGGTCGTCCCCATCTCGTGGCAACGAAGGCGTGCGGCGTTTACACCTCGTGCTGCTGAGCTCGATATCGGCACGGCGGCGGCGTCTTGGTTCCCTTCTTGCTGCGGATCTCTTGAGCTTTGTTTACAAGAGCTGATGCTTCCTGATACCACACAGACTATGCCGAGGCAAGCGCAAGAAAGCCACTCGTAGAAGCACATATTTGGTGCAAACCACGTCCTTCACTCAAAGCCAAGATTGTGAGCCGAGTTGGGGCTTGCACTGATGCCACATGCTCTCCTTCAGTGCTCGGACGAGTGCGGCCAGATCTCGCATCTGGACAGACGTTTCAACTTTCTGGCAAGGACTTCTAAACGAGGATTGCCCTGCTATTTCGAATTCTGTGTAGCACACATGCTGTACTGCGCTTGTTAACGCAGCGTATATTCCTTCAGCGTTGGGTTACTCGGAGACCATTGGGGGTCGTGCCCTGAAGCAAAAGGCACAAGTGTAATTCGAGCTCAAGCTTGTAGCAGTTATTCCTTGGCCTGCTTCCCTGGGATTCAACACGCACAAACCAATTGTGCACAGCCTATGCTCTCAGCGCCTCAGCTATCAGCTAACAGCAAGCCCAACGGAATTGCCTGGCCGGTGCGGCTCGTCACTGTTACCTCCCCACTTCGCACGACCTGCTCTCATCAGCGATGCATGCCAGCACGACTGCATCTTGTCCGAGGGTCTTACGGGCCGATGGGAAGAATCAGCAGGTGCTTCTCGTGTTGCGTTGCTTCCTCGTCGCAGAGATTGAATGAAGCTGAGATGCTTTGAAGGCAGTTGTGTGCTGTGCACGTGCTTTGTGGCATCTGAGAAGCCCAGCGGTTCTTCGCCACAGCATCCTTGGATTCGAGCGGAAAGCTCGAAGATGCTCGAAGATACTACGTTACTACGACCGCATGCAAAAGACAGCTTGTCAGTCCAAGCTTCGGAAACAGAGATGGCATACTCGGCTGAGAGCTTCGCTGCCAAGGACCTGAAGGCATCGAGAACCATTCAGCAAGCTCCCTGCCAACAGCTCCTGGAAGCAGCGCAGCAGATAAGAAGCTCAAAGACCCAGGTTTACAGGAAGCAAAGAGTAAAGAGTGCCTTGAAGTGCCTTGCATGTCTTGACAAAGGGCTTCACTTCACGCGTCGCTGTCGCTTTACTCTGTGCTGTCCACGGCGCTCTCCCAGGTTGGACTCGGCGGCCTCAAAAACACTGTTGAAGCCCGGCCAGTTCTTACACATACACATATACATCTAGGTGTATGTTTTTCCCGATTATTATTTACACACGTCTGTACACACGTCTTTCCACCCGTCCTGAGTGGCTGTGGCGTTGCTGCGCCAGGCCTGCAATGGGATTGTAGGCTCAAAACCTCCTGTGGAATGAAAAGCCATCTGTGCCTTGTCGTTGGGGTGAGACCTCGCTTCAAGAAGACTGCAGCTGCTCCGGCAACGCGGACATATTTACTGCAAGGCGCTGCAAAGTCACTGTGGCCATCTGTGCTGCAGCCTCGGCTTCGCCGGACTTTGCTCTGCTAGCATATAGGCAGATAAACAAGGCAGGCCACGCGCGCAGCTTCTGATGCAACTTCCGAAAGGTGAACCGCAGACTTGCCCGCATCCTACATCGAAGCGCTCCACAAGTAGCCCAAGAGCCCTCGTTCATGATTGCAGTCGATTTGTCCTCCGCAGCTTCAAACGCGGCGTCAGTTGCCTCCGTCAGGGTCTTGCCGAAGTCTACGGCCGAGTTTCCGTGTGTCCTCTCCACGCGACATTCAAGAATTGGCATTGTGACTGGCAGCGCATGGACAGCAGAGTCCCGGAAGAGCGACTCTGCACTTCCAATGAAACCTTTCGGGTTTTGGAGCCAAGCCATTCAACAAGCACAAAGACAGACAATCTATGCACAGCTTCCCGGCACTTCGGCACTTGTAAGGTCTTGTAAGCAATGAAGATCTTTTCGGAAGCCCAAATAGACATGCCCCAGGCTACCAGAATCGCCAGAGTCCAATGAACTCCACCACCGACGACAGTAAACAGTTGAAACAGAATCGAAGCAATGCCTTGGTAGCCGTAGCGGTAGCGCAAATTAAAGGAGTTCACCACCCACCCACACCAACCCGCATGAAGTGAGTCAAAACGAGACAAGGGAGACAAGCTCCGCAGACTAGTGACTAGCTGGCACTTGCACATGAAGCTAGACAAAGCCTGGCATTCATCACGGCAAGGGGAGACAAGCTCCAAAATGCCGGTATTCACCCCCAAACCGATTCCACACAAAGGGAGAAGGGCACCACCGTGAACAATGCTTAGAGTCTGAAGGCGCGATGGGTGAACAAGGCTGTGGAACAAGAGTGGGCGAGATGAATGCTACGCTTTCTTGAGCCTGTGGTTTACTATTAAGGAATAAGGAAGGTGAACAAAAGCCATTAAATATGCAATCAGTGGGGCCTTTTCCCTTCACCTCTTTTTCCCCCTTAGACTTCGTACTTTTTCGGAGCGAGCTTACAAATAGCTAAATTATAAAGGCCAGCGAGGGTGCGATGGGCGAACTAACCTTTCGAGTCTTTTGGGTGGTTTCCTGACGATGCTTAGCTCGTGATTCCAAGGTGTTACACGAGTTATAGCCGGAGACCTGATGCTGGGGTCTCGAGGTGGGTTCTTCGTGGATTGGAAAAAAGCGTCTCAAGGTGTGATGGAAACAAGGCTGCGGAACAAGATCCTAGAGTCAATTCGGAGGCCAACCCCCCATGAAGGGAGACAAGAGGAGACAAGCTCCGAAAACCCTGGCATCCACCACCGCAACCGCCCTCAGGGAGACAAAGGAGAGACAAGCCCCGACATTCACCACGCACACCGCCTGAATCGTCGGCATCTCTCTTTTGCCGACGAAGAAACCATACAGCAACTAAATGGCCACCCACATGAAGGTCGACACAGGATGACAAAGACATGCAACGGAGGAAGACCAAGGGGCAGCAATAACACCAATAGTACTAGCACATTAATAGCATCAGTCGTAGTAGCAGGAATGGTAAACGAAGTTGCAGTTATTTGTAGTAGCTATGCCAGCGTAGAGCTCAAAAGAGCGAGAGACCATGGAACACGAGAGGGCGCCCCAAGGGACGGCCGAAACACAATGACACCACTCCAAGCGCTTCAGACAACGTTCCATTGCAGGCGAAGAGCATCCCTCAAAACAAGTCCCAGAGCACCCAAGAAGCCCACCCAGAACACTTATCGTGTACGGATTCCTTGTTTCCACTTTGCCTTCGGGGGAGAGATAGAGGTTGAAATAGAAGGTACCCCCACTCTTTCTCCATAATTCCACAAGTCAGCGTCACAAAGTCGCAGTTCCGTGAATCTTAGGCCCCTTTTGGGGCATCCTTCGAACTACGTAATCGGCTTCAGTCAGCCCATCCATCCACAACAGCCTTCTACAGAAAGGCCTGCATAAAGGAAAGGTCCCTGACCGGAGTCACCTGCAACATTCTCACTGTCCAAGAAAATCTTCAGCGAGCTCGCATGGCAAAGCAGGCCTCGGAGAGCTGAATAGAATGGAGGGCAGAGGTTAGCACCTGAGGCTCGGATAAGTCGTTCTCCTGCGCACAAGTGCATCAATGGATGACACATTCTCTGGACTACGAACCGCCTCATGTGCAGTGACATGGTCTTTCTTCATGGCCTGAGCTGAATGCTCAACGAGGTTCGGCTTGACACCGCTGGCGACACATCAAAACATCAGCCGAGCTTGCAGCGAGAGCTAGCCGGGCAATCCCCAGCAAAATGCGCAGCGTGATGGCCTCAGGTTTGCGCCCCTGTGTGTTGAATGTTTCGTTGTAGGTTCGCAGATGCTCCTTGACCAATTGCACCGCGTGCGCTCTTTCCGTTTTATTCGCACTGGGGCCTTCAGGCTGGTATGGAACGCCCCCAACAAAAGGTGCTTGGGCTTTCCAGGCGTTCTGAACCGATTGAAGATCCTTTCATAGCAGGCTCGACCACTCCTATCAGAGTTTGGGGAGGGAGGGGTTGCGAGCACACCCTCGAGTCCAACAAATGAGATACTGCCAACTTCGTGTCCGCATGAAAAATTGCGTTCCATGTGGGGCTTCTTGGACACTGGACTCGTCCATAAGGGCCTAACTGGATGACTCAGAGACTGTGTCGATGACAGAAGGCTTCAACGAAAGACGAAAGCCTGCGAGCTGTTCGCGAACCCGCGATCCTACATCTTCGAATGAAACAGACTCAGGCATGAAGGCAAGGTCGCACGAATGCTGCCTGAAGACCAAACCTGGGTCCTTTGCAGAAAACTAGCTTTGTTATAAGTTGTCTGACTAACTAGTTGGCAAGGCAACCGGGCGCAGTTCTCTTCCGGCCCTCTTGATTGCGCGTAAGCTGCTAAAGCACTTGTCAACTGGAAGGCCCAGACCATGGAACTCGAAGAGCTTGACGTCCCTGACAAGCTGAAAGGTGTTGTCACGTTGGGCCAAAGTTCGGCTACCGCAGATCTGCATAGATTTGGAAAGGCTTGGTGCGTACTGTAAGATGCCCATGCCTCAGTTTACTCATACTGCCATGAAATTCCACACGCAGGGATAGACAGAAAAGGGCCCCGAGACAAGCTCAAGTAAGTAAAACTCTAATGGCCAACGCCAGCAACTGCAGTGTGGCTACATGAAAACTCTAATCGCACAACGAAGTCTGGAAGCGACCTCGAGGTGGGAGTTGATCGTGGGCCAGTCCGCGTCAAGTGATTGAGACTCAGATCACTGGCTGGCTGGCAGGCACACCTGGGCTTCCAGGCTGCTCCAGGCTGAGCCTAGCGCACGACTTACTGCACACAACTGCTTCCATGGCGCATGTTCTCCACAGCATCATCATCTGGGAGAACTTGATTATCCAGTTGTGGGCCAGACAGACCAGCGAAAAAGGTCTCCATGAACACTGCGTTGAGCAGCTTCGCAACGCTCACTTGCAACAGTAGAAGCTAAGCCAAGCTATACGTACAAGCAGAACACAGGCGAAGCATTGGGCGAAGCATTGGAGAAAAGTAAGGTTTCCGCAACCCTTGAAATTCCTGCCCTGGCTTACAGCGACAAGACGGTGCAAGAAGCCATTCTTTCGTTTACAAGTTTTACGAAATCGAGCCCTATGAATTTAAAAACCATACACGGCTTTAAAAGGGATGAGTTTATGAAGTTCATAGGGGTCCATATGGTCTTAAAAAGTGATGGGCTTATATGAATTTAAGCGGGGTCCTTCTGGTTTGAAACGGGAGTGTTTATGAATTTCAATGGGACCCATATGACTTTTCGACATTCAGAGGGCCCGGGTGCCAGGACATTAAAGAGGGTCCCAAAACAGTGAGTCGAGAGCCCTGGCCTTGGATTCCTGAGGCCCGGAGTCTCGAAATCGAAATCCAGAGGGCAGGATTCCTGAAAATTGAGGGCCCCCAGCTTCGGCCATTAAGCCAAGGGGCCAAGGCATCAGAGGAGGGTTCCAAAACAGAGCTCATTTATAGGAGATTCGGGCGGCTCCTCGAGCACCCCTTTGCCGGACCGATACCAATTCTTCATGTGATGTTGCTAACCGGGTAGGAATACAAATAATCACAACAGTAAGAGCTATGACAAACATCCAGTCAACAAGCTTACCAACAGCATAAAGGCACAGGGCCCTGGGATGCAGAAGCATTGTCACGCCCAGCGTTGGCTGCGTTCATGCCACGGCATTCGCTTTTGGCTTTGATTCTGATAAAGCGTGGGAGAGGGAGGAATTGTGGAGGGCGGGAGGGCACTTGTTGGTGCTGGATAGTTCGAAAGGCGTAATTGCACTAGCAAGAAATGGTAAGTGCAATGGTGCTTCAAACGCAAGCAACAAAAAGTCACAGTAGGCGTAGTAGGAATAGCTACAACAGAAAATGTAGCACAGGAAAAGTATTCACACTCGTCATACTACCTGGTAATTGTAGTGGACTAGTATGCGTATAAGACCAGGTAATGAACTGGAGGACCGTTGAAAACCCGAACGCCGACCCTACCAAGCGACCTGCTTCCGTCAAAAAAGCAACGGGACCCCACCTGCATCCCCTCCCCCTCCGCGCAAAAAAAAGCGGTGACCGACAGGATATGAGACCGGCTTGCCGCTCCGGCCTGAAACGACGAACAATATTGCAAAGGGGAAGACATGACTTGGAAACGAGCACCGGGATACCTAGAAGTGGGCTACTCGTGAAAGTATGACCTCTGAGCGTGAGTCTTGAGAAGTTAGGAGCCTCCTGGGACACCTTGAGCCTTGCTGCTTTTAGGAGAACTTGAAGTGTTTTTGAGCATGACTTTGTGAAAAGAGCGTTGTTTTTTTGTTCTGCGGCCGCATTCAGTCAAGACGTGCTCACTTGCAACCCTGGCCGCGGACGGGACATCGCCAAACAGCGTGGTCTCCTGGAGCATGTTCAAGAGTCAAGGTTGGGAATGTAAAGCAGTGACCTTCAGATACAGCACCTTCAACACACTGAAGTAGCGCCTCGCCTGTCTTTGCTTCCATCTGCTTTCTCGAATTACTGGGCAAGGCCAGCCGACAACCGAGCGAGAAGAAGCGGATGTAGCTGCGTGCCATCGCAAACGTCCTCACATCCCAACAGGAGCGATGTAGCATTGCAAGTGGCTCAGTGGTATGCATGCATCGCTTCTCACACATGGATTCGTGTTAAGCTTGTCCTGAGAGAGCTCGCATCCACTTTCGCCACCGTTGGTGAAGTCTACGCATGGTTTAAATACTCCTTCCTGGCACATCTGGTAGCCAGTGCCTCGGCCCCGCTACACAAGACTTCGGATCCCCTCAACATCTCCAGACTGACAAGACTGACATGGTTCCTTGGGCTCCGACAAGGGTTCTGAAACTTGCACGGGTCCGCCTCCTTTGGATCGCATACAAGCGCTGGCCCTTGGCAGACAGGAAGCACCCTGTCAGTGGTCGTCGGCGCTTCAGTTGCTGCTCGAGGTGTCGTTGTAATGGTGGTAGCTAGGGTACTTGTGCTGGTTAGCGTGGATGTTGTGCTACTCTTGGACGTTGAAGACGTTGTGTACGTCGTGGTGGTTGAAGTGGTGGTGGTGGTAGTGGCGGTGGTGGTGATTGTTGTAAGAGGTTCCAAGTCGCTTTGTTGAGCTGTTGTGGCCTGGCTTTGTGACCTGATACTTGATTCTGAACGCACGGATGTAGTTGACAAGGGCAAAGTGCTTCTAGCATGCGTTGTGGACGAACTGCTGGACTGAACCGAAGCAGTTGTTGTGGTCGAAGGTGAAGGGGCCAAGGTTGAGGCTGACGCCGTTGTGGTAGGGGCCTGTGTGCTGGAGGTGCCTTGGATTCTGGAGCTGCTGGAGCTGCTGGAGCTGCTGGAGCTGCTGGAGATTCGGCTGGAGCTGCTGGAGCTGCTTGTGCTAGGTGGATGCGTTGTGGCAGCGCTGGAGCTGGAGCTTTGCTGTGGCGCAGTAGATGTGGCACTAGGTGCGGCTGTTGTTCGGCCAGGCCTTTTGCTTGTTGACCGTGTTTGTCCCTTTCTTCTCGGAACTGCTGTAGTCGATGTCGACTTGCTTGATCTTTTAGGGGAGGCCGGCTGCTTGGTGGTTGTCTTGGTTGTACTTCTTCTAGTTGAAGGTGCTGCTGTGGAGGTGGACTTCTTCGGGGGCTTCTTGTTGGACTTTCTGGTGGAGCTGGTGGGTCGTTTGCTTGTTGTGCGTTTGGTGCCGCTGGTTGTGGCTTTTGCTTCTGTTGACGTCGTTGACGTCGTAGACTCCTTTCGGCTGGTGGTTGTCTTGTGTTTCCTCTGGCGGCTGGTGGTTGTTGAGCTGCTGGACTCCTCACTTGTCTCCACGTTCGATTCTGAGGTGGACTCCGCAGGCTCTTCCGTACTCGAGGTCGTGATTTCTTCTTGGCCTTCAGTCTGCGAATTCTGCGCAGTTGTCGACGAAGCCGAAGCCGACGCCTCTCCGCTCGTCGTTGTCCCCTCGTCATTGGTCGTAGTTTCCGGAGCTTCTGAACCTTCCTCGGCCTCAGCGTCCTCGGCCTCAGGCTCCTCGGAAGTTGTCTTTGTATTTTCATCCTCCTCCTCCTCCTCCTCCTCCTCCTCCTCCTGCTCCTCCTCCTCCCTCCTCTCCTCAGAAGAGCCTTCATCTGTCGTTGTAGCCTGCATCTCTTCAGTGCTGCGCCCAACTACATCCCTGTCCATCTGACTTGTGCTCGTTTCCTCTGCAGTTTCTTCGTTCCGGCTTCTTTCTTCAGAAGTAGTTGACTCAGCTTCTACACCTCGTCCCGAGCGTGCTCTCGATCTGCTGAAACTGCCCAAAGCAGGCGAGTTTGTCTGAAGCTCCTGCTGCGCATTGCTCTTCTCGAGCGACGGGGCAGCTCCCAGAGCAGATACAGGTACACCGGAATCACCGGAAGCCTTCCTTTGGGCTTTGATCTGTGGAGCTCGTCCCAAGGCTGGCTCTGCAGCAAGGTCAACTGATGTCAAAGCTATAGACCTCTCCTTGCGAAGCAGCCGAGAACCGAGATGCAGAGTGTCCTCAGCACTGAGTCGCAGCCCACCAGATGCAGTGACCAACGCGCTAAAGTCCTTGATGGCTGCCGAAGACTGTAGGCACACAGGGAAAAAGAGTACCCATGCAACCATCAGCCAGGCCAACGTGGAGCTTGACGGATAATATGGAAAACGGCCTCTACTTAGAACGAAGCTTGGGGCCAAGCCCCGCTTTGGGCAATAAACGCCTGCAACGCATGGTTCGACTTGTCAGCTCAGAATCATGAGTGTGCATATGTGTGCATTCAACCACTTTCTAGAGGGGGTGGGGGCACTGTCCATGATCCAAGTCTCTTTTCCCAGTTCATTCTGTCACGCGTGTCAAGTTGTGTGAGTGAGGGCTTGGGCACCCAGCCACAGCTTGATTCCAGCGTGCCAGAATTTGCAGCCTATCCCCACTTCACTGCGACATCATCTCACCGGTTCTTCGGGGAGTCTGCGCTTCAAACTGTCGGAAATGCCGAGGTTCGTGAGGTCACTGCGCAAGTCCTTTAACAGGCTCGAACGGAACATCTTGCAAGGCGGTGGGGGGGAGGGGTGGCATCCGAAACCAAGCGAGGTAGTGCTGGAATAACACCAAGTCACCAGGACGCGCCAACGCAATCCTGACCATGATTCTTCCAGAATGTCCCGATCTGCACGAATCAACCACTTCGCAGCTCCGTCAAGAAACAAGGACCTAACAAAAAAAGCAGGAGAGCAAAAAGAGAGCAACCAGGCTCTGCCGGACGCAACAGCCAGTTGCTAAGGCCAAGGCCCGGCTTGAGAAGGGTCGAGATCTTGAACAACACGCAGGACGCCTGGTGAATCTACGCGTCCAAATGTTGCCTTGCAGCCCTGAACAGCATGCTCATCCAGGTCCAGATCTTCAGAGTAAGTTGAGATCAAATGCCAAAGAGATCTGCATCTAATCGCACTCACCACGTCATGATCTTCTCTTCCAAGAACTCTGCCCCACCAGCTGCCGCAGACCTTCGGGGCCCGCCCCTGCAACTGCCCGGCCCAAAAGAAGGAAACGCACACAAACGAAACTTTTTGCAGCTATCGGTTCTATAGGCTATAGGTTTACAAAAAGCTGAGCTCGCTGCCACCCACCACCCGGGCCTCATGCCGTCGAGCCGCAGCACGGTGCTGCTTGCTGTGTGGCTTGATGCCTCGCGATGCCAAATAACCTGGCCTCAGCACTGGCAGAAAGGCATCACGTCCCCCCTCTAAGAGTGGGGAGTGCGAGTGCGACGCGAGAAGCGGCAAGCGATGGCACAAATTGTTGAAAGATTTGGTGCACTGTGTCTGCTGCAAAAGAAGAAACCTCGAAATTCCGAAGCTCCAAAGCAACACAAGGCTTCCACAAGTGTTTCCCGGCTACAGAGACTTCACTATGTTGGGGCTGTTAGGGGTTGGTTTTTTTGTGTTTCTCTCCACCCGATCAATGAGATGTTGTCACAAGCTGTGCAACCAACACGACGCAGGTCTACCTGGCACTACCGGGGTACTCCCGGGGGGGGGGGGGGGGCCAAAACTGGCGTAGCTTGGACTGACAGGACTGAGGCCTGAGGCCTCGGCTTGCTCGTACATTCGCTTCCTCGATCAACCTGTCCTCTGAGCCACCCGCATCTCTGTCCAGACCGATCGTTCGGTGCGCACATTGGAAGCTTGTCAAGTGCTGCTTGCTAACCTTAGCGGTGCGGTATCTGCTGCTGACCCCATGACCCTACAAAAGTGGCCCAAGCAAGGAGGAACCATTGAGGTAAGAACGGTCCCGTGCAAACCATCTCTCAACATGCCCGCTGCGGCATGCTGCTGTGCCACAGCAGCTGTGTCGGGATGTTCGGCCTGCACGTCAGAACTGCGTTCGCGAATGCTCACTTCGCAGCGCCTCTCAATTTTGACCTTGCTTCGGAATTGCGTGCCCTGCCTTTCTCAACGACGAAAGGGAACAAATATCCACAAAGATCCCACAGGAACTCTGAATCCAAATCCCTTCCAACTCATCATCGTGCAGAATCCAAACACCACTGTGGCTTGGCGCTTCTTGAGATGCGGAAACATCATGATCGTTTCGTTGTGCCCCCTTCACGATGTGACCGGAGCAGATCAATGCCGTGATAGCTTCCTCCATGCAGCCGTCGACGTTCAACACCAGCTGGTGACTTTCGATTGCAACGGAGCCAGCGATGCTCACAGACTGTGGCCGGCCAAGAGCACACTGGACGGCTGTGGCGGCTAACACTCGCCTCTCGGGCCAGTCAGGTATCTTTGCCTTCAACTGGCTGCCGTCAATTTGAAAGATGAGGGCTGGCCTCAGCTATCATCTTTCTGTCAGTTGGTCGAAGATTTCTAAACCAACTAAGCAACTCGTGCCGACGAGGCTGCTTCTCCTAAACCTAAGCCCGCAGCTGGTACAAATCATCCACGATGGAGTGGGCGACATGCTCAGCGACGTAGTTGATAGTCAGAGCTCGTCGACGCTTTGCAGTGAGATTAGCAGATGCATGGTGTATGGTCAACCCATGGTGCACTACCACATCTCCAGGATAAAGATGCCCAGGCGATCGCTCCAAGTCATCATCCGCATCACTGTAATCATCTTGGAGTGGGAAAGGCAACAGCAGCCATGCTGCAAACAAGGTGTGGCTAAGGTTGATGATCGCTAAAGCTTCGCGCAAAGCATACTCGGCTCCGGGCAAATGTTTTTGGCAAAGCCGGCCGGTCCCCAGTCCCACTCGTGAAAACGCAGCCCTGCCAGGTGACTTCCAAGTACATACCGCAAAGTGCCGCTTGAATCATCCATGTCCTTAGAGCCACAATCATTTACTCCCGTTCACTCTCATCCACCCACGCCTGTCCACATCAAGTCCCCCCTTCTGATCAGGCGCAT
>CAJNDS010002482.1:152500-327500 GCA_905221605.1 Symbiodinium natans | reverse complement strand
TACTTCCGCATGAAGTTGCTTGGCAAAGCTCCTCATCCACGTCGATATTTGTCACACGAAGGGCAGTCTTCGGGCCCGAAACAGCCGGCAATGTCTCGTCCTTCCAGGCTGAGGCAATTCTGGCATCTGACATCAAAGCAAGTCTGTTCCGCATCCCAGCTCCCGAAGGTGACGGCGGATCCAAGTTCCCAAAAAGGGGAGTGCCCAGAACGTCCATGTCGGATGTGCGTGGCCCCATCGCGTAGACACATGGCACTTGCCCTTCTGGCAATATCTGTCGAACACCTTTAGGCGGCAAGGAGCAGCATCTTGTTTCACTGCAGCATCTTGTCCAAAGCACGAACTCGACCTCTTGGATTCTACACTTTCATTGCTGCAGGGCCCGCCAACTGTTGCAACACAGCCTGTGATCTTCGTGGCTTGACTCTTGCCATTGAAATCGGTTCATGTCAAGACTGCTGGCCACAAAGCGACGGCCCCAGCAATAGAACACTTTCGTGCCTTCAGGTTGAATTTTGTTTTGCGCGAAATCCTTCGAAAGAAACAAATGAGCATGGGATTCACTGCCCGTTTTTTGTTTGTTGTACCTCAATTTCGGCAAGCCTTCCATCCTGCGCACTCTTTTGGTTTGTTAGGCAGGAAAGCAGATGAGACCGGATTGGCTTGGGTTGCGCGACCGACTTCGGTCAGGAGGCGACACTACCTGCCACCAAGACAGGTTAACTGAAGTAGCAAGGACCGCGGATTGTGGGAGACCTCATCATCTTTGCACCTTTTCGTCGGCACGTGCGCCAATTATCCGTGTGACTCTGGACACTCCACCTGCTGGTAAATCACACAATCTGTCTTCAAATTAAAGTCCATCAGGCCACAGCCCTCTGACGAACACTGATACTACGTTAATGTTTTTGCACGCTCTAGCCTGAACTAGGTGCAGCTCTGGCACGTGACTGGTGCCTCCGCTCATTGTCACACCTCCACGCGGCCCTGGATACATCGGAAGCTCCCTTAGACAGCCACTCGCTCACTAGACGCCTACAAGTAAGACTGAAACCCCCTTGGCATTACACTGGAAAAAGAAAGGCGTGATCCAGCTATCGGACGAAAGCTTCAAGATGCTTCAAAAATCTTCCAAGACATGTTCCAATTGTCTACAATTAACTTTACCATCGTCTCCGACAAAGTTTGCAACTCTCTGCATCAGCGTGGCTCGTTCTTCAAGAAATGGACGGGGAGAATCGGCAGTGGATACAGCTCGGAGCTTTCCTGCCTGGCACGTGCGAAGAGGTCATCCTGACAGCCGTTCAGGAGATGTCAGGAGTTTGTGAGCTTGTGGGTGTCGAAGATGCTGTGTATTGTTGTGTGCTGCGAGCTTGCAAAGAAAAAGGTCGACAAATGCCAGTCTGAGGGCTACCCGCGGGGCAACGAACTGGTCAGAGTCCAGCTGAATGCCAGTTTTCACTCGTGCGATGAGCAGTGACCGGAATTTATTGAGGTCGAACCGACGGAACACAGCCGTTGGGAACGGTGCAGCATGTATGACCTCAGACCAAGCGCAACTTCACGTTTACTTGTTGAGCTGATGTCCAGTGGTCTCTGTGGGCAACTGAGATGTGCGCGACCAAGCGGGGGTATTTTATTGGATCCCACTCGCGCGGCGTTGCCATTCCGAAATGAACAACCACAATTGGTCTTGTAGAAAACACATGCACGGAACGTATCAGCTGTTCATTGATCATGGCCCACTTCGTCTGGCTTGGGGAACTCCCAATGAAGTTCACAAACGCCTCGTCCAACCATCCTTCTGTGTAGAGCCTCAAATAGTTGTCCCTGAACCCGTCACTGATCCACCCATCCACCATGGACTTCAGCGTTTCGTTCTCCAAGGCAAGTGCCCCCGGCTTTGGCAAATGGAAGGCGCTTCCTAAGCCCGGGTCTGAACACAGGCCCTGCACGGCTTTCCACTGCTCTCGATCCCATGGTTGATTTTGACTGGCTTCAAAAATCTCACAAGATACCACTTTGTCCACTTTGGGAAATGTGGAGACCTTCTTCACTGCTGGCGACACTCGTGAGAAGAAAGCTGATGTTGGATCAAGCTCGCATTCACAATGCTTCCCTGCATCTCCTGGAGTGGACGCTTCAGCACATGCAGCACTCTGACGGTCTGACCCCCAGAACTACGTAGGGGCAGCGACGCGAGACTCAACCCACAAGTGATCACAAGTGCAAAACAGTGTTTCAATCAGCCCTTGTCTCCTGGAGACGGGTCGCCAAGGTCCGTGGTGCACTTAACAAGCTGAGCTGCGTGCTGCTGTGGCAAGATCTTCCATCGCTTGTCGTTCCCCCAACGTACGCGGCCAGGGCATTCACACAACATGAACTGGCTCGCACAGAAGACCCACTCAAGACCTTCCTGCGGTCTCACTCTCGGCACTTCACATTCGCATATCTTTGAGTCATCACCCGGAGCGGGATCGCCCAACGCAATGAAGTCGCACTGCCACGGAGCTTCTTGGGGCTGGAACACTTGGAACTTATCGCGAGTGCCCCAGCGCATGCGTCCAGTGCATTCGCATTTCTGAAACTGTTCAGCGCAGAACTCCCAAATTAATTGAGGCGGGCTCTGAACTGGCTTGCTCTGCCAGCTACCTCGACACATGGAAGTCACAAGAGTCATAGGAGTCTCTGGACACCCCGCTGGAAAGGGTGTCAACTTTCAACACAGCCAAACAGCTAAGGTGCTGATTGTCTTCCATGCTAAACTGCTGGAAGATGTGGCAGTGGTTGTGGGAGTGGTTGATTCAACCGCGCTTGACCTGGACATGAGACGAACACTTCCTGCGTCTGGCTGTTTGGCTTCCTTCTCGCAGCTTGCCATAGCTTGCAACAGCGTGCACTACGTTCTGCATTATGCAGCTTGGCCTGACATGTAGACTGTCTGTGAAGTGGCCCTTCGCGTGCTCCACGGGCTTCGCCTGAGCCTGACGAAACAAATCTGCATCGGGCTCAGAGCTGCCCGAATTTGCTACCACCAACACGTTGCCATCTGATTCGGAAAACAATCGGATCACTATCGAGCTGCGACAGCTTCTCGGCGGCTATGTACTGGCTCTGTCAAAAGCCACTGGGCCTTGGAAAGTCCAGGTTACCAAGCAGTGGTAGTGCCGAGCATAATTCACATGGGCAGTTATCGAGAATAGAGAACACCCCTCCCCCCCCCCTCCTCCCCCCCAAACCAAAAAAACCCAACAACGATTCAGCCAAGCCTCCTGCCACAACGCAAAGCCAGCTGTTACGCTCAAACTGATTGTTGCAGACCAGCGACAGCAACACACCTCTCAACACAACTTACTGCTCAGGCCAGTCAGGCGTGGTGCGAAGGTTAACTTGCATTCGGCTGGCCGGGCATGTCAGGGTAAGAGAGCTTACAGCCTTTAAGGCAGCATTTGCAGATCAGTTGCAATTAAAAATCTGAGCCGAGGAACCCTCTCTTGAAATTTCCATGGGTCGCATGAAAAATGTTGTCGCTGGTGCAAACCCATTGAACCCTTGGGACAGTCATTGCACCAAGTACGTGAAACACCCAAGGACACAGGATTCATCAAGGATGCTCTTCGGTATCGTGAGTGTGGAAATGCCACAAATCAGTGCAAGATGCACGGGTCAGTTGCCATGGACAGTACAAGCGCCGAACTTTGCTGTGAGCGAGGACTAAGTCCAAAATGGGACTCTCTCTCTCTCTCCCTCTCTCCCTCTCTCTCCCTCCCTCTCCCTCTCTCCCTCTCTCTCCCTCTCTCTCCCTCCCTCTCCCTCTCTCTCCCTCTCTCTCCCTCTCTCTCCCTCCCCCTCCTCCTCCCTCTCCTCCCCTCTCTCTCCCTCTCTCCTCCTCTCTCTCTCCCCTCTCTCTCTCCTCTCTCCTCCTCTCCACCCTCCTCTCCCTCTCTCTCTCTCTCTCCCTCTCTCCTCCTCTCTCCTCCCCTCTCTCCCTCTCTCTCTCCTCTCTCTCTCCCTCTCCTCCCTCTCCTCCCTCTCCTCCTCTCTTCTCTCTTCTCCTCTCTCTCCCTCTCTCTCCCCTCTCCTCCTCGTCCCCTCTCCTCATCCTCTCCCGCTCCCTCTCCCTCTCTCTCCCTCTCTCCCCTCTCTCCTCCTCCCCTCTCCTCCCCCCTCTCTCTCTCCTCTCCTCTCTCTCTCCCTCTCTCTCCCCTCTCTGCTCTCCCTCCCTCTCTCTCCCCTCTCATCCCCTCGTCTCCCCCTCTCTCCCTCTCTCTCCCTCCTCTCTCCCCGCCTCCCCTCTCTCTCTCCTCCCTCTCTCTCCCTCTCTCTCACCTCTCCCTCTCTCTCCCCGCTCTCCCTCTCTCACTCTCCTCTCTCACCTCTTCTCCTCTCTCTCTCCTCTCTCTCCTCCCTCTCTCTCCCTCTCTCTCGCTCTCATCTCCCCTCTCTCCCTCTCCTCCATCCCTCTCTCTCCCTCTCTCTCCCTCTCTCTCCCTCTCTCTCCCTCTCTCTCCCTCTCCGGATCTCTCCGCACTCCGCGGGGTCCGGCCTTGCTGAGATTGGTCTTCCTTCGTTCTCGCAGTTCTCTCCGCCCCATTCCAGCGATTCCTCCGCAATTTCAATTTCCTCCAGCGATTTCGAGCCATTTTTGAAGATTCACCTCGCCACTTTGGCGCCGCCTTTACAGCGGCCAATCAGGCACACCACCTCCGCATAATCCACACAAAGAGCCTCAGCAGCCGCCATGCGTTGCTCTCGGTGTGAAGACCTATGTGAGAAACAGTGTGAATCAAACGCTAAAAATCATGATCCCGTTGCGTCTTACCTCCATGCAGGAGCTCTACATCTTTACCCGGACCGTAATTTAGCTGCTTTGTCTTGAGTTTGAGCCCAAAGGTGTGTGCTCGGCTCTTCACGCAGCAAACAATGGAGGGTGTTGCTTCTGCATGTGCGGCGATGGCTTTCTGTTGCTCTCTAGCTGTGCAGTCCAAGCTGTGCCGGAGCTTCTGGATGCGATTCTCTGGTAGATGTCAAGCCTCGACGTCATTCCGGTCCGCACGTCTTCGTTCTGCATGCCCATCCATTTAAGAGATGCCAACTTGCCAACTCCAAGATGATGACTTTGCAGAGCCCTTCTTGTAGGCTTGCAAGCGAGGCAGCGAACCAGCTGCTACATCGTTTGGTCCCCCACCACATGGAGGACCCCGAGACGGCTTCCCTCGAAGTGCACTTCAGCGATGTCGTGCCATCCTGACAACGTGTCAGCCGTGCAGCCCGATCTCAGCAGCAGTCGTCCCAGGTGCCGTCAAATGCCATGCGTCAGCCAGGTTAACCCTGTAGTGCGGCTTGCTCAATGTCTCTAATGCAGCAAAAAGATCAAGCATGCGATCGCTCTGCAATACTGTTTGGAAATCTGTGCTGCCTGTCCAGCAATCAAGAGCATTCTCCTGAGCTGCTCGTATGGAAGGACTCGCAGGCCGAATGCTTGATTTGCCTGCATGGCTTATTCGAAGAACGGTCTTCACAATTGCTAGGGCCACTTCCAGAGATGTGCAGGTACTTCCACCCGTGCTGCTGACGGAGTCTCTGCCGACAGAGTCCCCGCGCCCAAATCCACGCTCCTCGCGCCCCAAACGGACGAGCAGCGCAAAGAGTGGCCAACCAGATGCTATGACTGCTTCCCAGGACAGTCCGAAGATCATCGGCAGAAGATCAACGTGCCCCAACTTGATCTGTGGTGCTCTCGAGCTCGGCTCGAGCAAAAGTAGCACCAACAGCTGGAGGCAAAGCTCACCAAGCAGGCAAGGTTCGGACTTGCCAAGCACATCAGCCTGGAGGGAAAAGGCAACGAGTGCCCCACCAAGCTCTCCAACAGCTTCTACCTCGTCTTCCGGCGTGGACAGGAAGGCAACCAGCTGAGATCGAGCAAGCTGCCAGGAGCTACCGCGAAGATGCCTCATGCATAAGCGATCTGAGCGAGCTCCCTCTTCTTCATCTTCTTTTTGAGTGAACACCAGCCCTTCGTTCAGGAGGGCGTCATACAGCACATCCACCGTAGTCTTGCCGAAGAGCTTCAGATTACGACCGGCTGCAAAGCCCTCTTTCTTTTCTCGGTCGAAAGGATACGCTGCGCCGGACAGGAAGTCATGCACAGGTCGCTTGTAGAGTTCGTTCTTGACTGTATGGGTTAGCCACAAAAATTCCTGCACAACACGTTTGTCAAGGAATGGGTATCTCGCTTCAATTCCGTGGCTGCCTGCAACAACTTCTTCCTTCATGAGGTAGTCTCTTTGCGTTCCGAGAAAAACCGATGGCCAAGGAAATATTGATGCCAGCTCATCTGGAAACAGACCCCCAAATGAACTGTGCGGGAAAAACTTGACCCCGGCAAAGCCATAATCTGAGATAATTTCATCTGCTCCTGCCCCTGAAAGATACACCAGGATGCCCGACTGTCTGCATCGCCTGAAAATTGCGGAAAGGCCCGTGGCAGCCCCATCTTCTTGCACGGATCCTCCTGCCCAATTGCTCTTTCCATACCGGAATGGCTCAGAAGCCACTGCGAGCCAGGACTGCTCTGTCTGGAAGTCTTGGAGGGAAAGGCTTAGCAGGAAGGCACGGGAGACCGATTTGTTATGAGCGAGACGCCTGTCAATGACATCAGGGAGCTCTTCTGCCACCACGGTGAAGTAATTCACTGAGTGTGCCGCAGCTTCAGCTTCCAGGGCCACATGCAAAGCACCAGAATCATAACCACTGCTTAGGCCCATGAAGACTGGGTGGTTTGAAGCAGCAACCCGCTTCCAAACTGCCTTCTTGAATGCAGTCTGCCAGTCTATAGTTGAAGTCTTAAACTGGCGCAGATCGAATTCATGCACGGCATGGAACTTTGCTGCTGTGACAAGGACAGCACCAGGCCGTGGGGCATCCGCCTCCAAGCTGAACGTGAGCTGCATCACCTGTCAAAACCAAGCTACCGTCAAAGACAACCGGAAAAATTGTTCAAAAGTAGGATGCGAAATCACAGATGTGACGAAACTCTGGTTTTTTTGGCGTATGCGTCGGACAACATCGCGGATTTAAGACTTGGTAGATCCGAAGATTGCGGATCCTTGTCCAGTTGATGGGCACTGATAATTCTGAGACAGTTGTCTTAACAATCCTCAGCGCCACATATGACCCCCGCGACCACAAAAAAGGAGTACCTAAAACGGCGGGAAGAACACATGATGTGTTCTCAGCCTATAACCCCTTCGGCCCGGTGTAGGTCTTTCACAATGCCAGCGAAACATGCTGAAACCAGCTCACTGCTGTCAATACTTCAGGAAGCCAATGCAGCCGGGTGCCACTATCCGACACGCTCCTAACACAGAACCTCACCTCTCCCCAAGCGCAACGCAGCAAGCTTGCTAGCACCATCTGGTTCCGCACTGGCCTCTAACATGAAAGGCTGGTTCAGGCAAGTATAATTAGGCACTGCCAAGCGTCACCTGATGGCACAGAAGTGTTTGGGCCGCTGGTGCTGCCGACAGTCATCGTCACATATCACAGTAGTAGGGACAACGAAGATGACGGGAGTTGGTGCCAAGAGTGCTGCCACAACACGACACTGACAAAAGTGACGGCGGCTGCAAGGGGAGGATTCTAAGAGCACGTGCAAAGATTGCACAAAAGTCGTGGTTCCAGTTCCAGCCTCGTTGGGCCTGGCGGCTCGAATGTGCCCCTCCGGAATTCCAAGGCGAACCAAGGCCTGAAGCCATGCAACTGATATTGATATATCAAAAAAACTGAGGTCATTGAAGGACAAGAGATGCAGAGCAACTGCTATGTTCGGAGCCGATCGATATGAAGATGCATGCAGCCCCTCATACACAGAGTACCTCACACTGCGCGCAAGACTCTGCTACAGCACTCTGTAGAAGAGCGATGGGATTGGGATTTCAGCGTCTCGTCTACACGCGGCTCGAAAGAAGTCTGAGTGTCTTACCACAAAGGCTTTGTGCCAAAGACGTCGGTGCTCAAGATCGCCACCTGCTAGTTTCGCGAATGCAAAGGACGGCAGACATGCTTGGGGCACCATGGGGCGCCCGAGCCACATGCTTCAAGTTCTTCGTTACTAGGACTTTTTCACTTGCGAAGAAGGCCAGGCCAGCAAGTTGCGAGTGCTTCGTCAAGAAAAAGCAAAACCGTCTGATGCTGGACAAAATGAGAACCATCCACATAAATCACATAAACAGCAGTGGTTCTACGAGGTGCCGATGGTGCCCCATGCACCCCGCGAGCCCCATGGACACAACGTCTCTCCTCATGGCTCTCGGGACGGCATCCCCCGACCCCACCCATCAGCCCCTGCTACCGGCCCCTGCTGGAGCACGCCCCGGCTTTTCAAGATCCCCAGGGTCCGCAGAATGTGTCAGCTGAAGAGCCTGAGAAACATGATCTTGGGGACAATGTTGTGCAACATTGCCCCAAGTGTCAGGGTGGGAAGGGAAAAAGTCCACATCCACCGCTACGGTGACCGTTTCACCCCTCCGATGTGTGGGCACACTCGGGGTGCAAGCAGGGTCCAAAATCTGTGGCTTCACTGAGTGGAGTGCTTGCTGCTCCATGTCCACGACCACAAGGGCAAACTCCTGGCAGCATCTGTCAAGGACAACGAACTGGCTAACCCGATCCCTTGTGCTCAGGCTCACACCCCATCCAATGCCTGCACAAAGCGAGGCCCCAGATGCCGATAGGCTGGCAGCAGGCACCTCCAGCAAGCGCACAGCGTTCCATAGCGTTGCATTAACTTTTGGTGGCGCTTTGTCGGACTCTCAGTGGTGAACTCTCCATCTGATCGATACAGGTGTCGTTCTTCAAATCCTGGTGGAACCTCACAAGGATTTCTGGACAGATCTGCAATGCCCCAATCGTGTCTAGAGGCCTGTCGTGCGTTGTAGATCTCTCCATTGTAGACAGCTGCCACCTCTTAGTTTGCACTGGCTTTGTTGCATTTTTTGGCAAAGACTTGACAAAGAGAAGGATGGGCAGAGAGAGAGAGGCAACATGGGAGACAAAAATGGAGCATCCACATGCAATGACACGACGTCCACACCTTCTCATGCACGAACGGTTGCCACACCCGCTCACCAGTCCTTGGCTGTCTTCTGCGGCTTTGCGGCAAACCCCAGCAACACTTCTGCTTCTTGATGACCTGAGGCCCCGGCATGTGAAGGAGATTGTGCACGAAGGTGAACGGACCCTTCTGCAGGGTCTGGGTGCCTCAGTATTGCTGTCTTGCTGCTTGGAGCAGTGTGGGTCCGTTCTTCATACACTTAACCTGAAACCCTGAAAACCCTACAATACCCTACGGAAACAACATGCCCTAGGTCTCGAGATCCTTCGGTTTTGACTCGAAACGCCCGCGCGTCGCACCGACATCAAGCTTGCGCCTTGGCCACCCCACCGAATTGCCTCCGCGGCCCTGGCCATCATGGCCCTACGCCTACTGGCCCGTGCCCTCAAATCCATGCCCTCAATCCGTTTCTTTCCACATTCGAATCCGGGTTTCTCGATTCTTCCAAAGTGCAGCAAAATTTGCCGCTGCTTCCCTAAAAACGCACAGGGCGGAGGAGCTCCTATTGCTTTGTGTCGCAACACGCCAAACTAAACCCCAAGGGACGAATCGGAGGCCGGAAAAGAGGAGGAGACGGAGCCGCCAAGTGTCTCCCGAAGCCAGGCATCCGGCAGGGAAGTGGGCACAATTTGCTGCAGGTACCAAGCCTCCCGGACTAGCCCACCTCCGCAAGAGGAGGCCCACGACTCGACGGCCAAGCAAAGGAGGGGCAAGACGATCCACTCCAAAAAACGACTCTCTCGGAGCAGATCGGGCACAACTGACCACATTTGTGGAATTTACGGATACTCGGCAACGGGACTCTCTGCGGGCTGCCGTGGGCGGCACTCCAACGATGCTCGACAGGACCTGTGGATCTTTGGCTTCCCTGAGGGGCACTCCACACTCTCACCAAGCGCAGGAGACCGGACAGGCACACAGGGCGAGGCGAGGAGGCGAGGAGGCAAGGAGGCAAGGAGCACGTTTAACGCAAAATCTTACAACCCCACGGGGTCAAAGGGCATAAAGATCGGGTGCCCCCCACCTCTTCACTGGGGCACGGGTGCCTCGAAGGTTGCAGGTGTTGGCCCCAGTCCAGACGTATGTATTCAGCACTTTTGCAGTGCAAGTGTGCCTAGGGCCCAGGAGTCTTTAGGGCATAGGAGTCCCAGCGTGAATCAACGTGACGATCCTCGGGATCGGCCCAGCACCTGGCCGTCAATTGTGGAGGCTGAGGGTTGGAGAACGACGACTGTCTCGAGGCGTGCGCCGTTTGAGCAGAAATGCCGGCGGACAAGGTAACATGGTCGAACGCGCTGCGCAGTAAACGGCGCACAAGGTAACATGGTCGCTGGCCATCCGGCCCTCGAGGTAGCAAGAAGTAATTCACCGCCTCACAGCAGCAAAGTGCATCAGACGGGGTCAGGCTTGCACAAAAACTGAGTCTGAGTCCGTCAGGTTCGAAAGAAGCCACGATGTCACCAGAAAGCTGCACATGCCAACCTGCACTGCTTCGAATAGCACAAAGTCATCGAAACAGCGATCTGAGGGCCTCGCTTTCTCGCGTACTCCTTCTTCACGCTTGGCGTGCCGGCATGGCGGCTGGAGCAGACTATCTCTCGGCAGCGCCTCCCCATTGCGAGGAGCACTTCCCAGGAAACGGCTGACTGAAGCTCACCTACCAAACCGACAACCGACATTTTGTGGCAGCTGTGTCGTCCATCCTGCCATGCCTCGATTGTATGTACTTCGATCACTTCACTCAAACTTGCATATGCTCGCAAAGCGACGCATCTTCTCGATGGTCTTTTCTCGCACGCTGTTTGCGCGTCATGCTCCAGTCGGCAACACGCACTGGCGGCTAGAGATCGCAGACTCACGCCAGTTGTCACGACTAGAAACTAACAGAAAGCTGTCCAGCAGGTTCACGCTCGATCAACTCACGGCCTGCAGAGTGCAGTGAATGGATGGCTGCTGTGTCAGTGGTGCACTGCCTCCCGCGCATCGAAAAACAACGTAAAGCTGTTTTCATACGCCGCACGCAGAGTCATGTCACGAAAGCTGCAGCCCCCTCGAAGCGAGAAAAGACTTGACAGCAGGATAGTTTTGCAGCTCAGTGACAAACATAGTCTTCACACGTGGATCAGCCAAACATTTCTTCGGGTTCTGCAAAACCCGCATGAACTCGGGATGATCCTTTAAGAAAGACTGCAGTGCCTCAGCTGGATTCACGGCTGGATCCGAAGTAACGGCCTCTGCAACTCGAGTATCCTCCCGTGCACCGGCAGCGCCGGAAGCGGCAGAAGCAGAAGCATCGGGGTCTGAGTGGGCTGATCGACCCGCTGCCGGGACCGTGCTGCGCTCCTCAGGGCGCTCCATCCACGGTTTCTCCATTTTCTCCTGCTTCTCCTGTTTCTCCTGCAGTTGCTTCTCCTGCTTCTCCTGCTGCTGTTTCAGACGCTTTGCCTTCCTGTCAGACTCGAACTTTTCAAGGAAGTCCTGTCGCTTTCTCTTCAGCGCCGTGGCATCAAACTCCCAATCCATTTTTGAGTCTTCTGCAGGAGGCTCCGCAGAGTCAAGCTCCACAACAGAAGCCCATTCAGCACTGGCTTCGAGATCGGCCGCTGCATCCAGAAGGGCAACAACATCAGTCACGGCATTCGCACTGTCATCTGAAGAGTCCTTCATTGGATCGGCGGCAGCACCGTTCAAGGAAGCATCTGCTGCGTTGCCTGACGCTTTTGTGCTCCGTCCCACACGCGAGGGCTGCTCAAACAATTGCGCGGGGAGCACTGATGGAATTGGATCCAACGGCTTTGCAGATACTTTCTCACGCAAGTCACGTACAGCTTTGACGATGTTACCGACCTGCTCATGGATGTGGATGTAGTTGCTGTTTGTGTGCTGCTGGTTGTTAGGCGCATGTTGCAGAGCAACCACAAGCCCTTCCAAGAGGTTGGTTGATGCACTCTCACTCATCACGACCTGAAGGAACACAGTCGCGGAGGGGCAGTGGCCGAGAACCACTAGTGACAGAGAGATAAGAGAGTCTGCAGCTCGGAGCCAAGTTGCAAGTTCCTCAAAGGCGGTCACCTCTTCTTCGGATCCTCTCTCCGCTCCGCGGCATTGCTGGCAACATGCCTGAAGCTCCAAAGCAATGCGTTGGGCACAATGTCCCAACTTGAAGGCACTACTCACGCTCACCCGCAGATCTCCGTCACATGTCTCTCCAGCGCTGAAAATCAAGTTGAGGCAGAGCCATTGTGGCGTGCAGAGACCCAGCAAAAGCTCCAACGCAGCGCAGATCGTTGAGACACTTGCAGGATAAGTCTCATCCGGACCCTTGTTGATCAGAAGGTTCACAGCCTTGGCAACCATTCTGCATTTTGGCACAGAGTGAGACGATGGCGATGCAAACATCAAGCCCAACAGCCTGATGGATTGAGAGAAGGCCATGGCAGGCAAAGAAGTGGCAGGTGCATGGGCAAGAACTGACTGGCAAAGCGTTTCTACCTGGTGCTCTGTCAGAGCCATCCTTGCAGCTGGGCCCAGCGATCCAAAGTGGGCCAAGAGCAGCAGCAAGCGGGAAACGGCACGAGCATCACGTGGATCGCGGGCAGCACCGCCACTGATATCATCACCACCCTCCGTCTCCAGGACAACACCATTCAACGCAGCCTCTGCCAGCCTTCGAATCAATTGTAGAACAGGAAGGCCAGCGACTGTCAGCTTCTCCACCACTTTGGCAGTGCAGAGATGCAGAAAGGCATCGGAGGTTAGAGCGCACTCAGCAACCATTGCCAACAGCTCGGCAACGTCTTCGAGGGACAGCCGCTCCCTGCGCTGATTGACCATCTCGACCAGTCCGAGAGCGTGAGCTGCCGCAGCTTCCCGATCAGCTGCGAGTGCTCGTACGAGGGGGTCTGTGGAACCAGGCGAGCTGTCCTCCCAATCCCGTACTTCTGAAGTTCTGCTCCAAAACTGGCCACATGCTTCTCGGCCGGCTGCTTGGCTTGGGGTCACAGGCCGCAAAATCACCATTCCGGCATTGCCAGTGCGGGTTCCTGTTGGTAAAAGCACGAACTGGGATTGCAAGCTGTCCCCAGGCTGAGAGGTAGAAAACGACAGGCTGAACTGATGCGATGTTGATGGGAGAACTGGCTTGAGGCTCCCACACGATGCAAGAAGTAGCATACCTCCTGTAAAGTTGGTTGGCAATACACGAGCATGCCGCAACAAAGGGAGTAGAAGCTGCCCTCCAGCTGCTCGAGGAAAGCTCTGAAACCAAACCCGGAAGACACGGCAAACCCACACGACGCAGTGTCGCCAAAGCAGCCTGAACTCGGGATCACTATTGAAAGCACTACGCGGTGCCAGACCGAACAATCCCGACGTCAGCCGATGTGCCAACATCAAAAGACTTTGGCACAACTCGGTGTGTCGATATTGAGACAGGCCCGCATCCCTGAGTCCACAGAGGAGGTGCGCACAAGTCTGCAAAGCTGCTTCCAGCAGCTGTGCGTGAGAGCGTCGGGTGGCGTAAATGGAGGCTATGGGCTTCTTTTCCTCTCGAAGAATGCTTGCCTCCAGATTCAGGTTGAAAGCTCCTGCACATCGAATCAGCCAAGGCACCAATTGAGCCAGTCCATCTCTACCCTTGCCGCTATCGGCAACTTGCTCAATGGCAATTGAAAGAGCCTCTTTTGGACTGCTGGCTGCCCTGCGACAAAGGACACGCATTGCCAGCAGCGGCAGCTCGGATTGATCCTCACTGGGATAGCGCTCATGGTCATCAGCCAGGTCATGTTCTCCAGCTTCTCCAGCCTTGAAGTCAACCTCTGGCACATCAACTCCACTGGCTGCAGAGTGTCCACCCAGGACCAATGCCAGTCGCCGACTCCCCCGCTCTTCGTTTGCTGAGCGCTTCAATGATCGAGGTCCTCGGGTAAGAACCAAGCTCGCCATCAGCTTACTGCTGGTCACGACGGCGTTCTGGATGGCAGGTGTTGCGTCAGACTCTTCTTGATGCCAAGGCCGCAATTGCGCCGCCAACTCCTTGAGGTTCTTGAGGAATTCCAAGTCCGCGCTGCGCCGTCCGAAGCGGACAGCCTTGCCAAGTCCGCCCTCCGCACCTTCACTATCTAAAGCAAACTCCAACAAAGCGCTCGGGTCTGCCTGGCACTCATCTGCTTCTGGCTCCAAGACCCGGATTGCTCTCAGCACCAAGGCCAACGCTCTGGTTCCAAAGCGTTCTGCAGCAGCGCCGGACGGGTCTGACAATACCAAAGCATGGAGAATCGCAACAAGATGGCGAAGGGAAGGCTGAACCTGAGATTGCCGGCTTCCACTTGGAGTAGCTTCCTCCAAACGCCCCTCCATTTGTCGCAGCAGCCATTCGGCGAAGAACACCGAGCGAAATGCATAAACAACTGCACAGCGACCAGCAGAACCTCTGACACAAAGCCGATGCAGAGCAGCCAGAGCTGGGCAAGCATGCTCTTCAGGCAGAAGTCCGCCACGGCCTTTGGACCTCACACGTTTCGGTCCATGCACAAAGAGACAACACGACTCGTAACAATACCAGAACATGGCATGCGCATGGCATCCCACCTCGTGGCAGCCACAAGGAGTAGTGACAGTCGCAGAGCACGGACGTGAGTGGCAGCCAGAGCTCCCAGATGTGGGGCGGCCAAGTCCCTGACCAAAGCTGCAGGAAAGCGCGGCACGGCCGGCAGCTTCTTGTGCCCCACTCCGCACTCAAGAATGCTTAACCTAGGCACACAACTACACCCCGCAGAAATCAGCAGAATGACCAAGATATGCATGCATAAGCTCATGCCAGCAAATACTACTAGCCTGCAGCCAGAAGACAGTGTGGTGTAGGTGGCATTGTCAGAAGCCAGAAACTGAGGCCCTCCAGAGCAAGACAGCAAAATGCACATCAGCTGTTGGATCGGTCGAAAGAGCAAGAGACGTTCATGTGGATGAATATGGGCAAGTCTGCGGAGTAAAACAGAAAGTCCGGGCAATAAGCGACGTCCAGTCATGAATGACTCCAGAAATCCGTACAAATGGCATTGACCTTGGGCGAAAGGATCGCTGGGCATTGTGCCCGTTCCACTGCCTCCGAAGATGATGCCCGGAAGCTTGGAAGCTGAATCATCCACAAGCTGGTTGCCGGGAATATCATCAAAAGGTCCAGAGAAACCTGGCTCGGCATCTTGCAAGTTGTTCGGCTGACTCAAGCCTTCAAGATGAACAGTCGCATCACGCAGTGCCGCTGCAGCGGCCTTGTGTAAACTGTCCTGAGGAGCCTCACTTCCATCTATCGACTCTAGCTTTGAGCAGCACTGATCAAGCCGAGTCAGAGCCTCGTAGAAAGAAGCCCTTCTCAGCAATGTTACAGCAACATGTTGCAGCCTTGGCTGTCCCGGAGTCCCATCGAGAACAAGTGACAGCACAACCTCGTATGCTGTAATTTGGCCGGACAGCGCGTCTGACCATCCAAGAAATGCCTCCATACCTGCTGCGTGCGAGCACAGCTGCAAGAGTGTCTGGAGTGCAGCTAGTTTGAGACTCTGTTGGCTCCACTCCTCGTCCTTCAGTACTTGGATAATAATGTCAAGGTCACCCTTCCTGCCCAATATCTCGGCGGCTGCTGTTGCCGACACCATGCATGTGGCAAGAGCTTGCAGCGTAGCTCGTAAAGGTCTGAGCTCCAGCCGCTCCATGCACCGAGACACCAGCGCAAGCAGAGAACGGCATAACGCAGGGCCATGGTGAATATGAGCTGCATTGTCAGGCGCCCTCTGCGCCAACAAAACTAGATCATGTGACAAGGCTTCCAGCCGAGAGACTATTTGATCGCTCTCCACGGCATCACTTTCCAAGAGCACTGTAGGAAGCCAGGCGACATGATCTGCCAGCCGGGAGTTTGCCTCATGCACAGCACCAAGCCCCAAAGCCCGACCGAATGTCGACGGGACTGTAGCATCCGACAGCTTGCCAGTGTCACCTTCAGTATCTGCCAGTTCTGCATCTATGCTCTTGAGAGCGCTGCTTCGCAGATCTTCCAAGTCCGCCATGTCAAGCTTGTCGCTTTCAAAGCTTGAATCGGGTCGGAGATGTTGAGCTATGCTGGGGAGTGCTGGCAACGACTGGCTTTCTGCACTTGGCAGAACCTCGCCATAAACGACGATAGACAGCTTGATAAACTTCCCTCTGACCACGATGCTGTTTGTGATGAGCTGACCGTTCGGCATGCTGAACATGCCGGGCGAGCTTGCTCGTAGTGCAGACATGGTAGAGTTTGCAGCCAGAAGATCCGTCGCGTACACTGCCAGACCGATCATGCGAATATCTGGATAGGTACGACCCTCAAAACTCGAGGATCCTGCTGGACCTTGCAGTTGTGCCTTCTCACTCCGGCCAATGACTTTGACACTTTGTACAGAAAGAGTCTCTGGAAAGCGTAGCTCCCTGGTATGCTCACCCATTTGACGTGCTTCCACATGATCTGCGAAGACCACCGTGTGGCCGAGCGACATTTCGCATCCGAAGCCACAGGTTTTCCCGCTGCAGCCGGCGCTTGCAGCGTCCTTGAACCGAACAAAGGCTGCGCAAGGAACCTGAAAGCACCACCAGGAAGCTTGCTAGTGAAGTGGGCGTCTGTAGTTGGCGATTCCGACTTGTGAGCATAGACTTGCACGAATCAGTTCGAAGCCATGGCTAAGTGCTGGACGGAGAAACAGCCAATGCCAGGGCAGCACGATCAAGGACAAGCATCTCGGACAAACTGTGTTTCAGAGATACACATGCACCTTCACTCTGCTGAGGCCACTGCTGTCAGGATGTTGGCACGGTGTCCAGCATTTTTTGTCTCAGCGCTGTCGACGAAATATCATTGCCTCGAGTAAGAAGACGTCCAACATCTGTATAGCTGCATTTGTGAGACCTGTGTGATTGCGGATGCATACGAAGGCCGGCACGGAAATCTGGCAATGCGAGAAACATGGCAGCAAGATCCTGGTAGAAAACGTGCAGGCGCACAGGATCCGCACACAGCGGTTCCAAAAACAAACAGAGAACAGATGTCTCAATGCCCTCTGGCGATCTCTCTGCCCTCTTCTCTACTCTTCTTCAGAACGGGTCCAGTTCGGCACCGCATGGACACCAAGCACAGCCCCAATGCTGCTCCCACCCTAGTCATCGTGCGTCTCGTGTTTAAGAACAAATCGGCTCAGCAAACAGGAAAAGCGTGATACGTTATGAAGGCCGGTGGCCTCTTTATCTGATACCCTTATACCTCCATGTAGCCCCTAGATACAAGTACCCGAATAAGAACCCCAATGTATGCCCCAGAAAACAGAAACCCTGCTTCAAGAGACCACCAACCCATATAAGTGATACAGTACGTGAGTTTTGTGAGTTCAAGGACTCAAAAATCCAGATCTGCCCCGACGAAAAGCAACATCAAGCAGCGTCAAGCAGCATCAAGCAACATCAAGAAACATCAAGGAAAAGCAAGCAACATCAACCAACATCAAGCAACACAGTCAAATCTGGCATGTCACGATTCTGGCACGGCCCATCCTCAGGGAGATCCGGCATGACAGGATGCGAGACGATCGTTTTGAAGTCGCCACCATCCACACCTTGACGGGTGAACCATTTGACATCTATCGCTGCAGAATGTTAGGTCTCAGCTCGACACGACCAGCGACTATGAACTGCACCCTGCAACCTTGCGCAGCAAGACTAAAGAAACAGAAGGCCTAGTTAGTGATGTATTCCTGGGCATGGACTATGCAGCTTCTGAAGTGCGTTCATCGTCCATTCCCGTTGCCTTCAAGTCGCCAGAACGAAACGAAGAAAAGATACAAGACTGTGAGCCACGCTAACTGTCGCTACCTCGAGTCTGTTCATGCTTTGGCCCGGACTGCTCTGAAGAGCTGCCATCCATGCAGCCTCTCGGAGCATTGGAGCACTCTTCAGGCATCTCTGGACCTGGAATCCTCTTTAATCCTCTGGAATCCTCTGGTTACCATGGCCTGGGGGAGCGTAGTACTTCGCATCGAGGATGCGCCTCCCACAAAGGATTCTGAAGGTTTGTCGAAATCAAGCAGCTTTACAGCCTGAGAGATCGTTGTGTTTCTTTGAAGAAAAACCTCGTCTTCTAAATGACATCCTCAACCAGGCAGCCTCGCTCCAACGAGTGAATGAAAAAGGAATGAAGGGTACCCCCCCCCCCCCCCAAGACAAGGTCAACACGAGGTGGTGGCATCAACCGTCCCCAGGAGGAGGAGATGCCCAACTACGCCCAACTGAGGGGTTCCTATGGCACTGTGCCAAGAGAAAGTATGTGCAGTGAACGGACCTTCAATTCGCAGGCTAGTCTGGACAACAATGTTCACAGCGAGCGGCATCCAACTCGATCATAACGACCACTTCGGGCGATTCGAATAGGAAGTGAGGCGGACCAGCACACTCGCAAGGAAACTGCACGCACAAGTTGCAGCAGGAAGACGCTGCCCTGGACTGGCGCATCGGCCACGGTTCGATATACGGATCTGCCAGTGATCCCAGGGTCCGGTGCTTGTGGCGTCTCTCAAAGGCTGAAGACACCCGGCATGTGCTGTCGTTCGGACTGATTAGCCCTCGCCCCTCCCCCCCCTCTGCTTTTTGAGGGACCCCTGACTGGACATCAACGGAGTTGGACACCGTTCTCAGGATTCCTTGCAGGAGAAGTGAGTTCTGAAAACAGTCTTCGCAACAAATCACAGAACAAACAATGCTGAAATTCTGAATCTCAGCTTGCGTGCCTGCAAAAGATTGGTGGTGAACTCTGCCGGCCTGTAGGTGTCATAACCAACTACGAAGCTGCTGCCAGGAAACCTTGGCCAGTGCAGCAGCTCCATACACGATAACTATACATCAGAAAATCATCAAACAATTGTACGCATATGCGTGTGCATGAAATGTTGCCTCAGGCAGGTTCAGCTCTGCTTTCTGCTGGAACAGCATCGCCCCGCTCGCCAGGACGCGATTTCCTCTGGACACGGCCTCATGCTTTTCCGCTACGCGACATGCCATTTGGGAGGCTTCCAAGCCTTCTCGATACGGGCATGCATCGACTTGACATCAACGGTTCCTTTGTCAGGATTCACGGCCTGAGTGCAATGTGCAATTTAAGCGCCTCTTTCTTTCAGCTTGACCACGTGAGGTCCAGGCACAAATCTCGAGCAAGACATGACTGAAAGGCCTCGTCATTAGGGATCAATCAGTGAACTGGCGCAGCATTGCGAGGGGACAGCCTCCCCAGCATCTTCGCGGCCTGCTTGCCCATCTCCTCACTGTGACATTGTGTTGGCATCACACTCCACTGCACGAATGAAGGCACATGCAATGCAAACCTGGCTCCATAAACTGCAAAAACACATGTCTGAACCCGGAGCTGCATGTTTCCAATTGTTGCCATGTCTGTGCTCTTGTTCAGCGTTTTGACATGCGGAATCGTCGTTGCACGTTAGACTTTAGCCAACACGGCCAACACGTGAGCGTGCCACCGAAAAAATGTGCATTCGCATTCAACAAAGCCACAGAAGCGAGCAACGCACAGTGTAGATGTGTAACTTGTAGGTGCTGTTGCAAAGACACAATTGTGTGTGTGTGTGTGTTATGAGTGCGTGCGTGCGTGCGGGTGTGCGTGGAAGCGTGGGTGCGTGGGTGCGCGGGTGCGTGGGTGGTGGGTGCGTGGGTGTGCGTGTGCGTGTCTGCGTGTGCGTGTGCGTGTGTGTGTGCTGGTGGTGCGTGTGTGTGTGTGCATGTGCGTGCGCATGTGCGCGTGCGTGCGCATGTTGCGTGCGCGTGCGTGCGCGTTGCGCGCGTGCGTGCGTGCGCGTGCGCGTGCGCGTGCGCGTGCGTGCGCGTGGCGAGCGTGCGGGCGCGGGCGTGCGCGGCGCGTGCGCGTGCGCGTCGCGCGGTGCGCGTGCGCGTGCGCGTGTGCGCGCTGCGCGTGGGTGTGCGTGGTGCGGGTGTGGGGTGCGTGTGGGTGTGGGGTGGTGTGTGTGTGTGTGTGTGTGTGTGTGTGTGTGTGTGTGTGTGTGTGTGTGTGTGTGTGTGTGTGTGTGTGTGTGTGTGTGTGTGTGTGTGTGTGTGTGGTGTGTGTGTGTGTGTGTGTGTGTGTGTGTGTGTGTGTGTGTGTGTGTGTGTGTGTGTGTGTGTGTGTGTGTGTGTGTGTGTGTGTGTGTGTGTGTGTGTGTGTGTGTGTGTGTGTGTGTGTGTGTGTGTGTGTGTGTGTGTGTGTGTGTGTGTGTGTGTGTGTGTGTGTGTGTGTGTGTGGTGTGTTGTGTGTGTGTGTGTGTGTGTGTGTGTGTGTGTGTGTGTGTGTGTGTGTGTGTGTGTGTGTGTGTGTGTGTGTGTGTGTGTGTGTTGTGTGTGTGTGTGTGGTGTGTGTGTGTGTGTGTGTGTGTGTGTGTGTGTGTGTGTGTGTGTGTGTGTGTGTGTGTGTGTGTGTGTGTGTGTGTGTGTGTGTGTGTGTGGTGTGTGGTGTGTGTGTGTGTGTGTGTGTGTGTGTGTGTGTGTGTGTGTGCGGTGTGTGCGTGTGCGCGTGTGCGTGTGCGCGTGTGTGTGGTGTGCGCGTGTGCGCGTGTGTGTGTGTGTGGCGTGTGCGGTGCATGTGTGCGCGTGTGCGCGTGTGCGCGTGTGTGCGCGTTGTGCGCGTGTGTGCGTGTGCGCGTGTGCGCGTGTGTGTGTGCGCGTGTGCGCGTGCGAGGTACGTGTGTGTGTGTGACGTGTGCGCGTGTGTGTGTGCGCGTGTGTGCGTGTGTGCGTGTGTGCGAGGTGGTGTGTGTTGTGCGTGTTGTGCGTGTGTGCTGTGAGCGTGTGCGCTGTGTGTGCGTGTGTGCGTGTGTGGTGTGCGTGTGCGTGTCCCTGTCTGTGCTTTGCATCGTGAAAAGTAAACATTTGGCCACAGCTGGCAACACCCCGCCACACGTTGCGCAGAAATTAGGAGGAAAGGCGCACCATTCAAGCACAGGCTTCAGGAATGCTTCTGTCTGGCTCTGCTAGGCCTCAAGATCTATCGAAAACAATGCCGGCAAGATACGTCGGTGGAGTTTTCGAGCAGCAGACCGTGACACAGTGTTACTACATGTCACGACATTGACATAGGACGACTGGCACAAACATGGCAAACACTCCGAGGATGGCTTTGTCTGCAATGCCAAGTGTGCTTTGCGCGTGCTACGAAGCTACACAAAGCTACACAAAGCTACACAAAGCTAGACAACGCTACGCGCAGCCACTGTTCAGAGCTCCACAGACAAGTTAACAATGAAACACTTGCTGCTGCGAGCTGTGAGACTTCTGACACTAATGGGCTTGTTCGGCCTGGTGCCCTCACAGCTGCCAAAAGTGGCTGTTGACACCTCGTCAGACCAGCCGTGCAGCCTCCGTTCAGATGCCATCCGCCTAAGGTTCTGGCACACACGAGGTGCTTTACAGGGTTTGCGATGCTCTTTGACAGAGACTAAGAGTCATGCACAGCCGAACGTTGCCTGACCGTTGCATAGGCTCTCGGCGGGCTCTCGGGAGCTCTCGAGTCCAAAACACTACAAAAGTTGCTCCCGCAACGGATCACAAAAACCGTTTTCTCGTCGCGTACTGGAATGGTCAAACCATGATTGCAGTGGAAACTGCTGGGTGAAACCTTTGATTGAGGACGAACTGTTCAAATGGCATTTATGCTTAAGGAGGATGTCCAAGCTTGCCAGAAAGACTGCGCCACTTGCCAAGCTTGATGGGCGAAGAAGCTTCACGTATACACTTTGCCGCTGAACTTTTTCTGTGCAACTGCAACACTCTCTTCGCGACAAATGGGACACCGTACCTTGGTGCGCTCCAACTCCTTGTTGGACAACTGTCCCGGCTTCACGGATTTCCACTGACTCTTGCCAGATTCCTTCAAGGCTTTAGCAACTGCCTTGCGCCGGCAGCCCGGGCAAAATATCAAATGTCCACATTCGTGCATCACAAAGAGGGCCGACTTTTCAATACACACAACGCAGATGCCTTCCAGCAGTGCAACCCCTTCGGGCGCCTCTGTGTCCTGCACAGAAGCTGCTTGATCCAGGTCCACATCGGCACGCTCTGTGTGTAGGGAACTGCTGTGGTTTGCAGAACCAATGGTCACGGACTGCTGGTCTGGCTTCTGAGCATCACCAGCATCTCCCTGACGCGGTTCAAGTGATTCGGGCATGTGCTGAGCCTCCCTGGACTCTGCACCTACCGGCAATGCAAACATGGAGAACTCCCCCTCATAGTCTGGGACCTGGCCTGAGCCAGGTGGGTCGTAGAATTCAGCAAAATTGGTGATTCTCCAAATTTTGTGGGCTTGCAGCTCCTCATTGAAATGACTCGATCTGAAGGACCGCACGATTCGATTGTAAGCTGCCATCCGCAATATTCTTTCTCTGCTGGGGAGGCACTTCTGCAAGCTTGTTTTCTCTTCCTTCATCCAGTCCTCAAACTGTAACACCTTGGGGCCGGCTACACGAGCAACATGTGACTAACGCTGACATACCATGACACCATGACACACCGTTACGTATCATCGCGACCGAACTACAGGGTCCCACACGTCCCACGAGGGGGCGCATGCAAAACGCAATAGACAATGAGCACTGAGCACAGTATCTGCCTGCTGCAAGCCCAAGATTTGTGTTGAAAAAGGCTCTGGCGCCCCTGGAAGTGCAAGAGCCACACACGTCAGAGTTTCAGCTGGGCATCAGTTAATGGGGCTGCAACGCTGATGCAAGCCTTAATTCGCTTTGTGTGGAAATTATGCCACTTCTGCGAAGTGGGAAAGCATGGTCCGTCGGGGTCGGGATACAACCAAGGTCGAATCTTCCAATCGTCCCTTGAAAATAAGAAAGAGGCAAGTCCTGGAGCTGTATGAGGGCAACAGTGCTTAAAGCAGCCTATGCCACAGTCTGCACAGTTCTCTTAAGTGTAAGAAAGATGAGGCACTTGGTAAATGCAAAGCCTGCTCTTCTGGCACAGATCTCGCATGACGTTGTAGGCCAACTCTGTGTGTTGGATGTTCTCCATCTCTTCAGGCGTCATGTCCAAGGGCATCACCGCATCAGGATCCAAGGGTGCATAGATACCCAGTTTTGGAGGACGGGGCATGGTAGATGCTTCCTCATTCCTCAGCCACATTCTACCCCCAAAAAACACCGACTTCAGCACAAACCTCAGCATGCACCTGCATGCTCGGAAGACTCAGCATCGTACTATACATTACCCATCTACTGCTTCAAGCTCGTGGGAGTTAGACTACACTGCAAAAACATAAAACACGACACAGAAAATTTCAGCGTGAATCTCCGCAACATGTTCACATCTGCAAAATCATGGAACTGCGCTTCGTGGTTAGCATGTGACCCGACAGCTTTTCGGTCGGTTGGCTCACAGTGAGGACCCTGCAGCTTGTGTTGTGTTGCACCTCGCAACCCCAAGGCCTCCACACATGCCATGGAGGCATTCGTGCAACCCGATCCAAACATACGCTCTGTTGCATAGAGGGTGAAACTACTATCCTAGGCCTGCGTTTGACTGCGGCAACGGCAAAAACTACAGTAACACATAACATAGCACGTAGCCGGACATAGCCACCAAAGCATCCTAAATAGCCAGGCCGCTGGCAGCCGATGGAACTGACAAACTCGGGTCTGATGCTCTTTTGCGCCTCCCTCTCGGCCACTGCATTGCTAACCCGGTCAATCACCTTTGCAAAAAGCTGCACCATTAACGTGTATGCCCTGGCGGCATACTGAGCTTCCTCAACAGCTTCAAGTTCGGATTTGAGCAGTTCCTTGGACTTGAGGAGTTCATCCGGCTGCTTGCTCGAACCAGCTATCCGTTTGGCAATTGCAAGTCGCTTGTTTGCCGTGTGGTACTGCTGCTCCACCTTAGTCTCTCCACGATCTGCGGAGTGTCATGAGGCTATATGAGGCTATGGGATGTTTTCAGTTAGTGTCAAGCACGACGCAATATACCTATAGGACCTAACCATTGCCACAAGAACTAGAGAAAGTAGAGCCGACTCCCAACTCTGACGATCCACCTGAGGACGAATGGCATCCATCTTTGTATGGAAACTGGTAGGGCCCTGAAGGTCCATTTCGGACATTCCAAGGTCCTCATTCCTCTTCAGCATGTCCGTGTACACCTCGTACATCTCCCGTTCGAGCGTCTGGCGGCCGCTCCGGCGGAGCAGTTCCAGCCGCTTGGCCGCTTCTTTTGGCAACTTCCTCAGACTCTTGAATCTGACCCGCATGCTATCCACTCCCCTCTTGTCCCTCCAACCACCGCCGGTCACCACTCTCCGCTTTGGTCTTGCAACATCTTGCAACTCACTCCTTACTTGCTCTCCGAACCTAAGTGATGCAGACCTCTCTCTTCTGCAGAATTTCTGCATAAAAGCGCTGTCTTTCGGTCTCTCGGCTCTTCTGGCTTCACAGCCGTAAAAGCGTTCGATGGGGTCCACCCTCGGCTACGTTGAGGCTTGCTTCCGGGAAGATTCTACTGCAAGTTGCTCTCTTGACGCCAGGAATAAGTTTAACAAAAAACATGTTCTACCACATGCCTTTCTGCACTTCTTTTTGCAAATTTTTGTTTGGCCGATTGGCCGCATTTCACAGCCCCATGTGGCCAATGTCCGCCTTGCAAGTCATGAACAGGATCCAGGTCCAAAGGCCGCGAGTCTAGTTCAGCTGTTGCTCCGTGATTCTTGTTGAGATGTTAACTTAACTTTGTTGAATTCAACCATTTTCCTCCCACAGGTACCGGGCTTCCTGGCAGTCTCTGGAGACAATCATGCCAATGCCTCGGGGTCTCCCAGCTGGGTCTCGAACGAAACGAAATATGCCCCGAGCAGCGCAAGCCCACAAACCCCGCGACGCAATTCCCGTAAACCGACGAGAACAGACGCACGAAGCAAACCCGTCCAAGAGCCCAAGAAACGGGAAATATGCACTGCCACGTTTTCGTGGCACAGAGTGATGCAAGCCACCAAGCGAGTCAAGCACCCAAATCAGCACAGGCCCAAACTCGAAAGCACAACTTCGATCGGACACACATGTGACGTCGACTTGGCACGCCTGACAGCAAGGGCAACAAACAACCCTACAGCCCAAACCCTGCAGGACACGACCTTGTGCTGCAAATGTGGGAAAAACTCCTCGCACTTAGGCCATGCCACTATAGAACAAAAGCGGTGGCCTGTGCAGCTTCAGCATGCTTCAACCCAAGCGGGTAGTAAAGCATACACGTCGCCGACCGCCGTGCCCTACACTAGCGGGTCGTCGGGCTCGGCTTTTTTCCATGTCAACATGTTTGAAAAACCCTCTTCCTCCCACCCATCTTGCTTGGGAGCCTGATGATCAAGGTCATTCAAAACTCGGGTCATTCACCTACTGAATAACAGGGAATGGTCCAGAGAGCGGGGAGGGAGTGGAGTCTCTGGTGGCATCATGTTAATGAAGCCAGCTCGCGGCAGCCCACATATCTTCACGTGGGGCATTGCTCGCTTGCTTACGAGTTTCTTAGATGATTTGGCTTGCCTGCATTCAGACTCTACCTGTCAAGCACTGCCACTCAAAAGGTGTGCACGATGAATAACGACGTCTGTTGGACGTGCCTAACAGGCGCACGACGCTTTGTTTGAGCCTGGATGCATGCGGGCACTCACGCACAGCCTTGCACAACACATGGCGAAGATGGCCTTGCACACAGCCCTGATAGACATGGCATGACATCATGCGTTGGCTGCAGACATGAACTTTCTATGAACCATGTATGTTCACAACCCGTGCCACCTCTCATGTTCTCAAGTTCACACTCGCTTCTCTCCATCGCATTTGCCGAAATGCAACAGGCAATTTTCCAAGGGCACAGGGAAACAGCGCTTTAAGCTCGTCACGGCCGATCTGAGTGATCACGATGAGCTCGCTCTGATTCCGACACTTGGTGTACTCCACACACCGTTGAGGCAGTGGAGTAAGGACATTATGAGAAGACTCGCTCTTCGAGGAGATGTCTTTGAATCGTCTCCACAGATCAACGGCGAGGGATGGCACTGAAGCATTGAACACATCTTTCTTCGCACAATGGAAACACCGACCAAACAGCCCTGCATTGCTGTGAATAGTTCGCAAGGAACTCAACTTTGCAGCCACCCACCAGCAAGAGTTCCTGCTAGATAGTGAAAACAAGGCACTAGTGTCAGCGTCGATACAGGTCACCTCCAATTCTTTTTGGCATGCCCGGGATCAACCACTGGCATCCTGCCATGAAAGGTTCGAATCTTGTCACTTGTGTTCACTTGTCACATTCAATCTTACAAGCTCGAAGACAAACCGCGTAACGACGTAACGCAGCAATCTGGCCTAGAGGTTTCCATCTCCGAGTCGCGCTGCTGCATTCGACGCCGCAAAGCCTCCTCAAAGCTCATCCCACCTCCGCCGCCTCCTCCACCAGCTCCTCCAGCCCGATCTCCCCGATCTCCCCGATCTCGACTTCTGCTGCGCCCTTTCCTGATGCAAAAGATGGCGCAACTGCGGTACAGTAGGAAATCACGTATGCACCGACCTCACTGCCTCCTACAATAACAGCTTTGGCTTTGACAGACAAGCACAATACAACACGAAATGGTCTTTCCGACTCCTGCCTTTTTTTTGCGCGCCCTTTCTTGCCACGGTGACTACTGGACGTGACCGAAGCAGCCGAGATTGATCTTGACCGACTGAGATGGCGCTTCTTTTTTGGTGTGCGCTCTCGGCGCGTCCTGGCTTGCAGGATTTGGGTGAAGACAATTTTAATTGGATGTCGGGTGGTCCTGATATGCCCTAACTCAACAAGCTATGCAACAAGCCCCCGCCTCTCACGCGCCACATGGGGAGTCTGATTTTGCTGGTTGAGACGCTCCAGCAAGGCAAGGGAAGTATCAACATCCTCTTCCTGCTTCTTCTGGCTGGCCTCATTCTTTTCGGCCATTGCCTCGAAGCGGGCCTGCCCGGTGAATTGGCGTGAAGAAATGTTTGTGACATTTTTGCATGGACTGTCCTCGCTGTCCTCCTGTGCACATGTGCATATCAAATATAGCAAAACGAGGATCCCGAGAGATTGCCTCTGAATCCTCAGCCCCCTTCCGCCGCTTCTTGCCAGTACTTGGATCTGGCATTGGTCGCTCGCGGATGGTGAAAGTCCAGCCGCCTGCCGCATCTTTCTCGGGATCTTTCTCGGCGTCGGCCTTCGCCTCCTCCGGCTTCGGCTCATCTGCGCTGACCTTTGGATCATCCTCCGCACTCTTGACGCCGGTGGCAATGTCATCATCCTCGGCCTCGAAGAGCTTGTTGGGCGCCCACTCATCAGAGCGCAGAAACCGACGCTGCTTCTCTGAGAAAATTGAAAGGCTGTCCAGGATGACACCTGAGTGGCACTGATCACGCTACGTTCTACCATTCTACCACTTCTACCACTTCTACCAGCTTGGAGCTTCAGTTCTGTGTTAAAGCAGGATTCCACGTAGCTTTTGGCTGTTCCTGGTTGGCATTGTCGCACAAAACTTTCGATTGGAGACCTTGGTCAGTATACTGAATGCATCCTGCCCATCTTGAATCAGGTCGGCTCAAACTGAAACTTAAAGTACGGTTCACAACATGGACAGTTCGATCCATGTTGCTATGTCATAGAGGTCAGTGGAGTTTGCCCTTTTATCCTCGACCATTTTGAGTGCCTGCACGCAAGCTGGAAAAGCCGCCTGTGTTCGTGATGCGCGCGGGATTGCCATGCCTTGCTCAGCCATTTGAGCCGTGCTTCTGGCTTCAGTGCTAAGGCAGTCTTCAGGTCGACTTGCACCTTACGGCGGAGCTTCAGAAAGGTGCTTGAAAGAACCGCACTGGAAACGACATTAGAGTGACACTTCTACTTGTAGGTTCATGGGTGTAAGCCGGGTTAAAGTAGGGTACGAACCTCGAGGTAGTACTGAGTACTGCATGAGTCGAGGCTCAACTTCTTCCCTGCCTGAAACCTGCCTCCAACACCAGGCCTGACATGCAACAACAAAATTTGCCCTGGGTGGCAGTGGAAGACTATGACTATGCGGCCGGGATGCTTCGTCGACATTCTCTACAATCTTCTTGACTTCTCCTGGGTAGGTGTGGGGTTGTTTTGTTGTGCCGCCGCGGCACATTTCGTGTATTGATTTGTTTTTTTTCCCGTGGCGCAACGCATTCTTGGCCAGCTGCCCTTGCAACATGAAAGGGAAAGGAAGGAAGAAACGACCTGCGGTCCATGACCATGGCCTGGCCACACTTACAAACTCGGTGTTTCTGTTGAAATCATATGAAATCATGTGCCCCCCGGGTTTCATAGCGAAGCTAAGATCCATAAAGGTCTGGGAAGTGACCCAAGGGCGGGTTTCACCGAGACGGGATCTGGGTCACACGCCCGTACAAGTGGAGAGCAGGCGATTGCGTGCATGTGTCGGTCTCGGTGGTATCGGCCGGGCTGCAAAGTGGCGGGCAAGGCGCGGAAAAAGTAGCGGTGCAGCTCAGAAAGGGAAGCAGTGCTGTAGGTCGAGCTGTGGCGAGCAACGAGAAAACAACCCAAAAGCAGCGATGCGAAAACCGGCAGAAAGAACAGGCGGCAAGAAGCAACACCAAATGCGTGCCCAACAGGGAAAGCAGAGGAAGCCAGAAAGAAGCAGTACCAAGAGGACGCGCAGGGGGAGCGAACGGAGAAGCAGGCAAAGGAATGGCGGAAGAATCAAACTCAATATTGAGCAGAACTTATGATTCGGAAGAGGACTTCAATGGGCACCAGGGGCCGGTCTTAAGGCACAGAACCCCAAAGACCGGAGACCCCGTGGCAGGCGGAGCTAGGAGGACACCTCGCAGGAGGAAGTAGCTATCCAGGTCAAGCTGCCCTGATACAGAGCCCGGAGTATGGCTAGATGCCCACTAAAACAGGCAACGTGTTCTGTTCTGGCTAAGCTCCCCCCCAATTTCCCTTTACTAGTGATTTCTCGTTCTAGAGTCCTTTTGGACGGGGACACAAATGCTGACCAGTTAAAAGGTCCGTCAGTCTGCCTTTCTTGGGCACTTCTGTGAGCGGTGCTCTACATGCTACATGTTCTTGTTGCTTTTTGCTCGCCTCCTGCCCCTCTTTTTCCTTCTTACAACTTAACCCAAATTCAACGAGCAGAGAAGAACGAATCGAAACTTCTTTTTGGTGGAACCGGATTGTCGAAATCAGGAATTTCTACGCTCAGTTCAATCTGCCTGTTCAGAAACAGATTTGGGAAAGTCGTTCTGTGCTTGTAGCATTAAGCGCATGCCTTGCACAATGCCGCGGATCAGAACCACTACCTAATACATCCAAGCTTCGCTTTTGTCGGGTGACAACCTCTGCAGGCAATCGTCTGTTGAGAGGATTCGCATCCTCTCCAGACATGCCACTCCTCAGAGGGCGTCCCTGGGCCACTTCTGCTGTCCATAGACTCTGAGCCGAAACCGCCGCAACCACAAGGACTGCGTGAAGTCAACAAACATTCCAAGGTCGCTGCTAAGCGTGACACAATGGGTCCCTAAGTGCTGGAGTACGCTTCACAGCCGGCTTGGGGTGCACTGCTTGGAACGGCAATGCACAGCATGTCCCAGGCCTCTGCTTCTGTGGAGTACATCATGGTACATCCAGAACTATCACGGCAGGCCGCAGTCTGCAAGCCCTGTTTCCCAAGCTACAGCTTCCTGGAACCAAGTGACATTGCCACGAGGTGCGTTCGAATTCCCACTCAGTGTGCTACAGCAGCAGGACCGCAGAGGTGCACGAGGCAAAGGCAACTGAGGCAGGCACCTCTGGCAACGCCTCCCACCTAAGCGGTCAAGCGCGAGGTGCAAAGATGTGCAAAGGAGGGATCCCGGCCAGAAGAAACACTGGGCATCAAGGCGTCCTTGGCCACCAAATACTTCCTCAGCTACAGCTGAAAAAGGTGAGGATGACATGGCATGACATAGATGGGCACAAGGTCGGCACAGCTTCCCTTCTACCAGTTGGACCAGGAGCTCCTGCAGGCTGGATACATGCAAACTGCAGGGACAGATTCCTGCGTTACCCAACCAAAGCCATTGGGTGAAAGAAGAAGTTGTCCATCAGTGTCGCGCCCTCGCTGGGCCACCGCCTATGCTCGAACGCAAGACACTTCTACGACAAGTTGTGGGCAGCTCTTCTCATTTGAGCAGAACACAGAATGCTGCTTTGCAATACTTTGCAATTTTCATGCTGTGATGACTGCCCAAGTGCCAGGCTCTTCACCAAACACATCCTGCAAAACAGTTTGCGCGATGCCAATGATGCAATGATGCACTTCGACGAAGCCACAAGTCAAGACGTCGTCCTCCTCAACCCTCAACTCCATGGGATGAATGCTTGACCGCGCATTCGAAACAGAACTGATGACTACCGTGAGGAACAACAAACTTGCCAGAAGCATGAGCCAGCGCTGCGTGTAGCCGAGCTGTAGGGCACATCAGGAAACTATTGCAGAGTTGGACGACATACATCTTGCTGCTACTAGCCGTCACTCGTTTCGCATGCTGACGGAGCTCTGCTGTACAGGTCGCCCTGTCACAAGGTGCTCAGCATCGCAAACACTTTGGCGATATCAGGGCTACAAGACACCTGAAATCAAGAAACGGGTCTCGCAAACTTCACAAGGTAAAAGGCAAGATCAAGCAATTGGGGCCCAAACTCCGGGAATCTTGCTCCTTATCAATGCAGCAACAGAAATGCAACATGTTCCTTCTGCCAAGAGGTCGATCGGATTGGGCTTGGGCCCTGCAGCATCTACCAGCGGCTTGATGTCTGCAAGGTATCTGCGACCAATGGCTGTGATTCCTCGGAAAGGATACTGTCTGTCAGGACATGTCAGGGATTCTCACCTCAGCTGAGCTGCGCACTTCGCAACCTGATTTCGCACATGCTTCCGTTGCTTTCATCACTCCGAGATTCTCGAGCTTCCTCAACATTTCGAACCTCGCAAGATGTCGTGGCTGGTCCGGTCTTGGTAAGAAGGCAACTACTGTAAGACATGACAGACTCTGAAGACTCTTCGGCTCGGCCCCTCACGAGGCCAGTGAAGATAGAGAGAAACAAGTCAGCCTTCCAGTCGGCAGTTCTGCATGGTGAACAAGGGTGCAAGCCATACTGCTGACCGTTTCTTGGATGGCTTCATCCAGTTCTGTCCGACCTCGAGTCAAAGATTCTGGGAGCTTGGAAACGGCATGCGCAGCTGCAATACAACATAAGGCCGGGTCGTTTCTCCAGGGCGCCTTCCTTCAATTGCACGATGCAAACCCTCAGATCTACGATCGTGATGGCGCCTATTGCCCCACTTTGCAGAAACGGAGCAAATGGATCCAAGGAAAATGCAACATGGATGTCTCAGGTGGGGGGCGGAAATGCGGCTAGCTTTCAGGACAAGCCCGCCAAACACAAGCCAGCACATCTGCAAGGCTTGCAAAGGCTGCCGGGCAACCAGAGGATGAATGAACCAAGCCAAGAGTTGTGCCTCAACCAGTTTTTTGGCGATCGCCAGCTCTGTTCGGGCAGACTGTAGACGGCCCAAACCTGAAGCGCAAAGCTCTAGTATGAAATCTTGCGTGTTTGGCACTTGGTCGAATAAAGGCTCGTGCATTTTCTAGCAGCCGCATGGAGGACATTCCACACGTACAACTCGTCACAATCCTGGCATCTAGGCCAGACGAACGACGATTAACACATGTTGCTCACATCAGTATCACCAGACCTCAATCTCAACATGCATTCTGCTACTCTTATCACTAGACGTGCTCCCAAACCCAGCAACATGCCTTGCTCATCAACGCTACCTCCACAACCTGTCGAGGTGCCAGCACCTGGCAAATTCACTGTTCTATCCGAAATGGCGAACAGTTCGAGTTAAAGACCCCAATGACTTGGCAAGGTGGATGTGAAAGCGTGATTCCACCCCCTTGTGCAAGGCCTTTCTGTTCAGCAGAGCGTCAATGGTAATCTCCAGCCCTTGGCAATCTTGGTGTTAAACATTTAAAGAAAAAAACCAAACATTCCCAAGGCAGATGCTGCCCCATGCTGCACCGAAAGCACACAGTGACTGCAGACTGGACCCCAGTGCACTGAGCATCCGTGGAGAGACCCCCACACATAACCCCTGCGCATGTCCCCAGACACTTGCAGCTAACTTCCGGACTTTTTACGAGAGGCCGGGTGAGCCTGAGCCCTTCAACCCTAGCAATGGCACTGTCACACCTGATGGCAGACTGAAGCCAAATCTCCAATCCACCCGAAACCGGCACGTCATCTTGTAATAGTGCTCGGCTTTGTCTTAGCATCTCATCCACAAGCCCCTGTTATCCTCTTCATCAGGAACCCACCCTCGGGACAGAAATTCGGCGGTTAACCGTTGGAAACTAACTAACCCTAACTTTGCGCCCCTGCATGAATTCAAGTAATGATTAAAGGCCCTTTTTCCCCTTGTCGTTTTCCTTTCGTTCGAATCTGTCGAGAAGGCCGCAGATTTTGGGCAGACCTGTTTTTCTTACAGACCCCGAGCAAGCAAGCAGGTGATCTGTTCTTCCATGGCTGCTCGGTGTGAATGCCGGAAGTTGGAGTAGAGTGCAATCCTGGGACCCCTGGAAGGCATGCGCCGCGACTCAAAGACAAAAAGAAACATACATACAAAAGGAAAACTGACACTGTCTGCAGGTGTATGCTACTGCGCTGCAGCTGCTCACTCACGGCGTTTGTCCTAAGGCGTCCATGAAGCTAAGTTTCAACCCCGCTCACCCCGAACAGCAAAACGACTCACAACAGCCCAAACGAAAAAAACAACGGCGGGCTTGTCGGGAGCGTGAGGAACAGCCTGAAGGTTCGGCTCGGCTACTCAAGCCACACCCCGGCAGGGGGGGGGTTCCCCGAAGGCGACTTGAGCCAAAAATGTCTCTCTTCTTCTTCTTATTGTTCTTCTTCTCCTTCTTCTTCTTCGTCTTCTTCTCCTTCTTCTTCTTCTTCTTCTTCTTCTTCTTCTTCTTCTTCTTCTTCTTCTTCTTCTTCTTCTTCTTCTTCTTCTTCTTCTTCTTCTTCTTCTTCTTCTTCTCTCTTTCTCTCCCTGCTTTCCTGTCATATGCTTTGATTCATTTCCTTTCATGCGCACTCAACGCCCGAAGGGATCGCCCCTCTCTCTCTCTGTCTCTCTCTCTGCTCTCTGATCTTCTCTATCCCTCTCTCCCTCGCCCTGCTCAATGAAGGGCCATCTTAACATCAAAACATCGAGGAGCTGACGCTGCCCATGCGCTCTCCAAAACTCGAAGACACAGCGAGCCAAAGCCTTGCCGAAGCCTCGTAGAAACAACTTCGACCACAAAATGACAGAAGGTTTTCATGCTTGCAACGCTGGCAATCACGCAGTTGCAGCACACGAACTCCGTGTGCTGCAAATATGGGCCAGGCTTTGAGACCCACTCTCGTCAGCAGGGCGCAACTGCTTCAAAACCTGCCCCACAAGCTGGCAGCTCCATGCAGCTGCAGGATCCAGCTGATCATGGCACAAGAAAGCACAAGAGGTCCTCGGCATGCCCATCCTGCACACATGACACCACAAGATCATCACAGATCAATGCTTTCAAACCACTTACCAGAAAAGTCGGTAGCTCGAATTGCACGTGCCCTTTCTGGCTGCGATCTTGCCAGGCGGGTCCGAAAGCTCTGCATATGCTGCCGCCAGCTCGCTAGAACCCATTGAACGTGCTACAGCAGGTGGGGTAAGCCAGCCAGCTTGGAGATGACTTCGTCACGATTCTCCAGCAGCTGCACATCGATGTGCACGACAGCCGCCGCTCTGGCCTCAGCACCTCCAGAACCAGGGAAGAAACCTGCGGCATCGCCAAGACTTGAGATAGCCCCATCCAAGTCATAGGTTTTGACAAGGGCATCCTTTAGCGAAGGCCGAACAATGATCAGAAATCGCGGCTGTGGCGGTCCCAGTTCACCACGGGATGCAGCACGCAGCAAATCTCCCAGAGCTGGTTCGAGGCCCTCACCTCGGAACTCCAAGGGGCCAACCTCATCGATTAGGATCCAATCGGCGCTCTGAAGCTCTCTGAGGCCATGCAGCTCAGAACGAGCAGCTGCAAACGTGTCTCTGTCGAAACAGAAATTCCCCACCTGAACTCCATCCACAATCTCAGTTGAACTGCTCTGCCCACTACCATCACCAGGCGTGCCATCGTTCAGCTGAAAACGCAACAACTCGGCAGAACCCAGCAATTGCAAGCGTCGGCGCCCATCCACAGTAGGAGCCAACAGGCCACCAACTCGGAGACCCTTTTCTTGCATCTTGGACAAGCAATGTTCAAGGAATGTGGTTTTCCCTGCACCAGAAGGCCCACTCACAATGAAGAATTGCGCGGAGAATGCCCATTCGCTGGCCAGCATGACTTCTTGCACCAGGCTTACAAGGCATGAGCTGCAGCGTTTCAGGGCATATATGCTCCCAATATCACATTCAAGCCAGCAATTCAAAGTGGTTTGGGCATGTTGTGCACAAACATCATGCATTGTGCTATATGCATAGAAAGAAAATATACCCTGGAACCAAAATGCCAAAGGATGGACTGTCATCTGCTTGCTGCGGTGGCGATCTGAGACAGAACGCGCGACAACAGGTTCTGAAGCAGCCCACCAGGATCTTTGCCATGTGCGTGGGGGTCTTGTGACCCTGCTGCAGCATGACAGCCAGGACAAGCTCGGCCACTTCCTGCGCCAAGGATCTGGCCAGCATGGGTCACCCCCGAAACATCACAAGTCGATGATGCCAGCAGGGCAAAAGCACGAAGAGAAGCATAGTGGAACGGACATCATCAGTGATAGATAAGTTGTTTGGACGGAGGTTTGAACAAGAATTCTCGCGGGACCTAGGCATGTCTACGAATGATGGCCTGAGTCTTCGGGAAAGTGCGCTTCTGAGCTACAAGTAAGACAAAGCGTCCATGGAATTTGGAGGCGATGAACCAAGCAATCACACCACCGATCGAGCATGATTGAAGATGCACTTCGACTCGCGTCTTCCCTGCCCTGCCAGCCTCCAGCGGCCAGGACTGCGCGGGTGGATCCCCAAAGTCCTCATGGACCTAGCCAAGCAACAAAAGCAGTTGAGCTGACAGATGCGGAATACAGCCTCACAGTGGCTTCACATGAGCTTGCCTCAGGTTTTACCTCGGTCTTTTGTCGCTTGGGATGAGGCAAATCACCCTCCTGTCACTGCAAGCAAACCCATCCACCTGTCCCTCTGAATTGCACGAGCCACTTCAAGCGATACTTGTCCACGCCTCAGCTGGGGCGACTTGGTCAAAGTCCTCGGCCTGCAAACAAATCGATCAGGTTCAGTTTGGTCAACCTGAGCTGAATGCCTCTGCACTGCATGTCAATGCAAGATGCCCACTGCACATTGCATATTGCTCCTTCGGTGTGGACTTCATCAGCCTCGGCAGCTCGAGGTGTGCAAGTTGTTGAAAGAGAAGGGTCCGCACGGTGGAACCGCCCAAAAACAACAACACCCATGCCAAGATGCCTGCCACTGGCAAAAGTCAAAAACTTTTGCTGGGTTGGCATCCTCGAGTGAAGACCCCAAGCGCTTTCTTAACAACTGCATCAGCACGACGAAAGAGCATCTTACCTTGAGGCGAACAAGATTGATCATGCGGCCGAATTGTGGCTTGGAAACAACCTGACAAGCAAGTGCAAATCGACCGCTTGCAACCCAAACCTTCACGCGCTGCTGGATTCATATAATCCGGTCATTGCTCGGCAGGAGACTCCGAGTCCACTTGCCGGTTTCGGTTCTGATGGTGCCAACACGTGCAACGCCTGCCACATTGGCTTCAGTTAGACATGAATTTACAGAGTTCATGTCCTTACTTTCCTTGCCTCGGGCAGTCTGTGCATCATGTTGTGATGTTCCAACAGACGTTGCCTTACCAGCACTGGAATGATTGCCGTGCCACTGTCTACATGTATTGTGACTACAAAGGCTTCTCACTTGTGCTTTTTTGGCTCACTTGCGACTATAAGCAGGCTCACTTGCGTTTCACCCGTAAACGCAGTTGAGGGGTTCCGGCTCACCTGCGACTATAGAACAATTTGTGAATATTTCATAGTCATAAGTGAGCCTGGATTTCTGGCTACCACGTCGGAGCATCAGAGCATCCTCTTCGGGGGGGGAGAAACGGGGGGGAGGAAAACGTGGTCCACTGATGATCCCCGCGCCATCCCTGCTTCGTTTTCTTTTTGTTGCTTTTAATCCCCGCTTCGTTCATCCCCGTTTCGTTTTCATCCCCGTTTCGTTTTCATCCCCGCTTGAACCTAAACGAGAACCCAACATCCGAGATGTTTTTGGGAAAAAAAGGTACAAGCGAGAACCTCAAAATTTGTCACAAGCGAAAAAGCAATGAGAAAAAAGTCACAAGTGAGGAAAAAAAAGAGTCAAGATCCGGAGGATGCCAACTTCTGCTTCAGCCCTGGACAACTTCTGGAAGGTCATCTTGGCAAATCGCTTTGCCTGCAAGAAATGCTTTCTCAGTATAAGATATTCTGGCAATGTGCGGCATCGGCCATCCGCCTCACAGGTGGCTTCCGTCCCGACAAACAAGCTCCAGTCGGCCTGCCACATGCTAGCAAGCGTGTGGGCCGTCATCACTCCCCGTTCTACTTTTCGTTCCACCCCATTTTGTGCTGGCCGGCGGGTGCCTAACGGAACCCAGCTCGTGTTTCGGTGAGGAAACCCGAGTCAGCCTGATATGTTTAGTGTTCTTGCCGTTGTCTCTCCCCCTTCAATCCGCTTCCCCCATCATCTGTGACCCTTTTCGTCGCCATGTCCGTGACCCGTTGTCCGTGATCTGTTCAGACTTTCCGCTTCTTCTTTCCGGTCCCATATTCTCTCCATGATCAACTCCATTAATACTTTCCGTGATGCATTCCGTGATCCCCCGCCATCTGTTTGTGTGGGGCTGGGCGCTAGCTATATACTCTGCAGGATTCTACTGATCATAGCGGAGCAAAAATACCCAGCAACCCCACACCGAAGAGGAACAAAATGCTTGGCCTGGAACGAGTTCTTGGACAAACGACACGCAAAAGTGCCCGCCTCATCGTCAGGATGTTTACACAGAGGGATCAGGCCAAAGGCCATGCAAAGGTCATGCAAAGGTCATGCAAGCAGATGCCAAGGCCCGAGCAAGCGCATCCAGGCCTTGCTTTTTGTCAAGACAGCATTGTGTGTTTGGACATTCTTGCACATGCACCCAGAAACTTCAAATACGCAACATCCCAACCCTTGTTGAGCCATGCACAATCCTCATCCAGGTCTGGCAGTTTCGAAAACAATGCCTGAAAGGCCTGCTGTGCCAAAGCAGGGCCAACATCCTTTGCCAAGGCAACGGGGCCTCATCAATCAGCTTGTTCATTGAAGCCTGCTTCTCCGCACACACCTGAAGCAGATCCATTCAAATCTACCCTGAAATGTTGGTCAATGCTTCCCCGCTTCCCCACCTCGAGCAACCGAGAATAAAACAACGGAGGCAGCCTTCACGCAGCTTGCAAAACGGACTTCTCTCATTTCTCAAGCACCACGCCAGCAGATACCGAAAATCATTTTGGGAACACAGGCATCGCAGCAAATCAAATAGCGATGACTGGCCGACGTGAGAAATACACCATTATCTGGGCAAGGATCTCGCACGCTGAAAACGAATGATTCGCGCACTGAAATCTGGATTCACGCTCCGCATCTTTGCGCACCCAACGCGTCGATTCACGCACCAGCAGCTTAAATGGAGCAAGCGTCACACATTATGTAATCGACCCTGTGGAGTATAATGCCGATGGCGACTGAACATGACTGAACGTGCAGCGTGCACTGCCTGATCGTTCGGAGCTGAATCTGGTAAAGGAGATTCGGCAGTGTCAGCCTGAGGCTTGATCATGTACTTCCGAAAAGGGCCAACGCTTCACAGGTTCAAATATAAGAACGCAGAGCAGCATCGACGAGTCGAGCGCTTCTATTCCCCACTTATAGAGTTGCCAGCATCTATTGGACACGGATTCTGTGATTATGAGGTGGGGCGCAACCCACCCTGTTCGAACCTCATGGCAAGGGAAAAGGAGACCAGCCAAGCCAGGGCCAAAACCTAACAAAAATGTCACGGGGCCCGTGTGCCGCAATTTCAACGTCATGAGCTTCGAGAGCGCCCCCCGTGGAAGGTGAGCTTTGAAGCACGAAGCTGGCGGCATCTAATCTGGCGCATCGCGATCCCGAACAATCACAGTACTTGCACACAGATTCGTCGCGGCTCTGAGTCATGCACAACTCACTTCGCTCATGTTTACGCGGCGGCTGACTTGCAAGCTCGATCTACATCATGTTGCACTCGGTTTAGTACATGCATCCTCTATACTCACAAGTTTTTAGTTTTTTTCTGCGAACCGAGTTTGGTGCAGGATGTTGCAGGTACCCGCCAGTATCACAAGTCTTTTTTTTTCCAGACGTTCCTCTTTTTTAAGGGTCTGTGTTTAGGGTTAAGGGTTTCAGCAGTAAGGCTTGGGGCCCTGAGGGCCTTGGGCTCCAGGAATCTTAAAGAGCCAGAGCCCGGAGAATCCACAAAGCTAAGCCCGGCCAGTTCCATGCAAAGCCTTATGGAATTTCATTACGAAACGAGGCCCCAACAAATTTTGTGATAGGTAGTCCACGGGCCAGCCCGACGCATTTCAATAAATTTGTTGCGTCACCCTCTATAATACACAGTTTTTCGGATGATTGCTCTTTTCACGGGTTTGTGTCGAGGGTTGCGGGCTTACGCAGAAATGAGGCCCTGAGGGCGGTACCCCTCCCCCCACCCCCCCCCCCTTTGTTTTGGGGGGTCGCCGCGCCAGCGCGTTTATAGAGGGCCCAAATTTGTTGGGGGTGGGGGGGTGTTTAGTAAAGCGAGTGCAACGTTATTTACTACAGTGTTGCGACAGGACGCTTGGCAATTCCCAACTGCAAACAAGCGCTGTATTAACGGTATCTTTTCAACATCGTTGGCAGCGCACCTTGGCACAGGCAGCTGAAGCATTTGGCAGAACAGAACTTCCACCACTGCAGCCTCGAAGTGGGGATGCAAGACCTCAGCAAATCTTATTGACACGGGTCCAGGGACCCGATGCAGTCCATACTTGGTGCGCCACCGGTATTCGCAACAGCTGCTTGCTGCACTCTTCAATGTCACAAGAAAACCTTTGACTTATCCTACACTGGCAACTGCTTTGTGATGGACAAGGTTTTGTCAGATTTGTCCAACCCGGCTCCAGGCATATCCAGTGTGAGCAAGACGTAATCTTCCAAGACCTGGGCACACTAACGGGCGCTAGCCGACTGCATCCTGCACCATCTACGGCACACGTCCTTCGAGGCACGAGCCCATCTATCAGTAGCAGACCTGCCCGAATGCCCCCCCAAAAAAACAACACCAAGTGCCTTGCAGGTACACTTTTGCAAGCACGTCAGGATGGCAACGGCGCGGCCGCATCCATGCGTGATGTGAGAAGTCTTGCTGCCACTAATGGAACCTTCACAAGACGTGGACTCATCATGCAGCGCAGCTGGCCGAAGCGGCACCTGCAGCCGCACTCGGCTTTTCCGGAAATCATCTTGGCCGATGCCCAGCTTGAGGTCGGGCCTGGCAAGATACAATGTTTGATGCCCATGGCTTTTTCTGTCTGGGATGCTCTCTGCATGAACCATGCTGGCTCAGCACGCCAACTACGCGGTCAGAAGCTGGCTGACAACCAGGCACGTGGAGAACAACCTCGGCTTGGTTTTGCTGCATGAATACGCAGGCATGTCTTCTTGCTGCGCCTGTGACGACCAGCCAGTGTCAGAAAGTGATTGCACAGCCTTCTGGATCTCCTGGCGGCAGCGCCACTACCGACCCAGATTCTTTTGAAATGTTGCAATGATGCGTTGGATGTGGCACGCGTACGTGCTCTGAACAGAGTTCGGCAACACCCAGGTGCAAATGTGCACGACAATTTGTGCCAGCATGAATATAAATGCACATGCCATCACGTGCCATGGTGACTCGTGCCCCAAAAATCTCCCCTTCGCCCCTTCTCCCCTTCTCCCCTTCTCCCTTCTTTCTTCCTTCATGTATTTTCTCCTGTTTTATTCAGGGGCACGCAGTAGGTACCTCGTGAGCCCCTTGTACCAGCACTAGGAGGGGCTAGCGGCGCTTGTTGATTTGTTCTATCAGAAGGTGTCGCCGTCTTCTACTTGATGAAGCGAGCCACTTTGTCGAGCTCATCATCGTAGCTCCAGTCGTGCCAGTTGAATTCAGCAGAATCAACGGGATATGCGATTCCAGTTCTCGTGGCAACACTGCCCGTTGTATCTTGTCCGCAAAAGTGTCGTATGCCCAGTGTTCTCTGCAAGTCTTCTGCTACCTGCGACGGACATGAAACGCAACCGTGTTCAATAAGCTAGAACTTGATATTACTATCAAGCCAGCCTGTTTCTAGTAAGGCCTGGCTACATGGACACACCCACGGTGCAACACACGACAATCTGCAATCACTAGATTTACCGGGCCAGGTCGAAACCACTACGCGCATTGCAGAAACAGCAGAAGTACTGGCCTCCAACCTGTCTGGAAGCCCACTGCCTATCATCATTTCCAGCAAGGGTTTCCATCTGGGATCCTCGGTTCCGTCCAAAGAGAGATGTCGCGTCTGAACTCACACCATTGTGCACCAACTGTAGCCCAACTGTAATCAGAGATGCCCACTCGGCTTTGAATGTACTTCGACGCGTCTGCGACCAGACCAGCCACCGTATCCTTGCCCTGCACGTTGCCCGCTCACCACAAACTGAAGTTCCTAATGATGGCACGGCAGCATGGTGACTGCAGTGCTCCTGCTGGTACGCAGATGCGCTCAGGAAAGGAAGCTGTGCCTCATGTCAGCATACCCCGCGAACAGGCAAAATCCGCCAAGCAACAAACTGAAGCTGTAGAGGCGGGCAAGGGCCATAAAACAACCAAAATCACCTGCATTGCCCGCACCGAACAAGAAACGCAAGTGGCAGAACGCATGTCGTGGGGTCAAGGGCAGCCATGCCCAACCTCCCTTGTTTGGCGGCAAGCCGTGAGAGAGGCCCATCACCTGTTGCGAACGGACTGCACAAGAAACATTAAGAAACGAGTTGTAAGCTAAAAATGACTTCGACCCGCTCCACCTGCCTCCTGCAACAAGCCCAACACCGCATCCACGCCTGTCTCCGCACGGGCCCACGCACAAACGAATGCAAGCGCTTAAGTTAGCAGGGCGTACCCACGACACCCGTGCTGGCCAAGGACACAAGGAAGCGCAACAGCAATTGCCTTGACACTGCTGTTTTAAAACATGCTGGACAAAACGCTCTTCAGACCTTGGCCCCGCGCGCGTTCGTTGTCCGACCGCCTTGAATAGCGGCCTGCAAATGATTCATTGCTTGATGCAACCCTTTTTTTCCCTCCCGCCCTGCCGAAGCTGCGAGGTCACATTAGCCAACTCGCCCCCAAAGAAGTACAAAGCAACCCTTTCCTTTGCATTAATCTTGTCATTTTTGTGTTTTTTTCTCACTGCTGCGCGGTCCCAGTGCAGTACGGAAGGTGGGAAAGTTGTTTTTCGGCAAGGTCAACTCCGACAGATCCCCATCAGAGGGCTGCGCGGGCGTGGCTGCGAGCAGGAGTCGGATCCATCATGACCACAGGCGCACAACGATGATTGCAAACCGCCTTTCCCCATTCTCTCTTTTGAGAGGTGCCCACGCTGCGGTCGAAGCCACTTTTTTTGCTCCGTCACTTTTGCACCTGCATGGCTTGGGTTCCTGCTGCATGCCTTGTGCATAATTGCCTACATCACGGCGTTTTAAGGGCCGCGAAGCGGCAAGTGGCTCGGCCCCGTCACATCAGCAAGGTCGAGCACTCGGTCCAGCCATGGGGCCGACAGCTGGCTCGTGTGGAGCGGCGCAGGCCAGGCCAACCCGAGGGCAATGCTTGTGACGCCGACACTGCCAGTATGGCCCACCAACGTCTGGCCCATGCCGACGATGCAGCGCCTCGCATGGCTGGCAGAGCTCGTTCGGCACGGACGCAGACCAAATCCCGGAGCAGCTGCTGCACTTCGGCATTCCAGCGTCCCCTCCCCAACACCACGAGCTGTTGCGGGCCGCCAGCATCGCCAGCATTCAGCTCCGGGTAGGCGGCTCACTTGCGGCGCTCGGTGACGTGCAGGGCAGCTCCGTCGTGCGCAGCTGCGCAGGGCTGGGGCAAGCCTGTGCGCGACAGCGGCGAAACCAGTGTTGCGTCGCAGCAGAAAGCCCCGCCGAGGGGGGTCGCGCCGTAGATGACGAGGTCCAGGCGACGCCGATCGTCGGAGCGCACGTTGGGTGCTGTTGTGTGCGCTAGGCTCAAGCATGCTCAAGCTAAGCTCGAGCTGTTTTGTCGTTGTTGCGCCCTGCCCACGGTGGGGTGAGTAGGTTCGTCGCCCATGGTATGGCCCGCTGCCGCCGTGCTCGGCGACTGCTGCTGGCATGGCTTGTCTGCGGCACAGTCGGCAGTCTCGTTTGCAGCTTCCCTGCCCCCGACCTGCCGGGAGAGTCTGGCGCATGCTGCTATGACTTGCGGCGGAGCTTCGCCCACTTACTTTACGCTTGGCCTCGTGAGGCTAGCGTGGGGCTGGCTGCTAGTCGGAGTGCTCCTGGGCGTGCTGGCGCGCCACGCCGCCGCCACGCTGAGCGGCGGCCCCGAACAAGCCCTGCCACCGGACAGGGCACACGCGCCACTTTGCGTTGGGGAAACAGGGGAAGCGAGGTGCGAATGGCTACAAGCGGTGCAAGAGGTCGCCAGGTGAAGAAGAAATCGTCGCGTTAGCACGCCAGGCGGGGCAGCCGCCGGTGTCCCCTGGGTGTCCCTTTTGTGTCAGCTGTTGCAGATGGCGGATTCGGGATTGTCGCCCCAGCGGCCGCAGCGCGACAACCTGCCGCGCCGAAACCTGCACCAGCGCGGCGTCGCCCGAACACGCGGCGAGTTTCGTGATCCCGACAAGGGGGGCGGGGTCGGGCACATGGTTGGTTTGCACTGCGCATGCTCTTGTTTGCAAGGCTTTTGGCTCTAGCCCGGGACGTGCCCTAGCCACGCATCCAAAGCCGCCATGTCCCGCCATGTCCCGCTTGTGCACCGCTTGTCGTTGCAGGCCGGCGAACGGCGATGCACCGTGCCCGCCATGCTTGGAAGTCCATGAAATACAGCGCTTGGTGCACTCGGGCGCCTTGGGGTATGAAGCTCCCCACCTCCTACACGGCCGTTTCCGTGCACTGCAGGCCATGGCCTACGGGCCGCCCCCGCCTGCGCCCCATACTGACGGCCACTCCCCAGACCGCAGCGCCAGCCGGAGCACCAGCCCTTGCACGCCTCACCGTGAACGTTCCCCTCGCGGGGACCGCGCACCCGGCACAGGTCGTCACCGAGCTGGTGCCAAACATCGGGAAGCCAAGGGCGTCGGCAAGGGCAACAAAGGGAATGGCAAGGGCAAGGCCAGCAAGGCAAGATACAACGCAGGCAAGTGGCCAGGAGACAGGCCTGATGGCCAGCCCACCCGTGCGGACCTTCTGTACCGTGCCTCGGAGCTTCTTCAGGCCTCTGAACAACTTCCAGCCGCGGCCAAAAAACGCTGAGCATGGCAAGGCACTCCTTTGTCGGCACGATCCGGCACCGGCGCATGCAAAGCGCCAGCAGGTGCTTCTCGTGTTGGTTTTTGGATGGTTTCTTGATATGCTGGAAACCGCCGCTATTTGCCGGCGGGCTTTTCGCTTTCGCTTTCGCTTTCGCTTTCGCCCGTTCGGGTCCACGTGAAACATTACAAGCGTCAGACTGTTCCTGCTGCTAGTGGACCACGGTCCTATAAGGACATGGGGAATGGGGGCGTGCTTGAGTGTTGGCACGATTCGGTCTATACATTCTTAAAGCTTTGTACGTACTGGCTTGCAGCGGGCGGCCAATTTGCTGTTTCAGCAATATCAGTCCACGTATTCACCGCGGCGGGCCCTGGACACAAACATTGCTCGGAACGCTGACCAAAAAGGAAGGATCACCCGCACTTGCATGCGCACTTGCCTTCTTGCTTACTGTTCCTTGTTCCGCCGTCTCAAACGCCTATTGGCCGGAGACCTACGGAAGGCTCACCGCAGAGGGAGCAACGTCGCCAGAGGCTGTGTGTCAACCTGCCCTGGGAGGGCATCGTCCACTCGCCGCGCGCTGCACGGCAACAGACAACGCACTCCACCACCGGCGTGCGCACTCCACCACCGGCGTGCCCAGCCTTGGTCGGCAGCCGCTCGAAGGATGGCCAGTGCTCGGCGCGTGTGCAGTCGGATGAGTTGCTTGAGCAGACCTTGGGACTCGTCGTTCCAGCCCCCTCCGCCTTCGGCAGCCAATACGCACAGGCGCTGTGGCCCCCCGAGGGAAAGGTCAGGGTAGCGCGCACGTTTGCGTCGCGCAGCGGCCTCTGTGCGGCACCGTCGCGGTCAGCGGCGCCGCGGGTGGGTTTGCCATCCCGCCCGAGCAGGGGACACGAGCGTCGCGTCATAGCAGAGGGCTTCGCTGCGCTGGGTGGCGCCATAAATGACGCCGTATAGCCATCGCAACTTTCCGAAAAGGGTGAGAAACTCAAAGGAAACTAATCACCGCAGGGGAGCATATTCAAACTTCATCCTCATAAAATGGTATCCAATCGTGATCTCAAAAGGCTCATACCGAAAAACAGAGTCATGCATGTTTGAGGACTCAAGCGCTCTTTTCTTCTTTGATGGCACAGCCACAAGTCGGGACAAACCCATGAGCCCACAGGGCCTCCAAGAACACGCATCACACGAAGACGAGTGAGCGCGTCCCTAGACATCCCGGGCGGGCGGGCGGGAAAAGAATTTTTCAGACCCTGTGCGACTACACTTCCCCTTCCCAAACTTGAGAGGACGGCGGGAGATGCGCTCAGTTCACTTCCAGTGTCTGATAAGCATGCTGAAAAATTCCAAAATACTCACAATCAGAATGTTTACATCTCCATGAGCATCAAGATCACGCACACACAGACCTTTCGAAAAGCGAGCTTCGGCAGCAGCACGAATCCTCAAGCAACCGTCCAGCGGTCAGCGCCTAACTACCAAGTGAAACAAATGTACAGATCGCGATGTACAACGAAACATAACTCAAACTAACAGCATTCAAAATTACACGCTCAGACCGTCCAGCAGGGAACGCTGGGCTTGACACACGGCTGCCACAAAGCTCAAGTGGGCAGACATGAAACTAATGGAGTTGCGCCGGTCATGCGGCGTAAAGAGCAGCTGCAAGAAGGCAGCGTCCGCAAACTGCTCAACTCCATGCACACCTGCCGCTTCACAGCGCCGCAGCCACACATCCCTCCAGGATGCGAAAATCGGGCAAACGCGCGTTGCGTGAAGAAAGCTCCAGTCGTCATCGCCGCATAGGCACAGCAACACATATGAACAAAAGGTCATGTGGCTGTGGCACTGGGCAAACAAGCGGAGCGAAGGCACGTTCGAAGCATTGCACGCCTATAAAGCTTTAGGAGACGAGTCTCCAAAACAGCGTAGGTCATCCGGCCGCATGCGCCCACGGCGGTTGTATCGGCGAGCCACTACAATCGGCAAGGGGAGTCGGGCAGGGCGAGGTGCATCAGATCCGGCGTGAGCTCGGCAGCTGGGTGCGCAGGGATAGCACTAAGCCAAGACCCCGCATGTGGGCCTGACTGGGACCGCCACATGGCTCGGGCGTCAGGGGTCAAAGCCGGCAACATCGTGCGTTCTCGACAGGAGGTGTGAAGTGGAACTGCACTACGTTGCCAGGCCGATTTTTTCAAGACCCGGCTCATTTGCGGGCTCGGGCGGCGGCCGCGCTCTGTCGACACACGCTCGCCAGGCTGGCCTGTCCGACCAGCCCTGGGCGGTAAGGGCGTCTGCCGCGGCCGCTGCTGCAAGCAGGGCGCACCTGCTCGCGCACCGGCCACGAGTTCCTGCAAGCATCGCTCTGCGGCGTCGGGGCGCCACACTGCTGCAACACGGGCAATGCATCCGCCCACGCAGCCCAACAGGCCGCCGGGGCAACGCGCTCTGCAGCGAACAGGCCCAGGCCTCCCAAATGCGCCAGCAAAAACACGATGTCCCGGGCACGCTGGTGACTGGCGACGTCCCTAAGATCGAGGCTCCCAAAAGCTCGAGGAGGGTGCGCCACTCCTCATCGTCGTGTGAGCGCGTAGTCCGCAGCGAGCTCGGGCGGGACGTTTCGCAAGAGGTACTGCGCCCGCGGCGAAGCGCAGAACAGCAGGAGCAACCACGCGCACTGCAAGTCAGGCAGGCGCGGCACAGCCTGCAGGAACTCCCGAGCCTCGCGCAGTGGTTCCCGCGCCTGCGTCCTGACGTATTCGTCGTGCCCAATGGGGACCCTACGCGCCAGGAAGCCACGCTCCGGCGGCGGCTTGTTGCCACGCCGCACTTCCTCTCCAAGCTCATCGACGCAGGGAGGTTCGGGGCCGCCAACGGCATGATGGACCCGCGTCTTGCCGACGTTGGCGGCAACTCCGGCCTCACGCTCGACGACGGCGCCCGCAACAGTGTCACCGCCGCCACGCTCGCTTTGGCGTCGTGACCAGGTACAGGTCGTTGGGGAAGGCGGACAGGGAGTCGCCAGGCTGTAAGGCTGCGCTGGCCGCGAGAAGCGCATTGTGTTGGCCCAGTGCGCAGAACGCAGGGGCCAGCGGGTCACCTGGCTCGACGCCCTCCGATTGGAACACCTGGTGTGCCTCGCCGTTGGCACTTTGCACTTTGCCCGTTCGTGTAGTCTCGCCGTTGGCGTCCCACCATAACAGCTCAGAACGTCGTGCGTACATTGCCTGTGCGAAGGGATGCGAAGGGGAGCAGGGCCGGCGCCACTTCGCGCCACGTGCGATAAGGGACATGGCGCAGGCAGGCCCGGTGATCGCCAAGGAAGTCCAGCCAATGGGCGGACTTTCGGGTTCGCGATGACGTAATATGATTGTTCTGCCCACAAGACCGGATTTCGCCGTCCCGAGCGACTAATTCCGGATCATGCTCCTACGCCGTCTCCGCTTGCCTCTCCCCCTGGCACCAAAGCGATGCCGCTGTGGGGGTGCGTTGGATGAGTATGAAGACCACAGGTCAGCGTGCCTGGAACGCGCTGCGGCACGCGTTTGCCGAGAAGCGGGGGCACGCGTAGCCGCCAGCACTGCGCTACGCGACATGAACGGCGGCGCATAGAGGTTGTCTGCAGATGGCTGTCGACGCCACGCTCGTCAGAGCCGCAGCAGCCGCAGCGGCAGCAGCAGCAGCAGCGGCGGCGGCGGCGGCGGCAGCGGCAGCAGCAGCGGCAGCGGCAGCGGCGGCGGCAGCGGCGGCAGCAGCAGCAGCAGCAGCAGCAGCAGCAGGCAAGCGGCAGGTGCCGCTCGAAGTGGGTGGACGCTTTGGAGCAGAGGCGCTCGGTTTCTTGCGGCGCGCCCCGTTGAGCTCGGGGGCAGCGGGGCGCGCACTCGTCCGCCGCTGGACGGGTCTTGTGTCCCTGGCGGCGCTGCGGGCGCAAAAAGCCACTCTGCTGGAGTTGCCGGCATGGCCCCGTCGACCCCAGCGATGGCGCCGAGGTGCCCATCGGTGACCTGCGGTGAAGACTCCGTAGTTGCCGACCGGGACCCCAGTCGAGCGAGCACACGTAAAACAGGTGTGTGAAAAAATAACAATGTTGTCCAAGAAGACGAAACAAGCCTCTCGGTCAGAAAGAGACTGGTCCGGAAACGACTGCGAGTCACGGTCAGAGTGAAAAGTAGATAGCAATTACGAACGCAAACAAAAGCTCGGTCAAGGAGCTGGTCTTGCACCGCCGCCAATCCAAATGATTTGCCGCAGAAATGCCACGGGTTTGCAACGTACAGCACATACGCATGTGTTCTGCCCATCTCATGCAGCACGAGCAGCAAAAGGCTTTCATCGGATAGCCCACGGCCATGTGCGCAGGGCACGAAGCAAGCTCAGCACACCCACAGAGGCATGCGTGGTTCAAGTTTAGGCCACGGTGACGGGAAGCACAGCCATCCAGGAAAGGATGGTGGCCACACCTGGCCAATGCAATTCCCTGACCACCAAGACCAGCAACCGAGAAGCATGGACGCTTAGCGAAACAGCAAATCAGAATGGCAATGGATGACCAGCGATACTGAGCGACAGGGACAGCGGAGCCTTGAATCACGAAGCGAAAACTACAGGACCTACAACCGACAGCGAGGACAAGTGTCTTATCGGGGCTTATGCCAAAGGAGAAATGCCAACGGGCTCTCCAAACACCAATGGCGTCAAGCTCACGTTGCAGGGCACTCTCCGAGTCGGCCAAAACAAGCAGAATCAAGTAGACCATCAGCGTATACGCGGCGCACGAGGACCACGACCTAGAGGAACACCCCGACAGGCTGCATGAATGGCGGCAGAAATGCCATCAACAAAGATGTTATGTGAATGTGTGCCTAATGCAGAAACTTGCTGCAAGTTACAACCCCAAAGCGGGGTGGCAGGCTTCTATCCAATTCACGGCCACGGAAGTGGCCCCAGGTGACGCAGTGTTTTTGGCCACTTTGGCGAATGCCGACCATGTGCAGGCGCACACGCGGTAACTCTAACAAGGAGACGAGAACGGGATTGTCAGGCACACACGTGCACACTACAAGCCGCTGCTGGGCCATGCCGAGACGACCTACATCGCCACTGGCAGCACGTTCTCGTGGCTAGTCTCGCGCACGTGGGCAACAACTTGCAGCCACACGGACACGGGATGTTCAGGAAGCCACGCGGTGCTACCAGTCCGCGTTGCGCGCCAGGTTGGAACGACCGTCTCCTTCGACGCGCATAGCGTGTGTAGGACTGTACCTTTCGAGCTGTCTATCTCTGCATGTTCTATGCCTCGGAAAACCAATGCTGGAATGAGGGCGTCCGCCACCCCACAAGGGACCCCGCGGCTTTTGGACTACACAGCTTCCGCAGCGTGTTTCATCATGGTTTTTTTCTTCTTTAGCATTGATTCATTCCCAAAACAATCGACTGTGGGGTCCTCAGTCAAATTTGTGGCGGCTTGTGTCTCTGCTTGTCTCCTTTGCCTTCCTTCATTTTTGGACGGGTCTGCCAGCTTCTCTGTGGAAGCTGTGGCTTGTGTCTGGAGTCTCAACTGTTCCCTTTGTCTCCTCCCTGGTGGATGGGTGTGCCGTACTTCCCGTGGTTTTTGTGTCTGTTTATCTCCCTTTTCTCCCGTCATGTTGGATAGGAATACCGAATGTCCCGTGTTGTCTTTCTGTCTGGTGTCTTGCACCGGTGTAGTATTTCCTTTGCGTTCGCCATCACAAAACCTTCATGATAGGTAAGATACTGCTGGGCTCACCAGCAACTGCAAGAGGATTTGGGAACCCTCATTCTGTAGAACAAACGCAGTTGTGACCAAGTCCAGGTTATGGCGTAATAACGACCTCGTATGTTGTGAAACCTTGTGAATTTTTGCCCCAGTCGATTTTTATCGTTGTCACCACACGCCGCATCTACACAGCAAAGCTGCCAATCCAAGTCGCACACGCGCAAATCGTCCAAAGCACCCAACACCACACCGGTCGCCCATTGTGGATGTTTGTCGGCCTTGTCACAAACATCTACGCAAGGGCAAGTGATGCAACGAAAGCTTGCGATGCAAGGCCAGCAATCTTTGGTCTGGCACCATCTTCGACAACCATGCTGCATAGATTCCAGACCTTGAATGGACTTGTCTGGCAAGCTCAGAAAAATATAGCACATAGTCACATAGCAGCATGATGTATTGATGTCGATTTTGCTCGAGCTGATCATTCAAGGTCTTATGTGCCTTTTGTACCTGTGTGCCTTTGTGCATGTCCAGCTGTCCCAAGATCTCTTAACGCAGCCATCACGACCATAAGAACCACCACGGCTAAGTCAGCGGCTTGACCGGCAAACCTTGTGCACTGACTTGTACAAAAACGAAAGCGCACTCAAGCACACAAACCTGAGCTGGCTGACATTTCGCACAATCCAGTACACTTCGTTGAATCAGCGCTCCATGCAGCTCAATATCATCCTTGATAAACCCGGGCGAGGCTTGACGAGCCCTTCAAACGCTGCTTTCCCCCAACATGTCCTCCAGAGCTGCGGCCAAACCCCGGATTTGTGAGACAACCTGCAACCAAACAGAGGATTTCGGTAACAACGAACATTTCAAATCAACAAGCAAGAATGACCTTCTCATGCATGGTCTAGCTTGCCTTTTTGTTCTCGTCACCTAAAGTTATAATGAGTTTGCGAATCCTTTCTTTCTCGGCCTGCCCGCACAACACTAACAAGCGCAAGCTTTCTGAGACGTAGGGGTACCTTTTGCTTTTTTGCCACCGAATCGACCTGTCAGACAAAATGGGCTCTGAAATTAGTCTGCGACAATGACCCGTGACAATCCTCGACCGTGGCCTCCAGTTCTTCTGACGTTTTCTTGGCTTTGTTTGGGTTTGCGGCGCGGCTCATGGCAATTCATCTACGGAATCTGCGCGTCCCACGGCCCTCAATGAGGCTGCTTCAGCATGCACTACAGGCTGGCAATGAAACCCTTTTTGTGCCACTGCAAAACGAGCCTTTCAATTTCTACAACCTCATGTCTCTGTGTATAATGCTGATGGCCACCATGGCTTGCCCGGGAGAAAGTTGAAACCACAACACGGGATGCCTCATCTGTGTATGCGTGCAACAAATGCCAAGTGCTGGTTTATTTGCCAATGCAAGAACTTGCATTGCACGCACGCCCCCAGTAGTTCACTTGCCCAACCATGCCGACACAAAACCGACCAACATTCCAGAAAAATGGCTGACCATCACAACACACAGTCGAAAAAAAAAAACAAATGTGTATATACCAGTTTTGCAAGCGTGGGAGCCCACACCAAAGGTTGTGCTTCTCCTCATTGCCAATCATGACGTTTTCTAGATGGTCTGAATCTAAGGTGACATCGGGTGAGTCTAACTCGCTAATCGCAGGCGCCCATGCCGCCGCGCTCTCACAGCAGTTGCCCTCACATGTTTGGGCTGCATGTTGTTACCGGAAACTTATGCCTGTTTGGTTCATGCTTAGCACCGCCGAACACCGACCATGCACAACTCAACGCACATGTGCAAGGAAACCCACTGTCGTAGCATTTTATACATATGTTCCTGCCTATGATCTACCTGCGGCGTTTGGCACACGTGGCGGCAATTTTCTCGAACCGGCTCGACAAGAAACAATCAATCTGAGAACTACTGTATCCTGCATACATTGCGGGTTTGTTTCAGGCAGCTCACAAGTCAAACTCGAGCTGTCTCGAAATACCCGAAGTTCTGGAAACTTTGGCCTTCCAGCTCTGTATCCATCATAGATTTCGATCAACCCAAAAGTTTGGTACACATTTGACTTGCGACCCGACTGTAAAACATTGCTGCTCAACCCACTTCATGCTGGACTCTGTTTGGGTTGGGCATACTTCCAGCAGCCAAAAGCGCCGCTTACCAAAGATCAAAACAGCACGAGCCAGGACTCAACTGCTCAAAGACCGAGCTAGGAACCTCGCAAACTGCCGTAGATAAGAAAACCATAGAGAATCGGGAGCCATAGGATACAAAGGAGCCAACACCTACTTCTGAGGGTGGCGCCAAGGCTAAATCGACGCAACAACCCTCAAACCACTCTTGGAGTGAAGGAGGCCTTCATCGACACAAATTGCCAGCTTTCACTGACGGAGCAGCCAGCTGCAACAAATGGAGCCCAATCGATTGTGAGTGTGGGGCTCGGGGACTCTATGAAACCTCCAAAATTATAGAGAAACCTGAAACTGCCTGGAACCTGCCCCCTCGTTCCCTTGGCATTCCTGGAATGAACCTGAAAAAAGCCTGACAAAAACCTGCCTTCATATTTCACCGACTCCAAGCAAGCTGAAAAAGGAACCTGAAACAAAACTGCCTTCACCATTTCGCAATTTTCAGAAAAGCTGAAAGAATCCTGAAAAAAGGCTGCCTCCACCATTTGGTTCAGGTTTGTTCAGGCTTTTCAGGTTTTTCAAGGAATTTTCTGGTTTATTCGGTTTTTTCCAGGGTTTTGTCAGGTTTTTTCATGGTTTTTCAGATCTTTTCTGGTGTTTGTCAGGCGTTGTCAGGTTGTTTTCAGGTTATCTTCAGTTTTGTTTCAGGTTGTTTTCAGGTTTTTCAAGCTTGTTTCGAAATGTGTCTAAGGTTGGGGATTTCGCTTTAAGGTGGGCTGTGGGGGTCAAGCTTTTTCAGGTTTTTTTCAGGCTGTTAATTTGCTTTGCTTTCATAGAGTCTCCAAGGCAGCACACTCACAACCAATCGCTGCCATGTTCAGCCATACCAGCTGCAGTGCCAACAACCAAAGACAAAAAATCGCAGACCAACCTGAGGCCTGACGTGTTGGAGATGGCGTAAGGTTCGGAGAACCTCAGAAACGGGGCCACCGAGGAAGCCATCATCAGCAAACGTTGGCGGCAGGGGGTGGTGTCAGGGGTGGCAAAGTCACAGTACAGCCCAGAGGCGGACCTCGTGTACCTTACGCTGTACGACAGCGTGGCAAGCCGGCAATGAAAAGCATCCTTGAGTGAGTGAGTGAGTGCGTGAGTGAGCGAGCGAGCGAGTGAGTGTCGACCAGTATCTACGGCGCGGCTCCGCAAGCGTCATCCGTCCCAGAGTTCAAGTGGGGGATAAAGCTTGTAGAGTAGCAAGGGAGCGAACCGCGCGGCCAGTGCCGAGGGAGCGAAGCTCCATGCACAAAGGGCACACACAAAGCGACCCGAAGGGGCGCGCCATGTGCCGAGGGAACACTGTTCCAGCATCGAGGTCGAACACGCCACCAACCAGGTACAGGAAAGGAGCACACATGACGGGCCCCTCAAATTGAACATCATAGAAACTGCGCATACACTGCATGGCAACGTGCACGTGCTGTCTCTGGCATTGTTACGAGTAAATGCTGGATTGCACGGGTCACAACTTGATGTGTACCCGTATAACGCGACCCTTGATGAGGGAATCTCCTGTGCAAATGAATGTGAAGTACAGCACGCCTGCACTCAACAGCAATCAAAGTTGCCAGAAAGCAACACAATCCACTCACGATTTGAGCCTTTGAGAGTGCGGGGCGCTGTTTGTCCACATGACGCAGGCACATCGGCGCATGCAACAATGGCCGTACCGATTGTGGTTGGGGAGCGGCGTACTGTTGGGAGGTCCTTGCCGTCCACCGGCTCTGGATGCGAGGACGCGGCCGGGATAGAAGACTTTGGGATATGCCCGGGCACTTTTTTTGACAAGAATGTATGCCGATCAACGCGTTACTCTCGTTGAAGGTGAGGACCTCTACAGGGCTCCGGCGGCGTCCTTGACAAAGCCGCTCTCTAGCATGGGCAGGACTCCGCCCTGGTTCGAGGTTCAGAACCACCGTGCTACCCTAGCACGTGAGCAAACAGGGTTTAGGCTGCTTTGTTTTCACATCTTCCGGGAGCTCCATTGGCTTCGTTCCAACCACCACTTCCTCATTAATTGATCTGGCTCAGGAACTTGGCTGTCATCAGGGGGATCGGGCTCGTTCTATAAACTAGTTGCGCTTGCTAGCGGTATAGCCGGAGGCATCACAAACTTTTTCTCAGGAGTGCCGGAAATCCTCACACACGTCCACTCGAGGAAACAGCACCACGATGCACAAAAGGTTGATGGGTGGAATCAGGTTACCCCAAACCAAACTACCCAGCAACCTCGCAACCGAAAAACCCCAAACTTATGCAAGGTTGTTTGGCACTCCTCTACTCCGCACAGACCAAGAGAGGCGCGCCCCCTCGGGGAACATGGAAATCGTTGGACGAGGCAACCAAAGGGCCTCAAGTGACAGCCACACTCTGTCTTTCTCAAGGCAGTCTGAGGGAACTTCATTTGGCCGGACGAGACAAGGCATCAGCTTTAACATTGCGTTCCCCGAAAATGTGTGAAACATCCAGCATGGTTCTATGTAGCTGCCAGTAAGGTCCAGAAAAAAGCAGAGGGGCCGAGAGGTAGAGAAGGAAGCGTTCACGCCTGCTTCTGCACCTGTGTTGTCTGATGCGGAACGGCAAAGGGACTCGCGCGCAAGGTAAAAGAGAAGATGTTGCCAAGATCAGCGCTCCTGGGCGAGCGCTTCATAGCAAGCAATATCAAGCTGCATGTCTGCTTGCACAGGAATCTCAAGGGCACGGAAGGCACTGTAGGGGAAACTTTCACGGAACCAACGCTGGCCGATCGCAGGCTGATAGAAGTGTGCTGTGAAGCAGATTGCTGTACGCAGAATGGATTTGAACTGAAGTGTGTCTGTAAGATGGTGACAAAGCTGTGGCCAGACATCTGGGGCCACCGAGTTCGTAGCAGCCGGACTGAAAAGATCACGGTAGAAAGTTTTTTACATCGATTTTATGGTAGAGAAAAGGTGTGCAGCCCACAAAGCAAGCCTGACAAATCTTTCCAAATCCTTTCTTGAAGTTTTTAGACTGCTTGAAGGTCTTGACCCAAAAGTTTAAGCCTTTTTTCCTTCTCAAGGGACACAACACCTGAGGTGTCGAAAAAACACCACCATATCCAATGAACCCGAGGCTAACTTGAAGCTTCTGCCATCTCAACGTACCCCCAGCACCTGGAGGGAAAGACAGATCATTGCCTCTGTTGCTAAATGGCTGAACCAAATCAAGACATGCAACAAGTGAAGCAGGCAGAAGCCTAACCGATTGTGTGTGAGCACTCTTGACGTCAAGAAATATGGCTGCTTGCCGAGCGGGTGCTCCACAGTGGAAAACAATGCACAAACTGAATTATCTAAGACCAACCTTTTCGAACGATTTGGCGCCGGGACTACCAGTTCCCAATCGCCAATGTACCAGGCCACTTGACCTTGGCTGCTTCAATGTTGCCATTGAATTTGAGAAGCCTTTGATCAAGCCTTTCTGCAGCAAGGTCCAAGTGACTAAAGGTTCAACCGATGCCGAACGCCAATTCTGCATGTGAATGGAAAGCGGCGTGAAAAAACGAAGGTCCCTCTGGTACCTTTTCCCTTGAAAGCACGAACCCTGACCTCTCACACAAGTGCGGACAGCTCTCTCTTTTTCACAGTCAGAGCCACTTGAGCCAAAAGTCACGAAGTGCACAAACTAAACGAATTCTCTCTTGTGAGCTTAAACTCAGCTTCAGAACGAAGTTCCTACACACTGCACACTCACTTTAAATAGCGTATTGGGCAAAAACACACTCGTATGATTTCCTTGGAAATCAACGAGGCATAAACCATCGAGGATGGGATCACACGGATTCCCAATCACTCCGAAGCAAAACAAACCTATACAAGCTGATCCAAAACATGACAAAAACATCAATGATCAGCCACAATCTTCCACCCCCCGCATTTTGCTGAGGGTTCATGTCAAAGATCTGAAGTCCAAGCCCAGCTCGGCACTTCAACACTAAGGGGATGCCCTGGCCACATTCCCTTGGTGCGTACTCGCCACCAAACGAAACAAACAACACACCAGTCGATCTCTGACATCAAACTTAAAACTCATGCAAGATCCCACCATCAGGCAGGTTGTCCTGGGTCCACATCACTGGTAACCCAAGAGTTCGTTGTCCAAACACGTGAAAAACGAATTAAACTTGCATCCACCTGCACTGGGGCAGGGTTGTCTTGGAACGAATCCAAGAGTTCGTGGTGACAAACACGTGAAAACGAATTAATGCAAGCTTCAGATGTTTCCCACTCAGCACTCGACCTTGTCGTGGTACTCCTCCTCAGTCTCGCATCTTCCAGGTCACCAAACTCACCAACTAGCATCGGCTAGCTGATCCTTCAAGAAAAGATTGGCTTCATAGTTTCGCTTCTTCCAGCGTACCATCAGCCAAAAACGTCTTCAGAGGTGGCAATCAGACGCCTTGCAGAAGGGGCTATAGAGTCCCTCGTTGAGTTTCATCATCATTTTGCCTCCTCTTTGCAAACTTCTCATGCACTGAAACAAGGGCTCACACTAACCAGAAAAATCGCGGGCGCTCCATGGCGGCAACGCGGCCATGGCTTCCAAAAAAAATGGCTGCGGGTTTCACTCACCCACCCAACCACTGAGATCACTTAGCATCTCAGTTCATTCTTCATCCTCTTCGCCCTTCTTCTCGCCAGCTCCAGTTGACTCCATCAACTTGGCGCGGCGCTCCTTGGCGGCTTCCTTCATCTCCGCCAACTCAGCCGTCCTCGTTTCCATCACCACATCCTGCGAAGATCGGCTAGGCTCAGCTGGCGTCTCCGCAGGCCTCTCAGTTGGCTGGTCTCCAACCTTTCTCTTCTTCTCTTCCAACATCAGCTCCAAATCGGCAACACTAAAGCTTGCCTTCACACGCTCAGCAATCTGCGCGATAGCTGCTGCATCCAACTCAGATGGTACAACTGACACAGGCGAGCGAACCGCTTCGCCTTCCAGCTTTGCTCTCTTAGCAGCTTCTTCCTCGGCAGCTGACAGGTCGGCGATGCGCTTGCGCTTTCGCTCAGCTTCCTCGAACTCTCGGTCTTGCTGTTCCGCTGCAGCCTTGAGGATCCGCTTCAGGTCCTTTTCCTCCTTCTCGAGTTTCCCAACATTCTCACCCATGATCCCAAAGGCTTGCTGCCACATGTCGGCAGGCAACGTCAAGTTGAACCTCACCACATAGTCGGTCGGCAAGTGCCACTTACACTTGCAGATCCACACAACACCGCTTCGAGTCTCACTCGCAACCACCTTCTTCCAGCTTGCCGCCCTCTGCGTGTCGGTGATCTCCTCTTTCTTTTTCTCCAGGTCCTCCAAGAATCCTGCAACAGACTCCATCACGGATCTGTAGTGGCTGTAGGCCACAAACGACCACTTGGGGACTGGTCTCTCCCTCAGCTCCGGCTCGTGAATCCGAAGTGTATCACACGACAACATCGAAATCACTCGCACTCGCTCCACCAGTTCCTTAAACACCAAGGATCCTTCCTTTGCACTTCTCTTCCAGCGCAACACCCATGGGGGATAATACGAGCTCTCAGCTTCATCCTCCATGATCCTCTCTGCTCCCAAAATGGGTAGCATGCACAACAGATCCACCATCCGCAAGACTCCGAGGTCCTGGTGCTCACCCAGAAGCAAAACAGGGATTATCCCTTTTCTCTTCAAGTACCTCACGAAGCTCAACATCGCCAGCCACACGTTCCCGGCGGCACTTCCATGTACAGTCCTCCTTCATTCACTGCCATCTCCCAGATGATGGCCTTGCCACCAATCTGTCCACGGACATCCAAGATTCCGAAGATCTTCGTGGGTTTCTCCTGTAGCTCACACACCTCCTGGATGGGCTTCACCAGCTTCTCGTATGAGCTTTGATAGCGCAACATATCCTTGTCGGATAGCGTGCCTATCACGTCCTTGAGCTCTAGCTCATCCACTGGAGTTCCGCGCCGGCAGATACTCCATGACACATCACCGAACCACTTCGGCGGCTCTGGATCCGCCAGCTCCGGAAACACGTCGACCATCCGTTCAATCACCTTCGGCATGGCCTTGGGTTTCGGTGCAGCTTGGCCTGAGCCTCGGCTTTCACCTTTATCACCCCTTTTTCCAGCAGCTCGGCGCTCCTTCTCTGCCTCTCGGAGATGGAATGCATGGCTTGCATCCGTGCCAGAGACTGTCACAGTCTGTTTGCACTTTTCGCACTTGGGCTTGCCACTTTCATCCCAGCTCAACCCGGCAGCATGCTCGGATCTGAACAACCATTTGCAAACCTTACACCAAAAGGGGCTTTTCATCTCAGCACCCTGCTCACCCTTCCTGCTGTCTTCAGCTGCCATTTTCCTGTCCTTCACCAAAGGTACAGGCTCCAGGCTAGGGCTAGCTTCCGTGGTGCTTGAACCAAAGCTTTTGCGGTTGGACCATAAATCCATTTCTTGAACCTCAGGGGAAGAGTCTTCACGAAGGGTTTCGGGACTTCTAAGGTGGAAATTTTCAAAAACTTCACCACACTTTTTCACACTTTTCAACGATCCAACTTGCTCCACACTGCATCCAGTTGCCTCGGCACACTGGCATGCCTGAACTCCAACCCTTGGTCGGATTCCACAGATCCTCCACACCTGCTGCACATCTTCACCAGGGTATATACCCATAGCTTGCTGGTGCTGACAGAATGTCACTTGACTCAAGCACTTTGTAAGAACGTCAGCGATCATTCCCGCTGTCGGGCACCAAATGACCTTCAAGGTCTGAGCTTCCTGTATCCGCTCCTGAAGATAGCAGACAGCGATGTCTAAGTGGCGACTCGCCTACTCAACCCACGGTTTAGCAAAACCGCTCTCGCTGAGGAACTGTCAGTGTGCAATCGGATCGTGACATCTGACTCGGCCAACTGACCGATCAAAGTCGCAAGTCCCTCACTCTCCTGTACCGCAGTCAAGATGGCTCTCAACTCGGCTTCACAAGAACTCAGCGATACACACCCTTGAACTCGAGAGATTCCCTTGATCAGGCATCCTCTATAAAAGATGGCTATGCCCGACACAGATCTTCGTCCTAACGACGCTTGGGGTGCCCAACTGGCATCCGCATACACTTCCAGCTGCGCCGGCCCACTGTCTGGTACATTCCCATCAGGGCCAAAGTACTGCCATGCATGGTATTGTCCCTTTAGGAACCTAATCACTTGTCGCAATGCTTGCTCAAAGCATGCTGTTGGCTTGGACTGTCCTTGCGAAAGAATGGACATCCACCTACTCAGGTCAGGTCTCGACTGACCCCACCATGCAATCCGGCCAAGTACTGCTCTGTACCTCGCAGCTGCAGTGTCACTCAACTCAGGATCCGAACCACTTGCTCTGCCCTTCTCGACCGTTTTCACGATGTCCGGAGGAGCAGTAACCACCTTCAGGTCCTTACAGAACTCTGTCTCGAACAGGGCATCTAAGTATGCCGGGGGCACTCGCATCCTGAGATGACTCCCTTGTCTCTCAATCTCTCGCCCCAAAAAGGTGATCTTTCCACCAGTGGAAGTGATTCGACCCGTTTCCTTGATCTTCAACTCTCCGTTCAGGGTGTCGGTCACCAACCGAATGGCATCTCTAGTGCCACACAGAATCAAATCGTCCACATAGCACAACATGAGGAATCTTTTCCCTCTCACAGTGCCCTCGAAGACGGAAGGTTCCGTTGGGCATTGCTTCAACCCAACTTTCTTCACAACTGTCGCCAGCTTCAAGTTCCAAGCTTTGGCGGCAACTCTCAAACCATTCATGGCTTGATCCAGAATCATAAACACCGGGACATAATAGTCCTTGCAGGCGGAAACATCCTTGGGCAATTGGATAATCGCCTTCGATCCTTTCGGAAGGGGGGAATGCAAGAATGCAGTGCTAACATCCAAAGTTGCGATATCCATAGCATCTACCGAAGCAATGGCCAAAAGCGTCCGTAACGCTTCTAAAGAAGGAGTCGTAGCACTCAGTCCTAAAGATGATGCTGTGCTCCCCTTTGCGATGTCTTGCACCACACACCGAGCTCTCACAGCTTCCTTGCCATTCACCACCTTTGGGCCTATGACCCATCGGGTTGGGATGATCTTTATCCCATGCTGACGAGCAAACTTCTGAGCCTCGTCTGCTCCAACCACTCTCCCTGCTTTGTGAGCAGTCATACTCTGCAGCTCAGTTCGCCGGCCTTCCACTGTTTTATCCACATCTAATGGACATCCATCTATCTCAGACAGAACACTCGTGGGTCTTGCCAGCCAAACTTGGGATCCACACACCTTCATGGACTCCGGGAAAGTGCTATTCTTGTTGAGCAGAATCGAATTGGTCACATGTACCAACTTCGGACTCTCGTCACTGCTTACCATTTTAATAGGACCTTGAGGCACATCGAGTCTTGGGTCTAAACAAATACGATTGATCAGCCGGGGAACTCGATTGGACTCATCTGGAACTGAGTTCACATCTGAAGTTAAACTCTCTAAACGCCGGGGAACTCGACTGGACTCATTTGGAACTGAATCCACATCCATTTGAGGTTTTTCTTCCTCCATTGGGATCGCTTCATCCTCAGCGGGAGTTTCTCCTTCGAAGTATCCAGGTTCCATTGCCTCATCTGGAATCCCTTGGTAAGGCAAACTTGGATCCTCAAAATCCTCCATGTCAACATCCACAACTTCTGTCGCAGGTGTTGGGACGCTTTGCCTCTCCTCCAACTTGGGATCTGGTCGACTCTCATAGGTGATCTTCGGGCGTTTCAGGAGTGAAGGCTCACTTCCAGACTCCATCACCCCCGCATCCTTTGAGCTTCTCTGGTCCATTTTTGGAGTTTCCTCTGTTGGTTCTTTCGATTCCAACCGTTGTCGTTGAGCTTTCAACCAATCATCATACCGTTTTCGGCATTCAGCATTGTGGTTGGCTTTTCCTCTTTTTGGACCACACGCAGGACAGTTCGCTGTGCCACCATGTTCCTTCACCCATGCAGCTGGAGGTCCAACTTTGCTCATGTCTGTGGTCGGTCCATCAGACACTCGGCCCTCAAAGGCCTTGTCCGCTTCACCTTCAATCCGATCGGGCACACCATCCTCTTTCTCCTTCAGAATCGGGGGAGCCAATGTATCCGATGGATCATGCTCCTTGAGCAAATGTTGACAATGCTCCAACCCAATCTTCAACGGAACGATGTGCTTGATGGACTTTGCTCGAAAGTGTTTTGGACAACCATCCACCATGGCACTCACAACATGAGTCAAGCCACCAACTTCAGGGTACACATAGGCTGCTTCCACAAACCGGGAGAGCGCCGTGGTTTTCATCGAATCCGGTAGCTCAGCCAGAACTGTAGCACCTATCAACGACGATCCACACTCATGGAGGGATCTCTGTAGTACCAACTCCTGGGGTGATTTCTTCCCATCAAAGGCAGCTGCATGGTGATTGTGCATTGCAGCACAGTAAATCAGACCAAACTCAAACGCTCGAGGACTTCTCTTCAAGTCAAAGCCCTGCGCTCGTAGATCCAACCTCACCGTGCTGAACAACTCCTTGAGTGTTCTCACTGCCCTTTCCACACCACCAACCGCTTCATGTCCCTGCGGAGGTGCTCTTTGGGTCACAATCCTAATCCCCAGATTGGCTCTCTTGATGAGGGCGCTCACCGCTGTCTCGCTGTCTGTCCTCAACAGTACAGCAGACCCTGCAATGTCCAGTCCGAAAGCATTCATCCAATAACGAATCCAGCTGGAGGTATTGTCAGCATTGGTCCCTACCAACAGACATCCAATCATTCTGGTTGACATTTCAGTCATGACCAGTACTTTCATGTTGGGAGCCGTCGGCTGGTCTTTCGCAAAAGTACCAGTTACCAGGTTGATGAAGCAGAAATCTGCTTGCAACGCCACGGGTCGGTCTTGAGCATCCTTGGTCCGACGATGCTGGGTTGTTCCTCTTGTCATCCGACAATGAGGACATTCGGACGAAAAAGGAATGTGGCCTCGCATCCGATGCAGCTCCATTTCTTCTTGCTTTTTCTTGGTCATTGACTGCACTGACTGCATCTGATCAACCTCCATCGGTCGTTGGCCATCATCCACATCCATGGGTCGAACCTCAGTTCTTCCAAAGGTTACTTTCTTTCGCTTTCCAGCATCACCTTGCAGGTAGATCCAAGGACATCCAGCCCAGGATACTCCATATCCCATGACTCCTTTCTTCTCGTGTCGCAGCGAAATCTCTCTTCGAGTGAACTTCACTTCCCAACCAGTATTCACCATCTGCTCGGTGCTCAAGATGTTGTGAGCCACATCTGCTACAACTCCAGTCACACACACCGATGTCAAACCAAGATACTGCTTTCCTTCATACATAGGCAGCAAGGCTCGGATGCGAACTCGCTCGAAGACATTCACCGGGGTATCGTTGGCTGCTGAGTACCTCTCATTAGGTCCCAACGCCTTCCGATCCAAGATCTGGAACTCATCCAAGTATCTTTTCGCAATCACAGTCACCGATGCTCCTGAGTCAATCAACCACCATTTGCTTGCATCATCCTTTTCCATGCTTTTGACTTGATTCATCGGAGGTTTCATCAAAGACCGAACTGACTTAGATGGCAACATCTGAGATAAATCGGTAGAGATCCGATGCTCCAACTCGGCAATCCGGACTCTCGTCTCAACTTCCCATGACCAATCTATCTCATCAGTACTCCGGGGAATCCACTCTTTTCTCACTTCATCGAGCAATTCTTCCAGAGGTTGCAACACAGATTCCACTCGGGCCTCTGACTCAGGTTCATTCCATTCACCTCCAGTTAGCTGGTAGTCACTCGACTCACCCTCTTGGGAGACTTCAGCAACTGTCTTCCCCTTTCCTTTGCCTTTTCCTTTGGGCTTTCCCTTTTCGGGCTTCTTCTTGGGATCTCCTTTTGCCTTGGCTTTCGCCTTAGCATTGGGGGAATTGGGCTTCTTGCCTGAATCTCCCTCCTTATACCAGCAATCGCGGGCATAATGTCCCTTTCCACCACACACATAGCACTCCACATCCTTCTTGTTCTGGCTTGAAGCTCGTTTGCCAGCACCTTTGCTTGATTCGCGCTTGCCTTTCTGTTCCTTTCCTTTGCCTTTTGGTTTTCCTTCGTTGCCCTTTCCCTCATTGGGATCTCGAAAAGGTTGAAGCTTCGTGCCAGGGGCTTCTGACCACACCCTTTGTTGCACCTCAAACTTCAGAGCAACTCTTTTCAGATCTTCAAACGATTCACTATCGCCATGCAACAAGCAATGGCTTCTACACCGATCTGGCAAACTGCGCAGCAAAACCATAACCGAATCCGCTTCTTGGATCTGCAAACCACCAGCATGCACATCGGGATCAAGACTATTGAGCAGCTTGGTGTACTTGTTCAACTCATGCTCAATCTTTCGAATGATCTCCGGAATACTGGGTGCTTTCACGGTTTGATTCACCAGCTGCGACCGAAAGAACAGGCATTCAGCTCGCGACTTCAGGCAAAACTCCTTCGCCAGCAATCTCAAAGCCACAAAACCAGATTGTTGATAAGTGCTCTCACTTTCAACATATGTCTGCAAAATCAGAGAACTCTTCTCATGATTTGCAAAAGTCTGTCGCAGGATGTGCATCAGCCTCGTCGACCTCTTCTGTTGCTCCACAGTAAGTCGATCCTGTTTCAGCCGAGACTCTTCTTGAGTCTTCACCGCATGCATGAGCTCATTGGGAAACACTTCTGAACCCAAACCAACCCAACTGGTCAGCTTCTCCATCCAGGTCAAGAATCCAAGAGCTTCAGAGATGCGATCCTTCCAAGACGAAAAGTCAATGGTCGGCAAACTGGGCAACCATTTGTCCGATCGAGCAAACACATCCCTTTCCCTTTCTTGCTCCAGAGGTGGAGGTCTCAGTGGGGGACTTGGGCTCGCCATCCGAAAAAGCTGGGTCCCCTTCGCAGGAGTACCCACTGGCGATGCACCTTGACATCCCGAAGAAGAACTGGGCATGTTCTCAGGAACACCATCCTGAGGTAAGGGGGGATTCACCTGTTGCTGTTGCTGTGGCTGCTGTTGCTGATGCTGCTGTATCATCCACTGCTGATGCTGCTGCTGTTGCTGCACCATGGACGAAGTCATCGTTTGCATAAACTGCTGTTGCTGCACAACCAGTTGCTGCATCATGCTTTCCAATTCTCGCACTTGTCTCGTCAACCCTTGCACGTCGGGTGATGTTTGTGATGGTGTCACCACAGGTTGAGGAGGTCCAGTGGATAGTCCTGGTGGTAACGAAGGACTTCCTACCGCTTGCTGAGGCAAACCAGGGGGAAACGAAGGGCCTCCCATTGTCTGTTGGGGTGCTCCAGTAGCTACCCCATGAGGGCTTCTGGCGGGAGTTCGACCTCTGGGCACTGGGCCATACACAGGTTGGCTTCCTTGTGCCAAACCTTGCACCCACAGTGGGTTGGGATTTCCCAAACCCGGAAAAGGGTCTACCCTTCGCCTTGTCTCAGCATCCATGATGGGCACAGAGCTTCCACGCTCTCGTCCACCTCTTGGACTCCTCACATGAGCTCCACTGGTATGTCGTGGGGGTGTATTCAACATAGTTCCTGAACTCAGGCTCCAGCCTGCAGTCTCTCCACAACGTCTTCTGGCGAAAATTCTCTCACCAACACCAGATGGTCCAGGCTCCTGAAGAACCTTAGTTCTACTCTACCAAGCACCGTATTCCTCCAAGATCGGTCACAACCAATCCAGTTCCAGACAAACCACCTTGCCCGGGCTCCAAAGTGCCTCAACAGCCGCTGAACCAACTGCTTCCAAGCCTGATGAGTCCGGATCCGCCTCCTCACAGGATAGGCTTCCCGGTACTCACTTACACGGTCCGAGTACAAGAGATTCCGGTCCACTGGCAGTCTGGGCTCCAAACCCAAACTTGCCTCCAGGCACTCACAGAGTCCTGACAGACAACCAAAGACCATACACGGGCTCGTACCACAAGGCACAAGCTCCGCTACCACGTGAAAAAACGAAGGTCCCTCTGGTACCTTTTCCCTTGAAAGCACGAACCCTGACCTCTCACACAAGTGCGGACAGCTCTCTCTTTTTCACAGTCAGAGCCACTTGAGCCAAAAGTCACGAAGTGCACAAACTAAACGAATTCTCTCTTGTGAGCTTAAACTCAGCTTCAGAACGAAGTTCCTACACACTGCACACTCACTTTAAATAGCGTATTGGGCAAAAACACACTCGTATGACTCGTATGATTTCCTTGGAAATCAACGAGGCAGAAACCATCGAGGATGGGATCACACGGATTCCCAATCACTCCGAAGCAAAACAAACCTATACAAGCTGATCCAAAACATGACAAAAACATCAATGATCAGCCACATCTTCCACAAGCGGTGCATCCTCCAAAGTTTCTTTTTTGATGGCCAAAAACAATTTGACACTAAGATATTGTTGTTGTGTTGTGGCCAAGTTACCAGCATCTATTTCAACTTCCAGAAGAAGTCTTTGCGCATCTTGCACCTCCAACTCGGAAAATAAAAGTTTAGAATTAGGCCAAGTGGCTTTGCCAACGACCCTGCATGTTGCAACTCTTTCCAACGTCAGATGCTTAAGCTTATCATTGCACAATGAAGTCTCTCATCACTACAAGAATGACGATCTGCCCTATCGTGGATGACCCACAACGTCTATGTCTTTAACTGGCACCGCTGAAGCCACCAATATCATCATATTGATAAATAGCAATGGCGACAGTGTGTCAATCTGTGCACCTGCAAGAAGCGGCCTTGCAGCCAGACAATTGATTGTTTTTGCGTTTGATGTTCGTGCAGAGCAAGAGTTTCGATGTCAGCTGTTGTGTTAACCAAGGAAGTAAACCACCAGTGCCGACCCCTTCTGTGGGGAGGGTAAGCCAGTTTGCCCCATGGTGATCAGCCAGTGGGGTCTTCTGCACAGGCATAGGCCTTATCCATAAGTAGCCGACGCTACAGTAGCGGTCGTCATGTTCGACTATGGTCTTCCCAGTATCCATCGAACCACTACTGCCGTGCACCCGGCCCTTGGTGTTGCTCCTTCTGGTCAGTCAGCAGCGCACTCTGGAGTGACAGTTCGCCACAACTTCTCGGATCTGCACAAGCCATTGCTTGATATGGCTTTGCAAAGCCTCAAGCAGTGCATGTAAAGCTTAGAGCCCCTCAGCGGTCTTGTGAAGCACTTCAAGCAAGTTCCCATGCCTACACTTATGCAGAGACCCCCAAAGAAAATAACGCTTCTGGTAAAAGCAGCAGCTCCCTTCTACGCCACCGTTAAGAGGCCCGATCACTTCTAGGCCTTTAGACGTTGAAAGGTCTGCAAGGCTCCACAACAGCATGCATGCCCTCCAAAATGTTTGTTGCATTTTAGAAAATTACGTTTGAATTGAACTTTCCAAAACCAAATCTGACGTGAAGGCAATAAGAGAGTCAGTTATAACTTCTGTGCCCTATGTTTCCAATTGAGCTGCAGGGCAGACACGCTACATAGCATGGGCCCTTGTAAGCTGCCATGACTTCCGGTGCTGGCCTTGTTTTCCGTAATGTACTTTCTGCTGTCAGGACGCCTGCCTAGGCGGAACGGTGAGCGTGGCAGAGGATATCTCGTTTCTCACATGCCTGCAATGGACAGATCTAAGATGGAAGCAGACTTGGCAAATCCCCTTTCTTGGAAAAGACATCAGTGTTCTTCAAACAGGGTCTTGAAACAGAAGTCTTGTAGGTCGAGTGTTGAAGTGTGTTTCTTCATTGAAACTTTTTGTTTGGAAAATAAAACTGGGTCCTTCAGTTGTTCACCGGGCAGGTGGGTGTCACACATGTTGCAGAAGAAAGTTTCTTTACGCAATTTACCTTCGTGCCTTCAGGCATTGCTTTCAGCCTCTTGGCCTCCAGGCATGCTTCCTGCCAGGAGCATTACCTCAGCGGGGTTGGAGTCAAAGTTGGAGCAGGTTGGGGTTTTTAAGTTCCATTTCTTTGGGTTCTCTTGCAGGAACTTCTAAGTGGATCGGTTGCAAAGAGCAGGCTTTTGCTGTCTTTATTTTTTAAAGCGGACGCCCATTTACCAAATTGCAACAAGGTAAGACGGCCATAATAACCGGAAGCAGCCAAACAGCCACAGAACAACATTTAACATACAGGTACATCCCTCTCTCAGAACACAAAGCTTGACTTAAGGAAGGAGAAGAATGTAGGGTGGAATTTAGAACAATTCACTTCCTTGTATCCTGGATGATTATGTTATTTTCCAGCCTTTTGTTTGCGTCTGCCCATTATGCGCCTTGTGGTGCAAGCCCGTGCATGGTTCTTAGTTGGCAGCAAGAAGCTTTTCATCGCATTTAGTGGAGGCGGATAAAATATTGCGCATCATGTGGCTTCTGCAGGTGCCCGCGTTGTGTGGTGTAGATGATTAACCACCTTACTCCAAGAGGGCTTGGATGCCGCCCAGCGCTGGACGTTGGGTTGCCCGGCTTCTGGTTAAAATGCAGCTTGAACCATGCGCCGTTGAAATGGCTTTTGTCTTGTTTGCAGCAACAGCAAATCCCTTTCTTGGGACGGAGGGGCTTTTGCTGGAAAACGGGACATAGTTCTTCCAATGCGCACTGTTAATGGAAGGAAACTAAAACGGCACACACAGATCCACTTCTTTCAGTGGCCAGGTTAGTGGTTTAAAGCTGTGAGCAGTGCCAGTTATGGACTTTTAAATTGCAAGGTACAAGCACGTCCGCCACGTTTATTTTAAAGGGGGTACGGACCCTGCAGTGCAACATCTGTGCTACAATGCGACGAAAATCCTTCTGCTTGCCGCGCCGCCGAACGTGCCACAGTCCGCTTCCGCCTTGGACGCTGTGTTATTAAAGTGCCAACCAAAATTTGACCATCGGCCCATAAGTGTGGAAGTGCTTCCGCAACTGATGAAGGGCAGAAGGATTTCCTACGCGCACCCCAAAGTTCCAACACCCCGATTCCCCCGGAGCACTCGCCGCACGCCGCCCTTACAGACCCTACAGCAAGCCTGCAAAACCTGCTGCCTGCCTCTCTCCCAGCCCGCATGGCTTCCAGTCTTCAATTACTTGGGCATTTTCCTGCATTCACACAGAGTCCATTTCCCCTTGTAAACACAAAGGATTGAAGGCCCAAGAGTCTGCAGGAAGCTTGAAAGCCCCTGACCTGTAGAACTGCAAATTAAAAACCAGGTGTTACATGCTCCGCGCTGTAGGAAAAGCTGGATTTTTCCACCAGTCTAATTTCATGAAAACTAGTACTACATGGCTGAAGCCTTTGGCTTAAGGCCGCGTCTGCTCAAGGTCGTCAAGCCACCAGTGAAGCCGTAGGAAGGGTGGGAGGCCGTAGCTAAAGGTTTGCCTTTGCTGAGAACCCTACTCGGAAGGCGTAGGAGTGCTCTGTTTTGTGTTTGCTTTGTAGCTGGGGCTCCTTAGCACGCGCTGAACATCGCAAGCTTGGTTTGCCCTCTAGTCTTTGTTGTGTGCACTGACTTTGGGTACGCCTGCTCCCAACTGCTCCAGGTGACGTCAACTGAGCCCTCAGTTGTCCTGTTGCCTGTCTGATTCACTAGTCGAGATTGAGAACGCCCGTTCTCTTTCTCTAACGTTTCTCTTTCTTGCTCTACTAGCTGAGATGAAGAACGCCCGTTCTCTTTCTCTAACGTTTTCTTTACGTTCTCGTCCTTTCTTAAAGTTGGGAACGCCCGTTCCCTTCCTTTACTTATTACTTTCAGATTGAGAACGCCCGTTCTCTTTCCTTGTTAACCTTCTTAAAGTTGGGAACGCCCGTTCCCTTCCTTTGCACCTTTGCAATTTTGTCTGGCGTACTGTGCAGTACGGATAGCTTCGGCGTAAGGTATCTGCACCATGTCGCAAGATCGAATTAGCAATATCGATGGAAGCGCATTTCAGTGTCTTGCTGACTTTATGTCAGGCCACCTCACTGAGTATGACGCTCTCTGTGCCAGAACACCATCAACGCATTTGCTCGAATACCTAAGGGATGGATGCATTGTGTCTACACAGACCATGCAAGAACTGCGTCAAGTGCAGGGCTCAGAGCTCCAGTCTGTCTTGCTCGTCAACCCCAGTAGGAATTGTCTTCAGAATTTGAAGAAGAACCTTACTCAACAGACGAGTATAACGATTGTGAGCAATTTGCACAGCTCACTCTCCATATCTGACATCCCTTGTGTGCTCTTCAGGAGCTATGATGAAGATTTCCTTCGTCAAATCCAGAGACTGACGGTTATTGGTGCCATTGAAGTACAGGGCAAGCGGGAATTGGTGTACTTGGTCACTTACATTCCCAACAGCTGCCCTCTTCATCAGACTTGCTACTACATTGCTGTAACGCCTGCCATGAGGCAAGATGCCAGCAATACAGACGTCATCATCGCTGGTACTGTTGGGACCTTCGACGAGGAAGTCAAACTCCTCATTCAGGGCTTTGGCCTGGCTTACATTAAGAAGCCACAACAGCCCATCATTGCGCTAACTGATCAAGAGAATCGATGTGTTGTATGCCTGAGAGCGTCTAAGATCAGCATAAATCAACTTAAAGTTGAAGAGATGTATGATAAGGTGCTCCAACAAACTGAAGGCAGGTCACAAATTGAGCTCCAAGTATGGTATCGGTTTGCGCCTCTTGAAGGAATCCCGGGTAACAGTGTCAACTTTGTGGATCTCCCATATGCTATCAATTCGGCTAAAACCAAGGATGAAGCATTCCAAGTGCATTGCATCCTGAATCAACACAGGCTCATGAATGCGTTCCACTCCGCACCAGGGAAGTATCTCAGGATCTTTGCTGACCCTTATCAATTGCAGAAGGTTATCTTGGGTCTTCGGCAAAAGCAGCTTACTATTCCGGATAGCCTGGCGTTGCATGCAGCAAGATTTCACATTTTTAATGTGAAGACTTCACACGAAGTTTTTGCTTGGAAGGTGACTCAACCCTTCAACTCTACGGAGGTTTCTCTGCAGATCACCTTTCACAACTGCACGGGGGACATGCAAGATATTATTGAGGGTCTTGAGCACATCAAGGTTCCGGCGCAGTATAGAGGGATTGTGCATGTATTAGCGGGTACTGATGTGGTTATGCCTGCTGTCCATGTGACCGCTACTGCCACTACTGCTGACTTGCTCGTCCAATGCCAATATCTTGATCTTCCTTGCGGAAGAACTGACGTGCAATTGCTGCGGGAGGTTGTTGATGCCCCAAAATGGAATAGCAAGCCCATTAACCACATATCTGAAAACCCTAGGGAACATTTCTTGAATTGCCATTCTGGAAGCGATAAGATTGGGCAAGGGAGATTGATCCATGTCAGAGCAAGAGATGAGTACCACCCTTTGTCCAAGCAGCGAATTGCCAGTACTGTTTGGCATAAGGATGATCTTGAAACTCATTTCTTGATTATTGATAGACAAGCGCCCTACGTTGTTATGACTGGTAAATGTGAGGATGTTCCTGAACTAATAAAGCTGCAGAGTGTCCAAACATTCCTCAACCAAAATGAAGCTTTCCAAGGCTGGATGTTGCCAGAGAACCTTCCTGAAGCTTCCCAAGAGGATGAGGACTTTACTGCCGAATTGGGATCTATCCAATACCTCCTTGTCCGCATTGTTGGCAAGATCGAACTTGAGATCCCGCTTATTCTCAAGAATGGCTACCATCTTGCTTGCCATCCTGGATCATCGGCGAGCAACAATGTCCTCATCTCCCTGCATCAGGGTGCGCTTCTCTTCCTGCCACGATGTCACTCATGTGATATCATAAAGTTGATAGGGATTAATCCCAGCGTTATATACGCCTTTAACATTTACACTGATGACAGATCTAAGGCTGCTTCGGCCAGCGATCCGAACAAGGCCACTCGGGCCAATCATCAGGATGGGAAGGCGGGCAATGCCGCAATGGAGCAATCGGATACTGCCCAGTGCCCGACTTTGCTCCATGAAAGGCCACCTGCTGGAACAATTAAAGGCAATGACGGGCAGGTTACTTATAAGCTGCCTGAAAATCCTGGTGCAGTACAACCAAGTCAAGAAAGATGGACCGGCAAAAGAAACATTGAAAACAGCAGGGAAAAGGTTGAAACTGCAAGGAGACGTAATACTGTCCTGAGGTTTCAGGCTGAAGTGCCGGCCAATGTTCAAGAAGAAGTGCAAAGGCGCATTGCTGGCTTATATTGTCCTGTTGCTGCTGCTTATCGGATCATCTCTTGTGCTCAATGGAGCAAAGAGAATTGCCAGCATTACGCCCCATTTCCCAAGCAAGCTGCTTTGGTTCTTGCTGCGATTGGGTATAACATACGTGAGACTGCAAGAGCCAAGCTTGCACATATTCTTGGACAGACTTACCTAGAATTGGCAAGTGTTACACCGTTGGAGCTTCAAAGCTTCACTGAGGTTTATAGTAAGGCCATTTGGGCTATTCCAGCCAATGGGCAATACACTTTGCTTGTGCAGATCCACTGCAAGTGTTCCAAGTGTCAGCAGCCACAGCCCATTCTTGCTCTGCCGTTGCACTCTGAACAGGACTCCGCTGATCAGTTCAATATCCTTGCCGATTTAGGTCAACTCGCTGACCTTGCCATTGCTTGCATGCAGCAAAACCTCAGTCCGCGCAACGACACTTGCAAACTTGACATTCAAAGACTCCCGTCTTTCTTCTGCCTCCTCACGCAGAAGACGCAGAAGAGTTCTTTTGAGCAAGTCTGTAAAAGCGAGGGGGATATCCAAAATATTCTCGGCAGTACAGTGCATGTCATGCAACAGGCGTATAATGTTGTTGCACTCGTTCTACATGACCCTGGGGCCAAGCATTATCTTGTTTTGCACCATGCCAGAGAACAGTCAGGAGATTCCATTCTTCTTTATGACTCGATTTATGGAGTCCGTAAAGAGAACCTGTGGGCCCAATTGATCAAGGCTAAGCTCCACATTGAAGCCATCTTCATTAGGAGTGCTAGTGCTAATCAGCTTTATCCCGCCACTGCTCTCGTTAATTCCTTCGGTGAGATCGTTCGGCACCACGCTGATCCTAGCGAGAAGGCAGTTCAACAAGTACTGGGCGAAACACTCGCAGTTGAACAGGCAGAAGCGACCAAGGTTGCAACAAGTTGGGACAGCCCTGTCCCTTCTACAACCTATCTGACTACCACCTCAGGAACAGATTTTGGCTTGCCTGACTCGGCCTGTGCTCATCTTCTGCCGCAGGCTGAGGTGAGTAAGAGTGGTACTGGAATTGATGCAGACAAAAAGGGCGAGAATAACGAAGAGTCACAAATTGATAGCGCAACTCTCCCTGAAGTCCATTCCATTGCTACAGATTCTGATGATGAACAGGAGGCTCGGCAGCAAGGAGTTCAAATCGAGCAGAACTCTGAGAGGAGTGGCTTTGACAGCTCTATCAAAGTTAAGCCCAACTCGAGCTCAGAATCTCAGACGCGCAGAGTCAAGAAGGGACTCGACAAGCTTAACAATGTAAAGCCTGTCCCCAAGAGAAGAGAATGTAAACCAGGGATCAGAGGCAGCAAAGCCAATGGGGTCTCATCGGAAGACAACATCCAGGTTGCATTAGGTGTTGATCGTTATGTCATCTTATCTCTTTTTGATGGATGCGGAATTTCGCGCGCTGTCACCGTTGAATGCCTCAAGCAGCAACCTGTTGCTGCTGTGAGTGCGGAAAGTGACAGTGTTCTTCGCGCCCTCATATGTCATAAGTATGATTACGACAAAAGCCAAAGATGGGCTCTTGATTCACATCGTGTGCCATCAATTGCAATTGATGATGTTTGGACTCTGCTTAAAGAAGACTACCGACTGCTGCGTGAATGCCTGTCCTTCCTTGGAAGGATCCATCCCCAAAAGACTGCCATCATCATTCCTGCTGGCTCCCCTTGCCAAGATCTTACTGTTGCAGGGTCCAGCTCAGGTGGTTTGGGCCTTCTTGGGGACCGTTCGCAGCACATGCTTGTTATATACGCGGTGTTGCTTGCCTTGCAGAGTATTGAGCCCAGCATCATTGAGTGCGTGCACATTTTCCTTGAAAATGCTGGATCTATGAAGCCCATACACCAGGATTTCATTCAGAAAATTTTGGGAATCCGTGAGTGTTGCTGTCATCACATTGCTGGAGCAGCATTTGGCCATGTCGAAAGGAAAAGAAAATTCTTTACCAGATATGGGCAAATCGGCACCTTCAGCAATCGCCCTACTCCGTGGTTCCAGGGATGGCGTCCTGTTGCGGATCATATGTGCGGAATGCAACCCCCTGGAGACAAGCACAAACCTTGGCTTCGTCCCAAGCGCTTTGATCGCGAGAGAGGTCTCCGGTTGGCAGCATACTTTTACCACCCTTCGGCCCTTTTATACCATGTACCCAGCTTTGGTGGGGCTGAAGCCTTCCAGAGACAATTCTCTCAGGCAGCTGAGACTACCAATGGGGTTCCGAATCTCCCTTGGGAAAAATTTGTTCCTGATGGACCCATTGGCCTGCGCTTTGTCACAGAAGTACAGAAGCTTTCTTTCCAAGCTGACATCCCAAGCCTCGCTGCAATGGATCGCTTTGCTGAGGCCAACTCTGAACTTCTCCGTGCAGAGAATGCTTTCCTAATTGGTGACAGTGGCATTCCTCCCTTTAGGGTAGCTCACTACAAAGAAATGCTGAGGGACGCTGAGCTTGATGTATGGCTAGCAGATGTTGAGGAACACATCAACGACATGTGCATTGCCTCTATAGTGGGGAATTGCTTTTACCCCGGGGCTCTCAAAGCTGCGATCAAACATGCGTCACTTCAAGATCTATTGAAAGAAGATCCAGGCAGCCATTGGAAGCCACTACCCCTTGCACAGTTTCTCCAATGCTGGCCTAGCTATGGCCAACAGGTCCTTGCGGCTACTCCAGGTGTGAGACTTCAAAGCAAATTTTCGCATAAGTTCGACGCGCCTTTTCCGTGCAATGAACTTAATGTTATTGGCTCAAACCTGGCTTAGTCATCAACAAGCCTGTTGTCTTGGAGTATACCCCTGGCCAAGGTAAATTCCAAGGAATTAGAGAAAGCGCTTCGGGCATTCCCAAAGGAATTTCTTTTGTGACAGAAACTCGATTCCACAAAGCTCAAGACTTGCTGCAAGAAAGAGGAATCCCATCGGCCATACAGCTTGTTCTGCAACGGGTTGACCCACAGCTACAAATCTTGTGTGGGTCGAGACGCACAGTCATGGCGAGTTTTTGCAGAGAGTCTGTTGCTCGTCTCGGTGCCAAGTTCGCCTTGCATTTCCTTGACTTCCCTGCACAAGGGCAATGCATGATCAGTTTTCTCAAAGCGTTGCACCTTGAGTTCATGGCCTTTAGAAAGGAGTACATTCCTCAATTTCTCCTTGTAAAGGGACAGCAAGACACCCTTTATGTGCAACACTGGAAAGAGGCCAGCTCCAGTGTGAAGTCTCCGCCAGTCGATCTCTTTCTTTACGTCGAACAAGATGACCAGTGTGTTGTCGCAATGCTTAATGCATCACAAGCTCGAGATACGATACACGCACTTACGCATGTATCGGCTATCGAGGTCGTTGATACCGAACGTAAAGGAGCCAGCCCTGGCACCTTTCTCTACAAAGTAATTAAGGAAAACAGTCAGCTCCCTACACCGTGCCTGATTTTCGAGGGAACAGAGGCTGCATTACACCTGTATGGCCACACAATCCTCTGCTCCCCTCATCTTGGGCAAAGGGAGCTCTTTGCGCTCTTCCTAACCCCGTACTTTGCTGAGAATCATGTCAGTCAAGCTTTAGATTCGGACTGCAGCTCGAAAGAAGCTTGGCTAAGCGAGGTCCTTCGTGACTTTTCCTGCTTTGCCAAGCTAGCTCTACCGTGTAGACAGGCTGTGCACATTGGCATCGATGCACGAGGTGTTCACTACACCACTTATAAGCAAGGTACGGTGCATCAACAGACCGTCGCCCACAACAACATTCCCCCTACACTCCCCACACAAGAGAAGGCACTGCGCATTTATGTCTACGATCGGCAACCTGCGGCGTACTTTTGTTTCTATGGGGTCCATAGGGACCCATTGCCCCTATGACGTCGATCCGTGAAGTGGTGATCAAGGCAAGGTCTGTGATCTTCCTTGCGCACCTTAATGCTTATGTTGCCTGTCGTAGACAACGCGCACGTGTCAGATCCCTCAACAGCATCCTCCTCGCCTATAACTTGCCACTCACCTATCCCACCACCCGTGAGCTGAAATTAGCTCTTATGGCCACAGATAACCGACCTTTCGACTTAGTCGCTGCTGTCAATCTTCAGCTCCCAACTGAAGAGCTCGAGCTTGCTTTGAACCTCATTGCTTACAAGCTCGTTCCTTATTTCGATTCGATCCCAAAAGAGCCGTGCAAACTGCAGGCTGTTATTAGTTGGAATGTCACCTCGCTGTGTACCTTTGACACTATTGGCCTTGCCAAGCTCCACACCATTGGTGCTTTGGCTCACCAAACGCCTGTGCTCTTACAGGAAACTAAATGGAATGCTGCCTGCTTACAAAGGTTCAGACAGGCAACATCCAGAATAAATACAGTTGCCTCCCTTGCTGTATGGAAGGAATCTGGGCACTCTGGAGGAGTTGCAATTTGTTTACCGCAGAACTATAAAGTTGTAGAAACTATTGACCTTGTGCCTGGTTTTGCCCTTGCCGTGCTGGTCAGATTTAGGTCGGTCTGCTATTGGCTTCTGTCGGTATATTGGCACCCTGATCAATGGGGGAAACTTTTCCCTGCACTCACTGCCTCTGTTAAAGATGCAACTCATGTGGTTGTCCTTGGGGGTGACTTCAATGCTGTCAATCAGCAAAAGGAAGGCGAGTATGCCCACCTCCTTGCTCAGGGTGATCTGATTGAATGCAAGTCTGACAATCCAACCTTTGAGCAAGGCTCTACCCTCAGCCATCTTGACCATTACCTTATCTCCAGTTCACTGTATGTGTCCTCCCGGATCTGTTCAGTTTCTTGGAAGCACAAAAAAGCAACTGGAGGACATCATTTGGTGAAAATTCGGTTTCGGCCGAAACACAAGCTTGATAAGGATGTTGCGGCGATACCTGTTCGAACAGTTCCTGCTGCGGCCTTTTCTGCGCAACCAGGAAATACTGACTTACCTGGCATCGAAGCAGCGGAAACTAGCCCTTCGCATCTCCTCCTCCGCAAATTAATTAATTGCACCAAAGCCCGCTTAATTGAAGAACGAACAAGGGCCAAAAACTCTGTCCTTCTGACGCTCTCGTTGCGCAAAAAGCCACGTGTTTCCTGTGGCATGCTAACCTGCGCGCTCAAGCTGGTGATTCGATTGCTGCATTAATTAGGAAGCTGGTGCGCCTCCTGAACAGACGCTCTTGTGCGACCGTTGGCGTCGATTCCAAAACTGTTACGTCCTTAGCCAAGCACATCTCTATACCCCCCTTCACGCCATCAGGTAATGGTTCGGCTGAACTTCCGAGACATTGGCTTCAAGAAGCTCTTAATCGGCTCCACCTTGGCGCGGAGTTGAAAGCAGCCCCCACGCCAAGCCTTCGTTCTCTTATTGATCAAAGGGACTTGCAGGTTGACAAGTCTAAGCTCAAATGGCAGGCCTTCAGGAAAATCTGCCCACGAATTATCGATTCACAACAAGTCAGAAGTGAAAATGGCCAGCTGATTACATCGATGAGTCAGTTCGATGCTGCATTGAGAGCAACTAGGGCCTTCTGGCACCACTTCCCATGCCAATATGATAATCAATGGGATAAGCTCCTACAGCCATATGCACAAAGGGCCCCCTTCGTGCCGGCTGACCTGCCAGATGAGAGCACAATCTTCAAGGCCATTATCACCACCAAGGACTCCTCACCGGGCCCTGATGGAGTACCTTATGCCTTTTATAGGCAAAATCCGACCTATTTCGCCAACTTGCTTGGTGATCATATGTGGGAGATGTGCCTGTCTCAAGCTGATCATCCACTTCAGGCATTAGTATTCATTCCGAAGGCGGATAAGGGTGCTTATGCCGATAATTACAGGCCATTAGACATGCCCGACACGTGTGATCGAATCATTGACTCTGCAATCTATGCTGTCCTTGCTGAGTCTTTCAAAGACTCTTTGCATCCTGCAAAGAGCCACAGGCAAACTACGCTCAAATGCAGCATTACCTTGAGCTCAAAGATGCCCAGTATACCGTCATGCTTTCAGATTTTGCCAAGGCCTTTGAACGGGTGAACCCTTGGTGGGTTCTACAGTGCTTGGCGGCAAGGGCTGCCCCGGCGTGGATTAAAGCGTATGTCATTCACCTCATGTTTGGGCGTCGCACACAGCACAAGGTGCAAGGTTTCCTGCTCGAGCCTATTTCTATCCATCAAGGCCTTGCTATGGGAAGAGCAACCTCTGTCGTCCTTTTCTGTCTTGCCTTAGACCCCTTGATTTGGGCGCTACATGACATTTCTTCCTTCATTAGATTAACTGCTTACATGGATGATAATAGCGCAGCATCCAGAGGCCTGCAATGGGTCGAACAGGCACAAAGAACTTTCGAACCAGCGCACAGTGCTGGCTTACAAGTTCTTCGGCATCATTGCTTTCAAGCTGGGTTTACTTCCTTGCAAGCACTCCCAGAGAATGCCAGGGTAAGCATCTCCCACTTTGGCGTGGCTTAAACCAGCTCCCTCCATGTAGTGCTCTCACTATCGGAGGTCCTTCATTGCAGCAAGCCTTGTGCTTGCTTCTCCAAACAAATGTGCACAGCCTGGATCAGGCTATGATGATGTCCTTAGCCAGACTTGATATGCAACACGGACTGCTCCTTGTCAGTGGCAACAGGTGCTACATTTTGGCTCGTGACATGTTGCAATGTATGTGTACGCAGCAGCACAACTTCCAAGCTTTGCTGGCTTGCATTATCACGTCACCTTGCAAATGTAAATGCAAGACCTCTATCCTTACCAGCAAACCCTTCAAAACTGCTGATATCCTACTCCTCGACACAACGCCATGGGGGTCTAAGATTATTGCAGAGACTGCAACAATGTTGGGCTTTATCCTGCGAGGCCGCATCTCGAAATATGAGTGGCAACAGGCAACATCTATTGATGAAATCAATTGGGTTGGGCAAAAAAAATGTCAGATGTCTCCTTGCGCATGCTAATCCTCGACAAAGCCTTGTGCAATATGTTGAGAAGGAACAAGCAAGCTCTTTCTCTTACGGCTTCAATGCCTGCCAGGATTCAATTTCATACGGCTTTCATTGCCTCTTGCCCGCTCTTCTGCAACTCCTTGTATGCTTTCACTAGAAGGCATTTGCTCAAAGCGTTAGCCATCGCCAGCTCGACTATTCTAAGGCGCCCTTGGATTCAGGCTAAACACCTTGCGGGCGTTCTTGATTTTATCAAAGCGCCTAGGGCAATGGATCCTGAGATGAGCGCCACATTGTCTAAAGTTGGTCTACTGCTGCGCTGGAGGGGCAAATGGGCTCTAAATGTTATCCTACATGACCTTGAGAATGCTCATGCTGTCAACCTTCCCTTCTACAATTCGTTGCTTTTGCAGGCTAAACAAGCCATCCAGAAATCTGTTTCTTTAGGAGATTCACCGATTATTGAGCAGTTCAAGAGCAAATGCCAAGATGCCCTTTCTGCTGCGCCGCCTGGAGTGAGCCCTCACTCAGGCGGTCGCAAGCTTAAGCACGCGCAAATTGCACTTAGAGCTGTGCTGCGAAACGCTGCTTGTGTGGAAGCGCAAGGATACCTTCGACAAAAAGTTGCAAACCATGTACACGAGAGTCAACTATGTGCCATTCTGCTTGCTCTTAATCTCCCTCCAAGGAACGTGGCCTCCGATGTCACTCGTTGCTACGCACTAAGATGGGCAATTGTCGAGGAAGCCGACGCATACCTTGTGTATAGGCAATTTGCTTCTAGGGATGAGCAATGTAGAACTTGCCTACGCGACCAAAAGGGAAAGGAACTCTGGTATGACAATGGGTTCGGAAGAAGGCCGGTCTGCAAACTTTGTCATCTCAACCAAAGCTGCCCCGATGACCTTGCCCAAACCATCGGGTGCATGCTGCCTTGTTGTGATGTCAGCCAAGCACCGCTTCTGCAATGTGCTGCAATGCCTGGTGCCCCAACTAGAACTATTACTTATAAAGCCGCCATACCAAATGAGCACCAGTGTACCTTTATCCAAAGTCATTGCTTGCTTTGTGGCTTGGGGGCAAACACGACCGAACATTGGCTTACTGCCTGCGTAGTCACTAAAGCCCCACTCTTCATTGTTCTAGTCACTTTGGGGTACGCTAGCACTGCCTCGTTCGATTCCCTTTGCCACAGTGCCCTTCCCAAGGCCGATATTGAGGGTGAGGTCGACAAAAAATTCTGTGCAACCGGATTGCAACTATTCGAAGGTATGTCATGGAAGAGCAATGTACCTGGCACCCTGGATGGTGCGAAAAACCACAACGGGCAAAGCACATCAATAATATACCCAAGCTTGCTTCGCGCCTTTGGAATGCCATCCCGCGGATGCTGCTTCCCAAAACGTTACCAGCATGGTGGGTTGACACGGAACGTTGCAAACCCTGTTGCAATGACGGTGGGCTTTCAATCGAGGTTAAGCATCCTCTCTCCGCCTTTATCAAAGCAAGTGCCCAAGGTGTTACCATCTCTCCCAAGAACGCCAACATAGGCGATGTCTTAGCGACTTTAGATGCCCAGCACTACCTGCTTGCTCCCATGTATCAGCAGACCCTAGGTGTTCCTAATGTCGCTCTTTGGCCCAAAATGTGTCACTGCGGCAACCTGCACCTAAAAGTAACTGCGTTGAGGCCAATCCCTGCTAGTACGCCACTTATTGTGGAATTAAAACCGGTCAAAGATACACACCTTGTCGCCCAATTTGATGGCAGCTGCCATGTGCAAGAAAGTATTGGTGGAGCGGGTGGTATCGTTTGGTCACCTGGGCCTGTCCCAGTAATTCTCGACACGATCGCCATTCCGCTTCAGCCTTGCCCAGACTCTATGTTTGCGGAAATATATGCCGCTGACGCAACGCTGGACAAGGCATTACTCCTTGCTGCTGGCAATCAAATTGAGGAAGTTATCATTCAAGGTGACTGCATTAACATTGTTAAGCATTTCGCTGGAGCCTTGAGACTCCACAGGGAGGACCTTGTGCGAAAACTTGATGCAATGTGGCAAAAGCTTACGCACACTTCCATTAAGGTGCACTGGTCATATGTCCCTCGCATTGGCAACAAAGTTGCTGACCATCTAGCGGGAATCGCTGCTGACAGCCTTCGCTATGAAGCACCCCTTTGCGAAGATGTCTTCTTCGATTCGGGAGAGGGGCAGCCTCATATGCAAATCAACACTGCGCGGTTTCCGCCTATCCTGCTGCCTCCCAAACAATGGCATGTGCAGGCCATACAGGATCTTGAGTCTGGGGCTGAAATTATCTCCCTTGAATCCCCGCCACTCTGGAACCCTGAACTGCTTTTGCGCTTTTGTATCTACAATCGTATTAAACCACCCGCGGAACTTGACACGTCGTGGCCAGGCTCGTCCAATACAGAAGGCCATCCTCACATCCCCAGGGAAGATACTATGCCATCCGGCACTGGCAAACGAGTAAGAGGCTAGCACGTTTCTTGGCCATTGGACCGAACGCTATTGAAATTGACATGAAAGGTGCGCATTATTCGCTCCTGCGCCTCCTCACATGCCACAGTCCTACTCACCCACCCCTCCCAACGTTACTTGAGGCCAGGGAGATCTTCAGCATCCACCTAGCACGCGCCCCAAAGCGCAAACGGTGCAAACCAAACATTTGCTGCAAAGGGCTGTAGGAATGGATAGCAATGCCTTCCTTCGACACGTCTATGAAGGTAGTATTGCGGCCTATGCCATTCCCCCTGCTTTGGCGAGTTTTCTTGCACACCTTGCGCAAGCTAAAGCCACCCTCCAAGCAATGATTCAGCAAGGAATGCCCTTTTACCAACCGGATGCACGGGTTAACAATAGAAATTGGGCGACCTTCGCACTAGAAGCTGCTGAGAGCTTTGTAATGCGGAGAGGGCTTGCTGCAATGCTCCCCCATTGTGCAGGGACAGTGCTTTGGGTGCATGACGGTGTGTACGTCAAAAACCGAAATTCGGTCTCGCCCTTCCTGGAAGGAGCTACGGAGGCGTTGGTTCAACTCATTCAGGTGGGACAACACTTCTCTCCTCAGGTTGCCCCGAATCAGGAGTACACTGGCTTGCATGAAGTGTTTGCGGTAACCACCACGAAGTGTGAATTCCAGGCTGCAGTAGATGCATTAAATGCTGCGGGCATCGCGTGTCATAGTCCGACACTCCCAAAGCGCTCAATGTTTGCCCCCCACAGGAAGTGCAAGAGACTAAGCTTGGAAGTTCAGGACATTCTTGAGGTTGAGAGGCAAAGAGAGAGTAAGAGGAGACGCGTTGATGTTACTGCTGTTCCGCGTAGGCACTTGTGGTTCAAACCCTCTTTGTTGTAATGATTATAGCTGTGAAAGGCGTGCATTCGTACTTAACGCCCCCCTCCTTCCTACTCTGACTGCGGTGGTTTGGGCTCAAACCAGTTGTGAACGCCCGGGCACAACCGACCATGCTCGCCGCCACACGCAACCTTCTATTCTGGCGCTATCAAGAGGTCATCGGCAGTCACTCCTGTACAACTGCCTTCGAACTCACGATTTTCCCTGCTGCAGCGGGAGTGATTCTGGTCGCTCTCCTTGGAGAGAGCAAATCGAGCGAAACCTGCTCCCCATCCCGAAGGGATCGCCTATACCAAGGCGTCTCCTGTGGTAATCCAGGGATCATTCGCGAGATTATAGATGACCTGGCCGAAGAGGAACTCTTACTGGCTTGGACTCTCATTGAAGTTATTGCACGGTTGGATTCTGCTACACAACCCCGTGTGACCATATCGAAGCCAGAGAAAATAAGTGAGCGCAATCTCCGCGCCATCTCTTGCGTTGGAGAACGAGCGCTAGCGCAATCTCTTTCGGAGTGCTTTTCTTTGACCCCCAAGTGGTCATCACGGGTAGTCGGGGCTTTGGTCGGGCATAAAACTGGATGGAGTGGGGTCGATGCTCTTTTCCAGGTCTTGACTCCTAGAGCCACAATCATAGCCCGTGAATTGTGCGAGGTCGAGCAATTCCCCTACCACTTCTCTTGGCCGTGGTGATCTAATTATGTCTCTCCTCGCACTTAATGGAATCGGAGTCACGTTATTGGCTTTAATCGCCTCTGGCTGGACCCACCTCACTTTGGCCATCTGTTCGCAGACAGTGGAACTATGTGCCACGTGTCCACTGAGTGAGGGTGTGGTTGCCCCCTGTACTTGTACATGGTGGGCTTTTATTGCCTCTTCTGGTACGTGTACCTTGTACGTGCTCCTTTGTTTCTTGTTTCCTTTCTGTTGGCCCTCCTTATCGCTATGATCGCGCTCGCCCCTCCCCATCAGCACATATGTGGCCCTCGCGCGCCACGCCTTTTGCTCAAGCCTCCGTAATAGGTGCAAAAGCCAGTATCCAGTGCAATGGCTCTTTGTCTGGATTTGGCGCCGGATCATCTCAGGAGGGTTCTCGGATCCTCCATCAATTTACCGCCCTGCCTTTTCTCGTACGACAACAAATTTTGCGCAATGGAGTCCAGTATCGCTTTTAGCATCATGCAGCTTACTGGAACGATCTCCATTCAAGCACATTTGGATGCCGATGCAGAGTCTTCAAAAATGGTTGAGATTGCTCACCAACTCATCCACCGCTGTTGGCGAAAAGGATTATCCCTCCAGTTAGGGGAGGTTGACGGATGTGGCTGCCTCGTGTGGCAACAATGGGGGTTGCAAACTCTGCGCGCTATGGGCTCTGTGTGTGTGTTGCATGGCGCAATGTGCTCGCCAGTCACCTTGGTGACCCGTGTATTATTGTTGCGCTCCCGATCACACTGCATGCCTCTTGCAGAATTGCCACTACTACCTTGGGCAGCTATGACGTCTTTTTCCTTCGGTTGAGCTCGCTCTCCAATCTACCTGTCTTCCGTCTTCAAGCCCCTCTCCTAGCCTCCCGAAGGCCACCTCCCACCTTGCTCGCTCGTGCCACCCACCATGGTTTCTGGCCCTGCGTAATCAGACGCCCCACCGGACCCCTCCCTGCCGAGAATGGAACCGGTGCACCGCGAATCCAGGAATACCAGTTCACCTCCCAAGTGGCCTGTGCCTTTCAAGAGCAAGGCCTTGGGGCCACTTGTGCATTTGCTGGCCAAGTTGCTTGTTGAGGTTGGACTGGAATTTGGCTGCATGCTCAAATACACAATGTGCTGTTCACCTTATACACAAGGAGAGTGGTATCTTATCGACTCCACCCAACTAGGCGCTGAACTCTTCCCGCTACTCTTGGGAGCGACGGCCTTTCGACTTGATCTGAATTTGGTACAAGTCCAAGTGGTTGTTCAAGGACTGACTTTTGCTGTCCCTTTAGTCAGTTTTCTTGTTGATTGGCCAGTCGGCACGGTATTTGTTGCAGTTGCGTTCCCTTCGTTTGAGCAAATGGTGGAGGCGCATCCGGTTTTGGTGGGGTCCTACCATAGTAGGCGCCTCTGTCTAATCAATCCGCCTGATGGAGTATCCCCCCTCAATCTGAAGATCGACCCCATGTTGCCAGTCCTGATGCTGCAAATATTAATTGTGCAACACATGCGGCAACGGAGTGGTTACCTCGAGAATCGGGCTTTTGTGCTTTGTGATGAACAGGGCTTTGTAGCTGACGTCTGCACTAAAATTCAAACCGCCTTCCCTCCCAATGCGAGAGTGCTCCTCAAGTACAAGTGCCTCACCTTTGAAGGTCATCTGTTCAGGTTGGTGTCCGCCTCGTCCAGCTTGCCCTGACTCTGGGGTTAGGTGTTCTGCAGTCCACTATGCACTCGTCCTTGTTGCATTTTGGCTTACTGCAGTCTGCTTGGTAGCTCCCTGCCCTGAAGTGTGAGTTAGGGATTGTCTCCTAGGATTCACATCGACAAGTGGCTAACGCCATACTTGCGGACCATTGCCCTCTGGCCTTACCTCGAGTATGTATGCAGAGGACGATAGCCTTGAGAGCGACCCTAGGCAGCTTGAGTACGCCCGTGCTCTTGCTCTGCCGCAGGCCCTTTCCTTGGATCTGTCACCAGTAGTTCTGACGTCAATATTGGGCAATGACCCGCTAATTCCTCACACGTTCGGAGGAGGTGAGGACTCAGTGCGACGCCTTACGCCTGTAGTCACGCAGCGTCTTCTATTGGATCTCTGCAGAATTAGGGTAGTGCTTGCCTTACCAGTGCAGTGCGTCCATAACACGAAAGGCGTTGCTGTCGCCTCCCAATCGTGGTTAGAATGGTGTACTAAACAAGGAATGGATATCGGCCAGGTCTCGGGAGGACCTCCTGACTTTCCGTGGCACATGCTCTACTGGAGCCAATTGGCTATCCAGTCTGTTGTCTGTCTGGCGTCGGTTAACACGAACTGGCTCCGGCTTCTCTTGGAAGGGTTGAGGGGGGAGCGGTTCTTCGCTGTCCCTACTGGGGAGCATGCTGGTGTGTTCTTCCGCGTTACGCCTCTTGACGAGAGCACATATGACGTCTATACGGTCGGAGATCATCCACTTGCGAGCCTCCGCCTCATTCGTCTGCGTTCACCGCTAGCGGATGACCCAGCTGGTCAGACTTCCCCGTTACTGCTCCTGGGTGGTCGACAAGCTCATGAGCTCCACTGGCCTGCACAAATCGACTCCCCCCATCCGCCAACGTTGGACCGCCTGGGCAGTCTATGGCCTCGCACACAGTCCGCCTTGCAGTGTCATGTTCCAGCCCCTTGGTCGGCCCGGGAAGCAGCCCCTCGCTGCAGGCTAAGGTATAGTGGCCTTGTTGCCAACCTTACCCTGGTGCGTGCCACACAGGACCAAGGTTGCAGGGTCCAAGTTGTCTGGTGCGTTGCTCCCTTTCGACAAGAAGTTCTGGAAGGGAATACCCTGCGCCTTACCATTGAATTGTTCCCCGCCTTGTGTGACATGTGCCCAACCTGCCTTCAACCTGATCTACTGGGGTTATTCGCCACCTCGCAACGTAGCCTCTTGCCTGTTCCTCCCTGCTGTGCCCTTGTGGATTGGCCTGTAGGCACACCGTTCACTGTGTATGCTTACAATGACCTCTTGGCTGTAAGAGCTGCACACCCACCCGTCCACTATGGATGGCCCTCTTGGAATCTCACGCTCCTCAACCCAAGTGATTGGCATGATCTGTCCTGCCCTATCTTGGCTAATTGTAACTGGCCTGTTTCCTTGTTGATGGTCAAGTGCGTGCAAGCGATGCGGGAACGCAGTGGACACCTTGAGTGCCGGTCCTTTGTTCTTGCCGACTCCCAGGATGCCGTTGCAAGTCCTGCTGCGGCCGTGCGCAGAGCTTTCGCCCCGAATGCAAACATCCTCATGAAAATGCAGTAGGGACCCCAAGGGCTTCTCCTTTTGCCTTGGAAGTCTGGTTGATTGCCTCCGTTTTCCAATCTTGACCAATGCTTGCGTGGTATAGCAATTTGAGGAATGTGTCCTTTGGTCATGCTCATGGGTGCCGTGCAGTGCTGGCTCAAGTCAAGTTCGCGGGTCAAAAGGTAGTCCGCTGCTCCTGCTTGGAAGGACACATCTAGTATGGCTGAGGTAACGAGCCCCCAGTTCCATACGGAGCGCCTCGTTCCGTTGCTTATGATTGTTGCACATCAGAGACCCGCATCAGCCTTCGGCGGGTCCACTACCATGTGCGGCGATAGGCACCTTCACGATTGTCCAGCGGATGCTTTGCGTTGTATCCTCTTTGATGCGTGCACTGTGTGCTTGAGCCTGTGGTTAATCATTGAACCGCGGGAAGGTCTCTCGGAGCCCACACAGGTGTACCTGTGGCGACAACATCAATCAACTTTGGGATGTTGCTACAATCGCCTCCCTCACGTCGCCCCTGGACGCGAGAATTATGTTGTTTCCCTTCCTTCACTGCGTGTGACAGCGAAAGTAGCTGCGGTCTGCCGACGCTGGGGCTGCATCATAGGTGCTTGGGCCTCACGTAGGCGCTATGTGACCTCCGCGTCAGCCTTCCCCAGTACCCAGCGCGTAGTAAGTATCACGCGAGTGAATTGCACCCACCTCTCGCTCAGGCTTCATGTAACGGAGCTGATGGACCTTGAGGTTGCGCAAATGCGGAACAATGCCATGCTCTTCCCCTCCCCAAGCCACACTAGGATCCAGGCCACTGGGCAAGTCGAGGAGGATGTTTGAATTTCTTCCTGCCACGTGAGGGCGCCCGCACTCACACGGCGGCACTGAGGGAGCTTTTTGTTCTATTGATTTATAGAGGTGTAGACATTGACTCCACTTCCTGCAAAGGAGGCATGCGCTGCCACGTTTGTTTGACGAGCAATGAGCCCTCACCGACGTGACCCCTGCTCTTAGCAGTGTGCAAGTGGCTCAGTGATCTTTAGGTGGCTCTCGAGGGCTCTTGACGGATGTCTGCGAGGGGCCAACTAACAGGGGAGGGAGAGAGGAGGTGGTCAGGGTACGTGAGTGCGCCCGCACCCACACGCCCTGAGTCCCCTCTTGTGTTGGCAGTTTTGTGCCTGCGTGGAAAGAATGACCATGTCCATGTGTTTGAATTTTAGGGGTTGAGTGATAGGCAGCTACAGGCCTGCTCTTGCCTTTCCTATGCTGCCAGGGCTCAATGGAGCAGGCGCCCGACTGCCCCTTTTGGACGTAGTACGACATTCAGCATGGCTTCTTCGTTGGTCATCGGCGGCAGCCTTTACACTGCTGTCAGCGGCGGAGGAGACAGTGACTGGGAAAGATGCTATCCTTATGAGCACCCTGAGCTCTTTTCCGGCGAACCCATCCTTGAAGGCAATAGCTACACCTGTAGCGCTGGATGGATAGCGCTCACCAAGCTCCTGGTTCTGCAGGGAATCCGCGACACCTCGGCGGCCCAAGGACTCCCTACCCAACGGGCCGTCGCTGCTGTAGCAGCGGCCGAACTTGCGCACTCAGTGGGTGGTCATCTAGCCTGGCTGGCACATCACCTACGGGACCTCTCACAAGATTTGCAGAATGCATTGGCCAAGGAATACGGGGCACTACTGGCCATGTTTAGGCGCCCGCCCGGACCGCAACAGAACGCCGTTTTGGCCTGGGCAAGACCCATCATCGTGCACAGCCAGGCGGACTATCCACTTTACCTGATCAGGGCGCATTTGGAGCAGCACCTTTTACTGGCGTGGCGTTTCACCGCTGATAAAGTTGATGTGCTCTTACAGGCAGTGTCTGATGCAGTCCCCCACGATCATGCCATCATTCTGGAGTGGGTAGCGTGTTTCCTTGATGAACGCATTGCTACTGACATCCTTGAGCATCTTGATGATGAGACCATGCATATGCTCGAGGATGATGGGCATTCGGGTAGTGACTCTTAGCCCCGAATTTTGTGCGAAGATGGAACAAATGGCAGCGCAACCTTCCTGCACTTCCCTCCTCCACGGACAAAGGGTGATGAAGTAGAGTAAGCGATGTTGTTTTGCCTGATCTAGTGAGTTGCGAGCATTGATTGCATCTTCACTGTAGTTGAAGCCTCCCTTAGCATGGGCAGACGGTCAGGAAGTGGCGTGAGCAAGTTGGCTGACGTGTGAAATGGCTTCGCGCTGGACTTCATGGCTCTCAGGTAAGACTGCCCAGTCTTCCGCTCCTCTGCCCCTCCTTGACCGGGTAGGTTGCCGTTTCTGTGCCATGGCACTGCAAGAACCCCTCGGCTTTGAGACCCAGCAGCCGCCCACACTGGTTGCCCCACCGCTCATCGCGGGACGAGACAACACTTGGATCACAGTGAGTCATGGCAATGCGACCCTCCCCTTTGTGGTATCTCGGCCGAATGACGACTCTAGGTTGTGGGCACTTCTACGTGGAGAATATGCACCCACTGCCCTGGCAAGGAGCCATCGAACACCTGTGGAGCCTTCAAGAGGGCCATCATCGCCTGTGCTTGGCCTGTGGCAGGGCAGGCAGGCTCTCCGCCCGCCTGGATGCTACCTGACGGCGCCGCCTGGACGAAAGCTGTGTATACCATGGAGATCTTAGCGCTCTTGCAGGCTGCCAAAAGTGATGTGAGCCCTCACATCTCCTTGCCGACGTACCTTATTGGCTTGGGCTCTGGAGGGACCATAGCCTACCAGATTGCGGTCTCCGAGACCCCGGCGAGCTTTCGGGCTTGCGTGTGTGTGGGCCCAGTGCGTCTTCCCTCCTTGTTACCGGCTCCGACCAACGAGGCCACTGGTTTATGGCGGACGCCATGATGTGGAAACTTTCCAACGCAACCTTCGGCACGGCCACTCGGTGCGTGGCAACCATCGGGTGTCCCCGGTAACTGAGTGCCTCTCTGAAGACTCGCGTTTCACCGTCTTCAAGGGCTACGGACGCACGCAGTACCCTTGGGCTCCCGGCCTCACGATCCGCCAGGTTGTCATCGGCAAGGACCCGGAGCATGTGGTGTGGCCTGCATTGCTGAGTGATCCTGATTGGCTGCTGGCGGACCATATTGCGCTTCCTGAGTAGTCGTATGGGCAGGGTAGAGGTTGCCTTTCTTTTTCCTTTAATCGATTCACGCTCGCTGGCACCTGCGTTGCCGCTACAAACCAACCGCCAATCGAGGTGTGCTTGCATTCGAGGGCTCTACCGGTATGTGCGTCTGGGCTTGCATTGGCTCAAAATGGAGGTGGTTAGATTATTTGTTGCTGGCATGCCATGGCTCTTTCTTGTTGTTTTGTTTCCTTTTCTGTGATTGGTGTTGCCTCCGGTGCTGATTGTTGCCCAACTTCGTTTCTTGAAACTTTCTAGGTTGCCACTCTTGACAGCAGGTTAGGCCGCGTTCGGTGATTGCAGCCATGGAGTCCTATGCTTGTCAACCTTACACGATCCCTGCGGGATCGCACTTGCTCCAGGTCTTTGTTGCCAAGCGAGGACAGCTCACTGCACTGGCCACTATAGGGACTAGTGATATCGCGATGACCAGGCAGCTGCAAGCAGGCGTCATCCGGCCTGATGAAATGGATGCAGCCGGTTGGTGCCAATGCTTCCCGCCGGAAGTGCAACATCTGCTGCGCCTGGATCACTCTGCCTTTTTGAGAGACAGCAACTCAATTTGTTTCGCCCTGCAATCCACCGTTCGCTGTTTTCTCCTGCACGCAGGGAGACCAGGCATTGGCATCATGCCACATCGCAGTGCCCTTACGGGGCGTGTGTTATCTACACCACAGAGTGCTCTGCCTGTTGGCGCGATAGATGCCCCCCCTTGGGCATGTGCAGTCACCGGACACGAAGCGGGTAGGGAGGCAGCCCTGTCGCCCTTGCCCATGCAGGCTCCACCACTGAACCAACCCAGCGTTTTCTGGCCGGGCAAGGTAATCGTGCTGTAAGTACAAACCTTTATTTTCCGGAGAAAAATTTTCGAATTCTACGAGTGAGAAAGTTTTTCGGCTCAGACGAAGAGAGGCCACAGCCCTCTCAGCCACAACCCTCGTGGAGAGGGTCCGGGAAAATTTTTCTGCCTTCAGCCAAGTGTGCTGGGGGATTAGCATCCTGCGGCCTGGTGGGGGGAGCGGGAGCCTCACAGAAGGTCGATGGCGCTTGGAGCTTACATTTCAAGCTTGGTTCTGAAAGCCGAGTTGCCTTCTTGTTCTTGAGCTTTCTTGGAGCATGGTGCGTTGTTGTAGTCTGAGCCAGGACGCAATTTAAGGTTTCTTTTCTCCAGGTCTTTCTTGGAGACTTTGTGAGTGCGTTGGTTGCTGTGCATTGCTGTCGCTGGAAGTTTGCTGGAGCGCAGGTAGATTCCTGGAGACGAGCTAGTGTCTTAGGTTTCAGAACTTGCTGCAGCTGGTAGCTGTTCTCGTCGACTGCGAGAGTTGTACATGTCAGGTCAAAATATTTTATCTTGCGCGGAACCAAGTTTAGAAGCTTTGGCCTGGGTGTAGAAGCAACCTTGTCCATACGTTTCTCCTGCAGCAGAATTAGGAATCAGCTTGCGCAGTTTACGCCTCGTTCAGGCATCTTGATGTGGGGACCTGGAGTGCCCTCCTCGTTAGCCGATGGCCAAGCAAAAGGTTCAGCAGCGTGTCCGTCCTGCCCTGACAACAGGTCCTAGACGCTAAGGCACGGAAGGGATGAGCAATCAGTGCTTGCATTTGCACTGTCTCTGGAGTCCGCTGCGTGGTTTGTGTTTTTGAAGCATGTGAGTTTGTGTTGGACCTTTGCAGATAGAACCACATCGTCAAATGAACACTGCCGCACTTCAGGTGGTGTCCTTCGAAGTGAAAAGTCTTCGGGGAGAATTATAATGCATGGGCAGTTCCAAGAATGCTGCAAGGGCAGCTCAAGAGAGATCAAGCTGCTAAGGCAGTCGTGGTCAAAGATCGGCTGAAGGGTCAGCTCGATGAGATTTGTTGCAAGGGCAACTCAAATAGTTTTGCTGCAAGGGCAGCTGAAGATGGCAAGGGCCAATATTCAAGGCACGCAATGAGTGTGCTTCATACATCGCTGCAAGGGCAGCCCATTCTTTCAGGCCGTGACGATAGCCAAATCCGGCAAGGGCCGGCAAGAGGTGCAAGGGCACCGATCAGTCGTCTAGTAGAGACGAGAGGTTCTCTCGAGAGCTTGAAAACAGAAAGATTGCAAGCTGCGATCGACTCAGCACTTAATTGCACATTTCAAGGGAAAGTCGTGCTGACATCTGAGTTTATTCTCCCAAACCTGAATCTCTGTCGGCTCAAAAAAAAAAAAAGAGAGAGACAAAAAGGGTAGCGAAGGCTCTGAGAGGAAACAAAAGCCAGGGGGCAAAGAAAAGAGGCGTAAGCCCAGATGTTTCCGTGGCACTTCTTTCCGGGCGGTGAGTCACAAGGCTCTGCCTCCAGGGGCCGCAGGAGGAACAGAAGCAGCAGCGACAGCCGTCGCTCAAGACGCAGAGACAGGCGCCGAAGGGCGTCTAGGTCGCGCAGCCCAAGGGGGCGTCGAGAGAGGTCTCCAGAGACAGGATTTCATTGGTGCCAAGTGCCGACTGCGGTCTTCGGCGTGGCGTCTGGGCAACAGACCCAGGCGTCCCTTCCTGCTCAGAAGGGAGCTGAGGCAGCTTCTTCTTGGAAGGACTCCTCCCGGTGGCAAGAACAGTCCACCCCGTGGAAGAGCCAGCAGTCTTCATGGGGCAAAGGTTGGGGGCATTCTAAGAACTACGGCTCCAGCAGCTCGTGGCAGGGCTCTGGAGGGAATCGGCGCGAGAAGTGGGACAAGCCCAAAGGCTGGAACAAATGGCCCAAGCCTGAGCAAAAGCCGGCTAAGGAGCAGTATGGGCGAGGGGCTGCCCCCAAGGAGGAGGAGCCGGAGATTCTCCTCGACCCAGTGGCTGGGATTTTTGGAGCCCGGCAGCAAGGGCCGCCTGAGAGGCCCGACTCTGCATTCAACGTTGCGGAGGCGACGGAGGAGGAAGTTCAGGCGGCGGCCAATCGCAAGGCTGAGCGCGAAGAAGAAGGGTTCCACAGTCAGCTCTGGCAAGGAGCGATCGCTAAGGCCCTCGCAGACCCCTCGCGACCCAAGTGCGCCCGAGAACTGATGCGTGAGGGCATCTTGCGAAGCTGGTGGAACATGTCCTGGAAGGACGCCCGAGGCCTGATTGACGGGACCTTGGTGGACGAGTATCGCGACCGGTTGATGCTGTACATGGCAAAGTATAAGAACCCCACCGAGGTGCCGCAGCCGATTGTCGAGCGCTGTGCATGCTTGTTCGCGTGGTTCAAGCAGAACTCCAGGCCGCTGGACATTGAAGGGGACTTCGATGCGATCATGTTCGCAGTGCCAGGGCAGAAAGTGTTGTGCTTTCGCACAAAGTTGACAGGGCCATCCTTCCTGGAGCCCGCAAACCACCGCTATACGATGACAATGTCCCACGGCTTGCTGTGGACAGCAGCCATGGGTGTGGGCGAGTATGGGGAGATAACCCCGGGAGACTTCACGGACGGCGACTTCCCGTCGTACGGATTCAGCGGCCGCGGGGTCTGCAACGACTCCGGCTTTGAAGGTATCAAAGCCTCAATCTCCAAGGTGGCTGCAAGAGCCAAAGGGAGGGACGTCATCTTCTCGATGGAAGGGCTCCTGCAGGAGAATACGCCCCAGGTGGAGGGGGGCATGCCGGCACTGAATGCTGCTTGCCGAGATGCAGGCAGCGCGCGGTCAGGGGACCACCTGCTTTTGAGTCCCACCTGTGCAGTTTTGAGGGCCGTATCCGTAGCCTGGCCAATCTGAGCCAAGAGCCGAAACACTGAGCCTCGATATAAGCTCGTCGGGAGCCATAAAAGAGTGTCCCGTTCTGACAGGGCGAGTGAACTTTCGCTTTGTCATCATGTTTGCAACAGAAATTTTGTCTTCCTCACATGTTTCCTTTCATGCGGGTATCGGGAGTTTTGGGTCAGTTTTGGTTCAAGCCCCAGATGGCTGGTCACCTAAGAGCACCGGAGGTGCCTTCTGACAGCGAGTCGGAAGGCCAAGAAGTTAACCAGCATCGTGTTGCTCAGGTCCTGATTTCCGCAGGACCACCGAATGTGCAACTCCCCTGGGAACAGGGAATTTTCAGGGACATCTTCGCACCTAGACCAGTGGTGTCACTGGACTGGCCAGAGCCCAAGGTTCTTGTCAATGTGGATGAAGCCGAACTATCGTCTACACCAGGTCCCAGCGTTTTGCAAGACAAAGACAAGACGCCAATCACAGGTGTCTTCAGCTCCTCACCGGGAGCCAATGTTTTCAGCAAAGTGATCAAGTGCAAAAAGAAAGATGAGCCTTTTGAGGAGGCTGTTGCAGGCATGTGGTTGAAAAACATGCAGATGTGGAAACAGCTGTTCGAGGCCTCCCCGTCCACCACTTTTGCCAAAACATTACAGGAATTGGACGAAGAGGAGAAGATGTTGTCCCTTCGTGACATGTTTGGATCGAAATCACCACACACAATCCAGAAGCGTGCATCAACCTTGTTGAGATTGTTTCGTTGGCTTCAAAAACAGGCCGATGTGCAAGGGACCTCTGTGGAGGAACCCCTTCTCCCATCAGAGGAAGCGGTGTACAAGTTCTGCAGAGAGATATCCCACAGGAAGAAGGGCAAGCTGGCACCTCAGAGCGTGGTACAAGCGTTGAAGTTTGTGAAATTTGTGCTTTCCATTCGAATTCCATCTCCCCCAGGGTCCAAGGCTTGGCCGACCGAGTGGCAGGCGAGCACGAGCCCACACATCAAGCCCGGGACCTAACAGTGCTTGAAGTTAGGTTTCTGGAAGAGTGTGTTTGGAACGCTGAGCTCCACATTGTCGATCGATTTGCAGCAGGGGTATTCCTGTTTCAGATCTTCAGCAGGAACCGTTGGTCGGACATCAGGCACGTGCGATCCTTGGAGTTCGATTTTCTGGAGATTGGCCCCGAAATCTGTGGTTTTCTGGAAGGCAGGGCCAGGGAGGTGAAACAGTCCAACAAGAAGAAGAAACTCTCGTTGTTCATGCCCTTGGTGGCTCCAGTTCGGGGGGTCCACCCGACGGTGGTTTGGGCCAAAGAATGGCAGAAAGTGGCCGCCGAAGCAGGGATCGTGCTCTCGAAGACCCCTGTAGGCCCTTTACTACCTGCCACCGCCCCAGACGGTGCCTGGCTGCAGAGGTCCATCGACTCCGCCGAGGCCTCCAACTGGCTGACGGGACTGCTACCCCTCCGGCAGCTGGAGGAAATGCTAAAGCAGGTACGGGAGGGCTCGTTTTGCCCGGACGCTACTCGGAGTGGATACTTTGCCCGTGCCCAAGGATCAGAGGCAGGTGCGTCTGTTGACCTCGGGTCCTGGCTGCCGATCAGCAAGGCAGGCAGCTTAGATGGGCTGCCCGCGAACTCCGAAAGCACGCATGAGCCTTTGCCAGCTACAGTGGAAGGCTTTGAGGACGATTTCCTGGGGGTTGGACCGCTTTGCTCCTCGCAAGGGAAGGTTTTTGAGTCACCAAGTGCCATGCCTGTCTTGGAAGCATCTGCGCCGTCGGTAGCGGAAGGAGACGAATCCCCCTCGAAAGAAAGTGAGGAATTAGACAGGTTGGCTACCGTGACTTCTTTTGCGAGGCGCTGTTCGATAAGGTCGACACACAAGGTGCAGATGATAACGAGGAGGCAGAGATCTCGCCCACCACATCAGCAGACGGGTCCTCCGAGGAAACCTCTGATGGAGCCTCGTCGGAAGAAAAGGAGGAACCAGCTTCGACCCTGAGCCTACCGGAGGGTTGGAGCGCGATCCAGAACAAGAAGTCTACCGTGTTACATCTGTACAAAGTAGGTCAGACGACGCTGAAATGTGGCAAGTGGATAAGCGTCAATTTTGTAGAAATGGAGAAGCCCTCAGCGAAGTGGCTACAGTGCAGCCGTTGTTTTCAGGAGTAAAGAGAGGGGTGACACTGTTGTTGGCCGGTTTGTGTGCTTGTGCAACACCAGCCCTTTTGTACCAGCTCTCTCTCTTGCAAGTTGCAGTTTTGGCCCCACTCCCTAAACATGGCAAACGCAGCGGATAGTCAGCCTTTCTTCGAGCAACATGCTCGCAAGATCGGAATGGAGCAGCCACTCTTGGACAAATTCATAGCTGGAGGGGTCAAGACGGTGTCCATGGCGGCCTATGCCGCCACTCAACCGGGTCAACCTCTCACAGATAGGGAGGTCTCCACTCTATGTACGAGTCTGGGGCAGAACAACCCCACTCTTGCACAGATGACAGTTGTCAAGAGGCTCCTGTTTGAGTGCCAGACCATGAGCTTGGCAAACTTGAAGGCAACCGTGGAACAGCAGCCGGACTCAGTCCTACGTAAGCTGCCAGGAGCTGAGAGAGCCCAGCGCCTGGAATTGCAGGCTCAAAGGCTGGGCGGACTCTCGATTGAGCATGACTTAGAGCCCGCCTTTTCAGTATATGATGCTGTGTCGACACAAGTAGAGCAAGGGTCGCTGAAATACCTGCATCCGAGCAAGATCCCCACGCGTCGCCAGGAATTGGCGCAAGGCAAGCCAACCAAGGAACTTGTGCTGGACGCTTCGGGGGATGGCCTCTCGGTTCAAGACAAATCCTCTAAAGTAGAGGCCCAGTTGGCGACTTACAGGGCGCTGCAAAGACGGGGTCTGGCCTACGACCTCGTTGGCATTTTGAGTTTCAAGGTGCACGAGAAATGGCTTCAGAAGGCCTTTGCTACCTTGCAGACCCCACCGCCCCCAGGCTTCAACCGTCCGACGCTGCAGCAGGTCCTGCGAGCAGATCGGGCCTTGTGGATGGAGCTTGGCAGCAAACAGCCGACCCTGACAAGGGCAGCGGCGAACGCGCCGCTCGCGGACGCCCGGTGCTTAGATCAAGTCTTTCTGGAAGCCACCAACACGGTTGCAGTCAATTTCCACTTCATGCCGACACCTCGTGTGGAAGGGTTCCCAGATAGAGGAGGCAAAGGCGCTGGCAAGGGCCCCAAGCGCTGGGGCGACGGAAAAGGGTACGGACAATGGAAATATCAGAGGACCGACAAAGGAGACAAGGGCCAGGGAGGCAAATCAGGCCTCAAGGGGGCCCGCCTCCCCACAAAAGGAAAATTTGACAGTGGCAAGGGAGGCTTTCCGAACAAGTCCCTTGTCTTGCAAGGAGGCAAGGGGGAGACCCCCATGCCGGCCGCCTTGCGAGGCGGAGTGCCGAACGACGAGCAAGGAGAGCCTCTTTGTTTTGGCTTCAACCTAGGACAGTGCAAGGACGCCCCCTTGGGGGGCAGATGTGCACGTGGCAGACATGTGTGTTGTCACCCAGGTTGCTTCCGGAAGCATCCCTTTTCTGAGCACAAGCATTCAGGCCAGGTAGCCTGAAAGAACGCCCCGCTGCAAGGGACGTCGAATGACAGCGCTTCTGCGCCGGACCAGGCGTCTCGAGCTGCTCTGACCGCGCGTCGCGCACAAGCGTGCGCGGTAAGAGAAGAAACAGCCATGGGGGAGGGTGGAGACAGTTCGGCCCAATTTTGTGAACAGAACAATTTTCCCGCTTCTGAGGCGGACAGGCCCGAAGAGAGCTGCAAGGACTCGTACCCTGCTGCTTTTGCGAAAGGGCAAGAGAAGCAGCCCCCGCTCAAGCGGGTGGCTGAGCCAATCCCACAATTTTCCAAGCCTCCAGCCGAGGCTTCTGCATTTTCACCTCAGGCGAGTCATCACGGCGCGCAGAGGTCTGGGCAAGCGCAATGTACTGCGCCCCAGACCATACAGGAGTGTTGGGTTTTGGAAATTTTCGCGGGGTCGGCCGGGATTACCTCGGCAGCTGCTTCAGCCGGCCTCAAGCGGTCAGTCGGAGTAGACAATGTCCGCATGCCGAGGCGCAAGGGCAAGATCATACAGCTGGACTTGCTCCTGTTGTCGCACCAAGGTCTTCTGTGGAAATGGCTGGGTTCTCCAGGACTGGTCGCCGTATGGCTGGCGCCGCCCTGCGGCACATCCAGCAGGGCCAGGGAAATCCCGTGTCCGGGGGAGGACGAGCCGCGTCCTTTGCGGTCAGTGGAGTGCCCGGAAGGGCTCCCAGGCCTTGGCCCAAGCGATGCAGAAAGGGTGGCAAAGGCTAACGAGCTTTACCGGCTCACGGCCCGAATCTGGGGCTTCTGCTGCGAAAATGACATTGTGGTAATCATAGAGAACCCCTATCGCAGTTTCTTCTGGCATTGCAGCGCCATTGAACACATCCTCAGGAGTGAACAGGCGATCGTGGTCCAGTGCGACTTTTGCATGATGGGAGGTTCGAGATTAAAGCGGACGGCCCTGCTGTGCAACAGCGACCTCATCACAGGCCTGGCTGTCACGTGTGATGGATCCCACGAGCACCTGCCCTGGAAAGTGCAAGAGGGAGTTCTCGCAACAAAGCTTGAGACTGCGTGTCCACACCAGTTTTGTAAGCACTTTGTTTCCCTGCTGCTGCAGCATCTGACACAGAAGGGTTGTCGGGATGGTCTGAATCTCTTGGAGGCCGATCCCGCAAACTCCTCAGGAGCCAGGGTGGTAACGACACAGGCGAAGACCAAAAAGGCTGCATCGTTTCAGGTTATCCCCGAATTTCGCAGACGAATCAGATGGACAGTACCCGGCCAACTCCGTAGTACTCTCCAGACTACACAGTGGTTGGCACCGGACAGGATCCCGGGCTTCAAGGCGCCAGGAGCCCCGGCGCTGAGAGTGACGCCCCTACTGTCTTCTGCGACGGATGTACTGGTGGAGGTCCCGTGGAACCCACAGGAATTTGTGGCGAAAGCCCGACTGGCCGGCCACCCCCGACACCTGTGTCTCGGGGTGCCACCCGCCCTGCGGAAGGCAATTTTGGCGTGTTCTAAACAGCCTGCAACCAAGGTGATTGAGACTCGAGCTGCGCAGTCACGGAGATGGCTCCAGCGAGCCCAGGAGCTGCAGTTAGCTGAAGACGACTTCAAAGCCAAGCTGCCCGAGCACATACGCAGCAGCCTCCGTAACAAGAGAATACTGCTCTTCAAAGAGATGCTGGAAGCATCCCACTACGCCGACAAGGCAGTGGCGGACGACCTGGCACAGGGTTTTGACCTTGTGGGGCATTTAGACCTTCCGGCAGGCTGGTCCACCGACTTTCGTCCAGCATTCCTCTCCCTGAAGGACCTGTCCCAACTGACGCAGGAGACGAACCACCAGGTCATCAAGGAAGTTGAGGACTCATCTCAGTTCTTGGAAGAACTGTGGCAGAAAAGTCTCGATGAAGTGTCAAAAGGCTGGTCGGAAGGACCTTTCCGAGAGCAGGACTTGCCACAAGGAGCTGTAGTCAGCAAACGTTTTGCGATCCAACAAGGAAACAAGGTCAGGCCGATTGACGACCTGTCCCAGAGCCACATCAACGAGGCATTCGGGAGCATGGGGAAGATCGAGTTGCATGACATCGAGACAATTGCAGCGTCGGCCATATTGTTCCTGAGGCACGCAGGACAAGGACTGCTTGGTAAAACCATTGACCTGAAATCAGCATATAGGCAACTACCACTGTCCGAAGAGGCACTCAACATGGCCTACGTGGCTGTCAAGGACCCCAATTCGGGGGAGGTTCGCTTCTTTAGGCTTCGGCTTCTCTGCCTTCCATTCGGCGCTGTGGCGGCGGTCCATGCATTCATCAGGGTCAGCCTGGCTATTTGTCATATAGGAAACACGTTTTGGCACTTGCCTTGGAGCTCTTTTTACGATGACTTCACACTGTTGTCAACACGACAGCTGGCCACTAGCGCAGAGGCCAGTGCATGTTTTCTGCTAGACTTGCTCGGCTTTGAGTTTGACAGAGACGGAGACAAGGCCCAGCCGTTCCAGGAGGTCTTCAGATCTTTGGGGGTCGAATTTGACCTTACAGACAGCAGCAACAGATAATTAGGATCCAGAATACAGCAGAGCGGACCAAAAGTCTCATTGAAGACCTGGCAGCCTTTCAGGAGCAAGGAGCTTCAAGCCCTAAGACTTGGAATCGACTGAGGGGAAGGCTGCACTTCGTGGCGGGCCAACTCTCTGGGCGCTTGCCGAAGGGCTTCATGAGAAGAATCTCTGACATCATCAATGCCCCCGCATATGTCAGGAGACAAAACCAAGCCTCCCTTTGCGCAGCACTGCAGGGGCTACGACACTACATAGCCGAGGCGTCGCCGAGGATAGTGCGAGCCCAGACCTCAGAGACGGTGTACGCTTTTACGGACGCCTCGCAAGAAGGACTCCAAGGCCTCGAAATGGGCCTGGGAGCAATCCTGTTCAATCAGGAGGGGCACATCCTGTGCTGGTTTGGCATTGTGTTACCGCATGACCTTGCTGAGAAACTTCTGCAAGGAAAGTCTAAAGTCATCAACGAGCTCGAGAGCATAGCTGTTCTCCTGCTATTCATTCTAGCCCGAGAGTTTCTGCGGGGGAAACATGTGATGTGCTACTTAGACAATGAGGCGGCGCGCATAACGCTCCTCAAGCTGACCAGCGATTCAGAGGCTTTGACCCTCTTGAGCAATGCTTGTGCATTGTTAGAACAGGAGCTTGAGATGATCCCGTTCTACGCTCGGGTACCCAGCAAATCCAACGTGGCGGACGCCCCGTCTCGCCTTGACTTTACAGGGCTGCCACACAATTGCAGGTTCCAAGACCAGGTGCTTCTTGCGGAAATGGCCAAGCTGGTGAACTCGCTCGTCGGGCGCGGGGCCTGAAACCCCATGACCAAGGAAGGGACTTGCATTCTCCCCGACCAAGAGAGGGAGCTTTCGTTTCTCACACACCTGCAGAGGACAGATCTCGGATGGAAGCAGACACAGCAAATCCCCTTCCTTGGAAAAGATGCCAGTGCATAAGCTTCAGTCGTGTTAGCGTGAGGGTGCATGTCATTGCAGTCGGTGCATGTGAATAGCATTGCCGTGCATGGAACACCAATGAATGAGCATAACATCGATGGATCGCGTACTTTCAGCCAGGCGATGTTTTCATACGTGTGAAACATTTTTGTTTGGAAAATAAGGTAATCGTGCTGTAAGTACAAACCTTTATTTTCCGGAGAAAAATTTTCGAATTCTACGAGTGAGAAAGTTTTTCGGCTCAGACGAAGAGAGGCCACAGCCCTCTCAGCCACAACCCTCGTGGAGAGGGTCCGGGAAAATTTTTCTGCCCGCCCACCCACTCCAATTGTGCCTTACATTGGGCAGTTGAGATGAAACGTGATGCCGGAACATCGGGTCTTGATGGATACAGTGTTCAGGGCTGGTGGAAAGCTGTACCTGGTGCGCTCATAGGCCTTCGAGGTCGAAGCCTGAAAAATCTCCCGACAAAGAGGTCTTTGGCACCGGTGGCTGCGAGCTTTCAACCCTTCAACTCTTCAAACCTTCAACTCGTCAACCCTTCAACTCTTCAAGCCTTCAACTCTTCAAGCCTTCAACCCTTCAAGCCTTCAACTCTTCTGCTCTTCAAGCCTTCATTCCTGAAACCCTGAAACCCTAAACCCCTTCAGGGCTCGCTGCTAGGATTGCCATGCTGCATGGCCCTACCCCTCTTTTAGGGTTTAGGGGTTTAGGGTTTAGGGTTCCATATTGTCTTTAAGTTTGAAATTCCTAAGCCTAAGCCCTAAACCCTAAACCCCAAACTCCAAAAATCCGAACTCCAACCCCTAAGCCCTACGCGGTAGCGCTTAGGGCTCTAAGCCCCTCACTCAGGCACAAGTCGTGCGGCTCCAATCTCAATGGAGCTGCGAGGCGCTAGCCTGCTCCAGCAAAGGTGCGGACCCGGGCAGCGGCGTGGTGTGGGGTTCGGGTTTAGGGTTTAGGGTTTAGGGTTTAGGGTTTAGGGTTTAGGGTTTAGGGTTTAGGGTTTAGGGTTTAGGGTTTAGGGGGTTTAGGGGTTTAGGGTTTAGGGTTTAGGGTTTAGGTTTAGGGTTTGGGGTTTAGGGCTTTTGGGGTCTAGGGCTGGCGGGTTTTAGGGCTTGGGGCTTAGGTTTGGGGGTAGGGTGTAGGGCTTGGGGCTAGGGTTGAGGGCTTGGGGGTTTAGGGGTTAAGGTTGGGGGGTCGTGGGGTTTCGGGTGATGGTAACCAATGTGCCGGTTGTGGATGTTGTGCTTTGTAGAGTGGCGACCACAGGAACAGTTGACGACGTCAAGTTTGCGGTTGCTGACGATGTGTGGCATCGCTCGGGGCATGACTTACGTACTTCCAGTTTCCGCTTGGAAATGCAGGGTCGTCATGTGCCTTACAGCACGAACCTCAGCGATCTACCGGTGCACCTCGGAACATGTGTGCACTTCGTTGTTCAACTGAACCATTGACAGGCCGCTCACTTAGGCGGAACCGCTGAGTGCAGCAGAGAACTCTGCTTTTAGCACTTTGTGTAGCGTTTCACGGGGGAGCTTTCGTTTCTCACACACCTGCAGAGGACAGATCTCGGATGGAAGCAGACACAGCAAATCCCCTTCCTTGGAAAAGATGCCAGTGCATAAGCTTCAGTCGTGTTAGCGTGAGGGTGCATGTCATTGCAGTCGGTGCATGTGAATAGCATTGCCGTGCATGGAACACCAATGAATGAGCATAACATCGATGGATCGCGTACTTTCAGCCAGGCGATGTTTTCATACATGTGAAACATTTTTGTTTGGAAAATAATAGCCCCCGACCTCCTGCACCACCGATCCCTCCCCGGGTCAGGGAACACAAACACAGCGAGGTCAGTGGGAAGGAGCTTCACACCTCCCAGTCGTTGCCACCTCCAGCACCAGCATCAGAGGATTTGCCGCCCTGGCACGACGCTGCATGCCCGCAAGCCCTGGCGGCAACGGCCATGCAGGCCATACATCAGCTTAACGCGCTCAATGTTGAAAATGGGCCAGGGCCTGCCGAACCAGCCGACCTCACGCATGCGTTAGAGAGTGATCAAAACTTCCCGGAACCCACCCCAAGCGGCGTGCTGCCACTGCGTGCGGCCGCGGGAGCAGTCGTCTGTGAGCCGCCTGACCCTCAAGGGTTCCATCCAGCGATCGACTGCCAGGCACTGCTTGGCTGTCTGCTTCACAGCTCCGGGCTGCGGAGTCCGCGGGTGCCCACGTCCTCCTCTTGGTCACTGATAGTCGCTGCTTCTTGTCCATCCCACACTTTCCCTTCTTTATACGGCATCTTGTTGCCCGAATGCAGTGGGAGGGTCCGCACAAAGAAAAGTGGTTTCCCATCCTTGTGAACACGCAGGAAGCGGGGATGGCTGCTGTGCACTTTACGTGGGCTGGGCCGGAAGTTTTGACGGTCCTTAGGGTCCTGGCGCCGGGGCTGGTCCTGGTGCTGCTTGATCATGACACTCTCTTGACAGCCAGGTGGGAAGCGGAGGAGCTACGAAGGTTTGCAGTCCTCGACCTCCTGCCCAACTCCCTATCGACGGAGCCATTGGGCTGCATGGACGTGGAGGTGGACGAGACACAGCCCTGTGGCTCGCTTCCATCCTCGCCGTGGAGTTGCTCGCCGGACGGATTCATACCGTGCGGAGCTCGTTCGCCAGATTCAATTGGCATGGTTTGTGCGTCAGAGGACCAACTTGAGGCAAATGGTGGATTGGTGCTCTTTTATCCGGATGCCCCAGATGCTAGGCACCCCCAGCCCCCTACCGGACGATGTCACAATGGTCCGCTCAGGGGTCGGGCACAGGTAGCCGCGAAGCGCGCGAAGCCGTGCGAAGCCGGCGCGTGCGAAGCCCCACGCGAAGCCCCGCGCGAGAAGCCGCGCGCGCGAAGCCGCGCGCGCGAAGCCGCGCGTGCGAAGCCACGTGCGCGAAGCCACGCGCGCGAAGCCGCGCGCGCGAAGCGGCGCGGGCGAAGCCGCGCCTGCGTGCGCGAAGCCCCGCGCGAAGTTAAGCCGGTCGCGAAGCCGCGCGAAGCCACGTGCGCGAAGCCACGCCCGCCAAGCGCGCGAAGCCGCGCGAAGCGCACGTGCGAGCCATAAGCGCGAAGCCGCGCGCGCGAGGCCCCGCGTGCGAGGCCCAGCGCGCGAAGCCCCGCGCGCGAAGCCGCGCGAGTGAAGCGCGCGAAGCCACTCGAAGCCGCGCGCGCAAAGCCACGCGAAGCCACGCTCGCGAAGCGCGCGAAGCCACGCGAAGCCGCGCGCGCGAAAGCCATGCCAGAGCGCGCCAAGCCACGCGCAGCACGCGGAGAGGAGCTTCAAGGGCGTTGAAGGTGTCCAGACACCCTTTTGGTATAACTATATTCTTCAAGAAGAGAAAGCAAGGATGTGTTCTAAATTCCACCCCCTGAAACCTTGTTGTTTTTTGTTTTCATTATTCGAGGCAGAGTGAGACTCTAAACATTAATTTATCTTGAAGATGAGAGAGAAGGGATTTATTCTAAATTCCACCCCCCTCGAATCTTTTGTCTTTGGATTTCATTATTCGAAACCAGAGAAGTGAGACTCTAAACATGAACTTCCCTTGAAGAAGAGAGAGAAGGGAATTTATTCTAAATTCCACCCCCTTCGAATCTTGTTATATTTTTTGTCTGTGTTTTTTGGATTTGATATTCGAAACCAGAGAAGTGAGACTCTAAACATACATTTCTCTGTACGAAGAGAGAAGGGAATGTGTTCTATTTTTGATTACGAGTTTGATTTGATTGCGATATCTCATTGCAACTGTAGTGAAACTGTTTTGCCCATTGCACCATGTGGTCATGCTGTGATTCCTTGAGTGTGCCGCTGCAGCTGTGTTCACTCGTGTGAAAAGTTTTCATGGTAGCGGAGCCTCTACGCGCCTTTACCTTTGAGTTGGGCGACAGAGGTATCCGAGAGGGACAGGACCCGATCCCGAGGGCAGCCGGTTGGCGCCCTAAAGAACCCAGGGGCCAAAGGGTTTCCAGGGTTCGACACGTCTTTCGGGTTTGTGTTCAGGGACCAGGACTCGAAGTTTCCTTTGCTTTGATTGTTGGTTGTGTTGAGAGTTAGCTGTGTAGTCAGCCTCCTCTTGCAGCCATAGTGTGTGGTGGACGGCAATCCCACCTGCGCCCGCGCCAGCACTACGACGGAAGGACAGGGTGAAGTGTTAACTGAGCCTTGGTGGGAGAACATCGTTAATCCTACTCCAGAGGTTATTGAGTGGTTCTGTGAGCTTCAGTTCTCCAAGCCCAAGACCCCTTCTTTGTCGCAGTTGAGCTTCGAGCGCAGACAAAATCTTGTGAGAAAGCAGCGCAAGGAGACTCTGAGAAACCTTCACAGCATTCCGGAAATCATTGCTTTTGGTTGTCACTTGCTGAAGGGACAGAAGGATTTGCTTGAAATTTTCTTGTGTACTGTGATCCAGCAGCTTGTCGAGACCCCAAGGCCAGTCACTGCATCTGAGTGTAAGGGAGCCGCTCTCCCTGACAGTGCCTCCTCAGAGAGCACTGCTGTGCAGTCTGAGCCATCAGACCTGGGACCGCCGCGAAAGCGTTTCAGAGCACTGCAGCCGGGAGCAGAATCCATTTGCATTGATCTTGATCCTTGATTTTCTGTGAGAGTCATGTCGGGACCTCAAATCAGCCCAAATGGAAGTCCCCAACAGAGCCCTACCCTGGGGCCCGCTGCGTCACCTGCAGGTTCCACGCAGGCCAATGAGGCCAGGTTGCTTGAGATTCTGGGAGCGATGCAGCAAAACCAGCAGGTGTTGACACAGCTGCTGCAAAACCAGCAGCAGCAGCAAGCGCAAGCTGCGCCAGGTTCAGGCCCAAGCTCTCCCACGAGCCCGACTGGGCTTGCAGCAAAGGATCTAAGCAAGGTCCTAAAGCACCCTGTGGTCTTTGTAGGAAAGACTAGGGAAGAAGAGCTGGTTCGCTGGCCGATTTGGTCGTGGGAGTTTGAACAGTACCTAAGCACCCTAGATAAGGAGTTCAAGCTTGACTTCAAGCGTCTTCGTGACAATCCGAAAACCCCTGTAGCTGTGACAGATTTTACAGAAAGGGAGATGGACCGATCAAGGATTGTTTACGGGTTGATGGCTTCGTTGTTGAATGATCGCCTTAAGCGGGTGTTGAAGACTGTAGAAGAGAGCAATGGCTATGAGGCCTACAGACAAATTGCTCTGGACCTGCGACCTTCCTCAAGGACCCGTGCGCTGGCCCTCTTACAGACCATTCATGCATGGCCTACCTTCGACAACAAGCAAGGGTTGTTGAGTCAGGTTTTGAGACTTGAACAAGCGATGGCCGAGTATGATGCGATTGCCTCACAGTCCTTGTCTGATGATCAGAAAGTTGCTTCGTTGCTACGTTGCCTCACTGGGCAACTCCGTCAGCATGTGAATCTCGTGATGGAGGACAGCTGGACATACAGTGAACTCAGAGCACTTGTGTCTAGGTATGATGCTTCTTCGTCAAAATGGAGTGCGTCTGTTGCAGCAACATATGGGCTTTCTGAGGGCAAGGGAGGTGGATTCGTAGAAGAGCCAACGCCAATGGAGATTGACCTCCTCAACAATAAAGGGCCGAGTGGTAAGAAGGGTGGTAAGCGTGGCAAAGGGGGAAAATGGGGAAAGGGTGATAGTGGCAAAAGTCCCAAGGGCGGAAAAGGGGGTAAGACCCACAGTCCACAGCACCCTAAAGGCTCAGCCGGGCGAAACCCTAACCCTAATGCAAATCCTGCTGCCAACAAGAAATGCCATAACTGCGGAAAGAAGGGGCATTTTGCCCGTGACTGCCGACAGCCGAAGAAGGTTCGTCAGGTTGACAATGCTGCGTCAGCCGATGCTGCGGCCTCTGAAGAGGCAAGCGCCAAAGCCAAGGCAGGTGCGAAGGCCCAGGTCCGTCGCATTGCTTTCGATCTCGAGGACTATGATGAGTCACCGAGTGCTGTGAGCCATGTCCGAATGGTTCAGCGTGAGATCCAGTGTGAGAGCCCTGCTGTGGATGAGGTTCATGGCAAGGACGTCAGGCCGAGTTTCATGCTGAGGGTGTGGAACGTTTTCCAGAAGTGCGTGCCGAGGCGGTGTGTTTGGCATAATGCATCGTTGAGCGGTCGTGCTGAGCAGAACAGTGACATGCCAGTTGCTGGTCCGATGTGTGGGGATGTGCGTATGCTGAAACATGCCCATGGAGAGTTCCCTGGCGTTGAAGTAGAAATGATACTGGATTCAGGCGCTGATGCTTCATGCTTGCCTGGAAACATGTCAGACTATGGTGTGCCAGTAGCAGTCGAGGATGGCGTCTTCCAGGATGCTCAGGGCACCAGATTGAACATCCAAGGATCGAAACGTGCTGAAGTGACGTTTGCTGCAAGTGAGGAAGGTCAGGTGACCGCCATCAAGGAGAGCTTCCTGATAGCACCCCATGTGACGTCACCACTCCTAGCAGTTGGCAAACTCTACAGAGCTGGTTTCGAGTTGCGACATGTTGGTGGCAATATGAGGTTGTGCAGCCCAGACAATCAGGTTCAGATCCCTGTGTACTTCAAGCAGAACAGTTTAGCCGCGAGATGTTACGACGGCCTTCCATCGCGATGGACAAGGCATTATTTCTGTGGCTGTATCACGAAATTTTTCTTGGGGAAAAATTTCTGGTTGCGTTTGCGGTGTTTTGTTTTAAAACGGGACGTGTCCATTTGTGATGCACACACATGCACGCATCATGACATTTAAAATGGCAAGTGAAGCACGAGCCCATTTTCTTGAATGCAGATGTCATGTTTTGTGAAACAACATGTGATATCTGCAGCGCCTCGGTTCGAGTAAGGTGCACAGAAAAATTTTTGTCTAACCTGGGCTTGAAGGCGCAACGGCTCCGCTTGTTAACAGGCCCGATCCTTTCAACAAGTTTCCCTCTTAGAGGGCGTGCAAGCCAGAGTGATCTCTGGTGGATGGACACAGCGGATCGCGTTCTTCAAGAGCTTCAGCGTGAGGTTGCCCAGGTTGAGCCCCTGCGGCATCAGATAGCTGTCTTTCAGGGTGATTTGAGTGCATACCATCTTGAGGTCGAGGCTTTGCGTGCAGAAGTTAGGGCCTTGCGTGATCAGATCGCCCCTTTGCAAGAGGCCCACATTCGTGCTTCTGCCCGCCTGCAGCCCCGCCTTGTGCATCCTGCTCCAGCCATTGAAACCTTGACGGAGCGGGTGTTGCATAACCAGAGCTGTTTTCCGTTTCTTGTTGTGGCGTTGCAGAGAACCTTCCCTCACGTTCAGTGGCAGTCCCTCCACGAGGACTAGGCCGCCAGATCTGCCTTGAGTCTTCCTGTGCACGGGGGGGGGGGAGTGTCAGCCTCAACTTCAATACTGGTGTGCAGCTGCCTGAGATACTTTTCCACTACGGTACACTGCGCAACATGTCAAATCGCAAAAGACCAGCTGATTTTGACCTTGACAGAGCAATCGAGGAAGCTGGTTTTTCAGGTGCCCGGAGTGTTGAATTGATGCCTTGGGAGAAGCCACCTTTCAAGGGCGTTTTTGAGGTGCAAACGTCAGTTCCATTCGCCCAGCCTCTACGTGTGCCCATGCCAAGACCTAATATACCACAGTGGCCGGTATCTGCTTATCAACTCAAAGCCGCTAAGAGAGTACCACTTTCTGTGCCTGCAACAGGTTCCTTACCGCCTGTGTTTGACCAGGTCCTTCGCAAGGCTCGTCTTGAACCAGGGGTCAAGCAGTCATTGGACAGGGAAGCAGTTGTGCGGCGATGGTTGTGTGTGTTGTTGCATGATACCAGTGCATCTTCATTGGGCCAGATGCTTGCGGGGAGTGCGTGTGATGGTGCCGAGCTTGTGTCTGAGACGTTTGAGGGCAAGGCAACAAGTACTCTTCTGAAAAGAGTCCGCTGCATCGGGAAATACGTGCATTGGGCGTCGGACAATGGGTGCGATGCTTTCCCCTTCTCAATTGAGAAGATCCGGAGCTATCTCAAGGATGCTATTTCGGGTAACAAGAAGAGTGCCATCCGGGATTTTGCAAGCTCCTTGAATTTTTGTCGCTTTGTGTTGGGGTTTCAGGTGAGTGATGATGTGACTTCACACCCGTGGTTCAAAGGGACGATGAGATTTGCCAACATCCGGCTCCGGGATGCCCACCGCTCACGGACCTTGACTGTGAAGGAGGTGAAGCATCTTGAAGAGGCCTTGATCGGGGGCCGTTTGGACCGTTTTGATCGATATGCGCTCGGAGTTATGTTGTTTCAGCTGTATGCTCGAGCCCGAGTGTCCGATTTGCGCAATCTGTTCAAGGTTTACCTGGACATAACCGGGGCAGAAGGGTATATCGAAGCACATACGTACGAGCACAAAAGCCGTCGCATTACCAGTGGACCCAGTGCTGTCCTCATACTGGTGGCTCCGATCCAGGGGCTCGCCTCCCAGCCTTGGGGGCTTGCTTTTGTTCAGGCTGCCAAAGATGTTGGGTTTGACTTTGAGAAGGGTTTCAGAGGCCCGCTGTTGCCCCGTTTTGCCAGCGATTACACTTGGTCCGGGGATGCGGTGGATGCTGCTGAAACCACAAGGTGGCTGAATGGCATCCTCAAGGCGCTGATGGGCGAAGTCCTTGATGGTTTAACGAGCCATGGCCTGAAAGCCACAACACTTTCGTGGGTGACAAAGGCAAATTACGGGGACCGTACCATCCTCGTTCTTGGCCATCACTCACTGGGGGCTAGGGGCAAAACTTCCGAAGCATATGGTCGCGATGTGCAGGCGGGCCCGTTGAGAGATTTGTGTGCATGCTTGAAATCGATCAGAGTGGGGGTCTTCCTTCCAGACTTGACCCGCAGTGGCATGATCAGGGAGCACGCTGAGTCGCATGACGAGTTCCCGCGTAGTTTTGCTTCTCGTCCCCCCTTCCAGCCGTCCTTTGCGCCGTCCTTCAGTGTTGCTGGCCCTGCAAATGACACGGCGCCCGACGAGGCAGCACTTTCTGAAGGGGGGGCTTCAGCGTTAAGTTTGGATCGAGCTCCCGGTTTCCAGGAAGGTGAGCTTGAGGTTGCCAGGGAGGCCGAGGAAGATGCAGTCTTCGGTGGCGTGAGCCCAGATCGTGTGTGCGAGTCAGGTTCCTTGGAGTCTTCTAGCGACAGTGAATCATCAGGCTCATCCGACGAGCCGGTTGATTATGATGGATTCCTCCGAGGCTTCGAGGTGCAGGCCCCGCGTGCAACCATAGGGGTAGACCTGGATCTCTTCCAGAACCCTAAGACAAAATCAATCCACGCAAGGGCCCGAGGTGCGACGCCAGACAGCAAGATGCTTTGCGGTCGGCCGGCAAAAGGTTTTGTTCCCTTCTCTGGAAGAGTGCACAGCAAGCATTGGAAGTGCAAGCAGTGTACGATGGCTAAGCCCATCCGAGACACTGGCTCGCTTTTGCATCACCTGGACAAGCGCCTCGAGAAGTAAGGCGATGTGAAAAGCTTGCGTGCGGCTCGTGGAAGCATTTGCGGATGTTCGCGGCAACATCCTTACTGCCGGTCATGGCACCGGCAGTATATCTGGGTACCACGGAGTTCCAGCTGCTGTCTTTCCTGAAAGGATGAAGCTTGACTGTTCCAGCAGCCACTGCTCACATGCCTGTTGTCTTCAGTTGGCTCTCTGTAGCAAACTGCAACTCGACAATACGATGTGTCAACCTGCTGCGCTCAGTCTTCAAGGAATGTAGCTCGTGGTTCGATCACGGCTGCAGGGTTTGTAGAAGGTGCATTCTACGAGATGATTTGACATCATGTTTGCAGATCGTGTTTGCGATTACTGACCTCGTTTTCGGAAGCTCTAATGGCAGGTGCTTAGGACCTTTGCAGCTTCTTTGGCCACAGTCTACACAGTTTGCCATAGCACCTATGTGCAGGTGTTGTTAGGTCCAGTTTTCGCTTGCCCTAAGATCCTGTGCGCCATGTCTGCCTTGTTGACTGAATCTACTGCAGTTTTGAAAGAGCGTGCCGCTAAGGTGGGGTTGCCAGATGATGCATTGCAACGGCTGCTTGACCAGGGCGTCGACACTTTGGCCAAACTGGCGTTCGCTCCTGGTCATCCCGGGGAGTCCCCCAGTGACGAAAAACTCAAGGCCTTAGTTGCTCCAGTCGCTGCAGCCGGGGGTGCAGGAGGTGCCGATCCCTCTCTTGGTACCGTCGCCGCGGTACGCCGGTTAGTCTTCGAAGCACAAACGTTGGTTGTCAATGAGACCAAGTGCCTAGTTGAGAATAAAGAAGAGCAGCCAAAAGAATTGCCTCCAGCAGAACGGCGTGATCGCCTGCAGAAGCAAGCTGCCCGCCTTGCAGGTGTTGACTTGTCTGGTGTCAACGAGTGCTCGCATGCAAGCTATGACCTTTGCCTGAAGCTGATCTCTGACAACTGTGTCTCGTATCTTCAGCCTTCGAAGTTTACCTGCCGGCAGGCGGAACTGCGTATGGACAAGCCCCGCAAGGAACTTGATGTCGCAGCCCCGGGATCTTCCTCTTCCGTGCTCCTTATCAAGGACCGCGCTGCAGAGCAGCATTGCGACGTGACGCATGCCCTTGATCTGTTCCAGGCCCTGCACCGTCGCGCGTTGGCCATGGACCTTGTTGGACTTAGCACGTATGCTCGCGTGCAAGAGTGGAACTCCTTTCTTAGGAACCACCTGCAGCAGCCTGTCCTGGCGGGATACCGCAGCCCCACTGTTCAGCAACTCCTTCACGCTGATAGAGCTGCCTGGGTCCGTTTGTCCGAGTTAACCCCAGCCGGGGTGCGTCGCAAGGCTACAGGTGAATTGCCGTTGGATAGCCTCTGGGCTGATTTGCAGAAGGACCCACGCGTGGTCTTTCATCTTTTGCCGCTTCCTGACTCTTCGGGCAAGCATCCTGCGCCCGCCCCCCGGGCGTCCCTGACCCCCCTGAGGGGCCCCCAGCCAAGAGACCCCGAAAGGGAAGGACAAGCAAACCCCTACTGAGCCCGCCAACCTGCCTTCTGAGCTGCGAGGCCTCTCATCATGGACACGAACCGGGAAACGGCGCTGCTGGGGTTTTAACATGGCCGCAGGCTGTCCCGGCGCCAAAGCTGGACAAACTTGCAGCAAGGGCTTGCACGTTTGCATGCGGTGTGGAGGTATGCATGGGGCACATGTGTGCCCCAAGAAACCTGCTTGACTGGCGGAGCCCGCAATCACTTCATGTTCCCACCATCAGCCTGCGGCCCCTGTGGAAGAGGCTGCTGTGCCTGCTGGCTTGTTGCCGGTGGAGGTGTTACCTGCCCGGCCTGATGTTCCCCCTTCAGAAAGTGCAGCTCACCCTGGCGGTAGCAAGCAGCTGACTGTTTTCCATGCTCTTGAAGTGTTTGCGGGCAGCGCTCGTCTCACTGTGGCACTTCGTGCCATAGGCCTGCAAGATTCCTGTGGCGTCGATCATCGGATCCCCAGGCATTGCCCTTGTCCCATGGTCAAACTTGATCTCACTCGTGATTTTGATGTACAGCTTTTGCATGACATGATCGACAACCCTTTTTGTCTTTATGTGCATTTTGCACCACCGTGTGGCACGAGCTCCCGTGCTCGCCTGATCCAAGAGACCGGTCACGACCCCGAACCGTGTCGGGATGATACCTTTCCTGATGGCCTTCCTGATCTTCCTGACCGTTTGGCTCAACGCGTGGCTGCGGCCAACCGCCTCTATGGCGTGACCGCTGCAGCCCTGAAACGGGCGGTTCTTGCCGGCAAGCTTGTCAGCTGCGAGAATCCCCTGAATTCTTTCATGTGGCAGACCACTGCGTGGCGTCAGGGCACTTCCGGTTTGTCCTTGCGGGAAGCTGTGTTTGACCATTGTTGCTACGGGGGCAACCGCCCCAAGCATACGTTGTGGGTGCACAACGTGCCGGCCTTCGACCAACTCAACCTGACGTGCCCTGGCGAGTCTGCCTCACATAAGCATCTGCCTTGGGGTCGTGTGTCTAAGTTCCGCTATGCTACTAGTGAGGAGACCGCTTACCCGCTTGGGTTGTGCAAGGCGGTCTCCTATGGTTGCGGAGTTCCGTGATGTGGTCGTTGTGACATCTGACCATGACTTCTTGCCTGCTTCAGCCAAGCTGCCTGTGGCCGTGCCTGTTCCGCCCTCAGCCTCGTGTGACCCGCCCTTGCCGGAACTGCCCACGGTTCTCGTATATTGCGTCGTGTTGCACTTGGGGGTGGGGAGACGCCGCGTTCTGGACCTTCATCCCAGCCAAGCAGTAGGAATCCAGGAAACCCGAACTGCCCCGTCGAGCAGTTCGCCTCTGTGTGCCTTCAACAGAAAACTATCTTGGCTGATGATGTAATTCAGCTGTTCCAGCTCTTGAAGTCGGATCGCTTGGCCAGAGGTGCTGGCCTGGATGATGAGTTTTCGTGGTCCACAGGGGCCTATGCACAGGGAGGGGTTACCGGGGTCAGGGCTAACCTGCGGCTCAACCCGGCTGTCAGTAATATGCTGTGTCAGTTCGTAAAACAGCATGCACCAGGGCATCCGTTCTCAGCCATCATGCTTGGACGAAACCTTCAAGGAGGGGTTCATGTTGACAAAAACAATGCCCAAGGTTTCCCTAACTGTGTTTTAAAACTTTCATCTTTCGAGGGTGGAATTTGGATACACAATGAGCTTGGGGACGTGCCCTGCCCAGATCCGAACGTGCCTGACTTGATGGGCTGTGAGCTGAAGTTCGAGTCCAACCGGATCCTGTTTAACCCCCACCATAAGCACTGTGCAATGCCCAGGCATGGGGCAACACGTGACATACTTGTTGCCTACACCACCAATCACACAGATCGCTTGACTGCAGACCAAACGGCTGAGCTGCAGTGTGTGGGGTTTGCTTTACCCGAACAACCAAGACACCAAGCCTCCTCACCGGCAGGGCCCGAGGAAGGCTCCCCCCCATTAGGTAGGGTTCCCGATAGGTTTAGGACGTGGGTTGGAGTACCGTGGACGTGCGATGAATTCATCAAGCAAGCGCTTGAGGCTAAGCACCCACGTCTTATGAGCTCGGGAGTTCCACCTGAGTTGCAGCAAACTATTGACTTCTTGGCGTCGGAGGGCATGCACGCCGTTGGTGCCAGTAGGACTGAAGCTTTACGTCAGTGGCTAGGGCGAGCCGCAGAGCTCGACGAGCAAGAACGTGTGTATAAGGAGACACTGCCCAAGCACTGTGCGAAAACCTTGGGCAAGAAAAGGCTGCTTCTTTTCGGCGAGATGATTGAGGCTGCCGGCCACAATGATCCGTCGTTGGTTGCGGATATGTCTAAGGGTTTTGCTTTAGGAGGCCCGATCCCCTACTGTCCTGAGTTCCGCGCTAAGCGTACAGCTGCCACCATGGCGGTCGATGAGACTTACCGAGTCACCTTGGACGAGGTGGAGCGGGGGTGGCTGGACGGGCCGCTGAAAGAGAGCGACCTGGGGGCCAGCTCTTTGTTGACCAGGCGCTTTGGCGTTGTGCAGAATAACAAAACACGGCCCATCGATAACTACCTTGAAAGTGGTTTGAATGCCACCTCTTCATCGTACGACACAATCACCGTGCACACCGCCGACTGCATAGCATCAGGTTTGGCCCGTCGACTGAGGGCCGATGCGAAGTGCAGGTTGCATCAACTTCTCTTGAAGTCATGGGACCTTCACAAGGCCTACAAAAACCTTCCGCTATCCCTGGAGGCACTAGAGGACAGTTTCTTGTGCGTCTACGACCCAAAAGGGAAATGTCCCCGAATTTTCCGACAAAAGGTTCTTCCGTTTGGATCACGGCACAGTGTGCACGCATTTTGCCGGGTGTCACTAGGGATATGGAAAGTCCTTGTAGTGTTGTTCTTGTGCCAAATCAACGTTTTTTTTGACGACTTTGTGGGTGTGGAGCTGGCCCCTCTGGCCCGCCTCTTCGACATTGGTGTTTGCCTAGTATTCCGCTTGTTGGGGTGGGATGTCGCCGAAGACAAAGAGTCTGTGTTCGACTCCTGTGCAAAAGTGTTGGGGTTGAAGTTCGACTTGTCTGAGTCCCGTCTCGGACGTATCACTCTGTGTAATACGGAGTCGAGGCGAGACGAGATCTTCGAGGCCTTGTCCGACATCCTGTCGTCTGGTTACCTCACGCAAAAGGATGGCGAACGCATCAGGGGCCGACTCCAGTTTGCTGAAAACCAGATAGCTGGAAAGGTTGCTGGAACAGCCTACAAACAACTGTCGCGGTTTGTGCTTCGAGGAGGAGGACACCTGGATGAGTGCACCAGGGTAGCCCTGCTAAGGTTGCGCGATCGAGTCAACTTTTCACCGCCCAGGGTGATCTGCGCCAACATCTTGACTACCATGCATCTTTATGTCGATGCCTCTTGTGAGGGTGATAACGTAGGCTTGGGAGGTGTTCTTGTTAATGAAGTGGGTTCGAAGATGGGCTTTTTCAGTGAACGCGCGTCTGAGCATGTGAGACGTCGCATGAATCCTGAGAGCGGCAACCCCATTTTCGAGTACGAATGCTTAGCCATCCTTGTCGGACTCAGGTTGTGGGCTCCGCTCATTCGCAGTACCAACCTTGTTGTGTTTACTGACAACGAGGGTGCCCTGGCCTGTATGGTTGCCGGAATTTCAAGCAACAAGTATGGAGAAGCGATTGCTCAGCATGTTCATGTGCTGTGTGACGAGCTTGGGCTTAACATCTGGTTTGAACGCGTGAACACCTGCTCAAACGTGGCAGATGCCCCCTCACGCGGCTCTAAAGATCCGGAGCTGGGCAAAGAATTCACGATCGATCTTGATACACTCGTTGATCACGCCTTTGAGTCTTGGGGGTTGTGAGAGGCATGATCATCTCCTGATGTCATGTCCCGTATCCAAAGCATTTGGATGCAGCACGCATGCCGTAGGTATGGTGCGCTGGGAGTTCTACTCGAACTTTCCCCAAGATCATCTGCCACCGGCATGAAAAAGGTGTGATTGTGAATGAGTCTGATTGATTAGTGCTTTGCATCCGGTTTTGAAATAGATTCTTGATTCACTTACTTCACCAGAGATGAAGTGAGATTGAATTTTCCCTAAACAAGATCTACATTTGATCTCCAGTTGAAAGCAAATGCAATTTACAGCAAACAGAAATAAGACGGCCTTCCATCGCGATGGACAAGGCATTATTTCTGTGGCTGTATCACGAAATTTTTCTTGGGGAAAAATTTCTGGTTGCGTTTGCGGTGTTTTGTTTTAAAACGGGACGTGTCCATTTGTGATGCACACACATGCACGCATCATGACATTTAAAATGGCAAGTGAAGCACGAGCCCATTTTCTTGAATCAGATGTCATGTTTTGTGAAACAACATGTGATATCTGCAGCACCTCGGTTCGAGTAAGGTGCACAGAAAAATTTTTGTCTCCCACCCAGCCCACCCGGGGTTGTGAGAGGCATGATCATCTCCTGATGTCATGTCCCGTATCCAAAGCATTTGGATGCAGCACGCATGCCGTAGGTATGGTGCGCTGGGAGTTCTACTCGAACTTTCCCCAAGATCATCTGCCACCGGCATGAAAAAGGTGTGATTGTGAATGAGTCTGATTGATTAGTGCTTTGCATCCGGTTTTGAAATAGATTCTTGATTCACTTACTTCACCAGAGATGAAGTGAGATTGAATTTTCCCTAAACAAGATATACATTTGATCTCCAGTTGAAAGCAAATGCAATTTACGGCAAACAGAAATAAATCAGGGTTCTGAGTGAAGCATCGTCAGTCACACTTGCAGCGTCTGCGGCCAGCAGACCCATCGCCTCGCACCCCGAACCTCTTGCAAGCTCTTCTCCTAAGCAGGTGCGTGCTGTTGAATACACGATCGAGTCGCTTGGTCCTCTCAGCGACTACTTTGACCAGGTCATGCCAGATGTGTTTGCGTTGCGCACTTCAAGTGAGCGGTTCATCGATGTGCAAGTTGCTCTTCCGCGTGAGGGTTGCGAATACAGAAGCACGCTCGTGAAGGAACCAGGCATGCCTGAAGTTTGGTCAGTGATTGAGTGGTGTGAGCCACTTGAGTCAATTGAGAACCTGAGTGCGTTGCTTCCTGGTGACAGACATGTTGCTCGTGAGGTGCTTGTTTTCGCCACAAGGAGGCATGTTGCTCCTGAGGAGGTTGGTCTCAAGGTGTGTGAAGGATCCGGAGAGCCTCCTGCACTTCCAGAGCGTTCGTCTGATTTGCCCGAGTCAGACAATGTGCGAATGGAGGACGGAGAGCCTCTGCAGGCCGAAGCAGTAGAGCCTGAGCCGCGTGAGCAGGTCCAGGTGGACAGTGCCTTGAGGGATGAACCCGATGATGAGGCCAGTCAGCCGTTGGTTGTTGATGGCGTTGCGCTCAGCATGGCGTGCACATTGGCGACGTTGCGGTCTGCCGCTAATGCACTTGGTTTGGGCAAATCTGGGGGCAAAAGCACAGTCCTCAAGAGGATCAGGACGCATCTTGATCAGCAGCAGCTGATCGCAGCACACAAAGCTAGAAGCCAACTTGCAGAGATGACCGAACGACCTGCGACTATGCAAGCTGAGGTTGCATTGCCAAGCGAGGCAGAGCAGAAAGAGCATGCAATGACGCACACCCCGTACAGGGGTTGGTGCGAGCATTGTGTTTCATACCGTGCCAAAGCTGATCGTCACGAGACACGTCAGAGGGATGACAGAGCTGTGTCAACCCTGTCCTTTGACTTCGCTTACACATCGCGCAAAGATGGGGACAAGGAAAAGCTCTGTTGTTTGGTTGTGTGTGACTCGGCAACTAAGTGGGTGCAAGCGTGGCCAGTTGAGAGAAAAGGCGGCACGGCTGCCAGAAACTACATGGCTTTAGAAATCACACGTTTGCTGTCGTATCTGGGGCACCGGTCCGTCACTCTGAGGTGTGACCCAGAACCGTCATGCAATAGTTTGGCCGAGGCTGTGAGCACACTGCGAAGCCGCATAGGGATGCAGACACATGTTGAGAACACACCTGCCGGCGAACATCAGGCATGCACTGCTGAAGGTGCAATCGAGAAGATCAGACAACGTGTTGGGACCCTGCTGAGTGAGTTTGAACAGAACTCAGGTGTGACGATAGGCACGTTACATCCACTGCATGCTTGGTGCTGGAGGCATTCCGGCTGGTTGTTGCAGCGTTTCAATGTCATGCAGGCATTGACCGCGTGGGAGCGTTTGCATCAAACACCGTACACCGGGAAGCTTGTCCGGTATGGGGAGTACGTCCTTGCCAGGATAAGGTCTGCAACTAAGGGTAAGCCTAGGTGGTTTAAATCTTTGTGGTTGGGGAAAAGTGACATTTCGGACTGCCACATTGTTTGCACCTCTGCAGGTCGACTGGTGATGGCCAGGTCCATCAGAAGGACCGCCGCTGCATATGACCCCACGCTTGTCGCAGCCTTGCGCGACAATCCTGACAAGCACGGAAAGGTTGGCAGTTCTAGGAAGCAGGTCCAAGCAAAGCAGGTTGAGGCGACAGAGGATCAGGAGAGTGACATTGCTGGGAGCGACGTCTCAAGCAATGAGGCTGATGTGATCAGCCCTGGTCAGGAGGACATCGCGCCTGGTCCTTTCACCGCCCACACCAGAGAATGTGTTGCCTAAGCTTGCAATCCCTGTACCAAAGCCCAGCCGGGCACACCCGCGGCCAAGTCGTGCACCTCCACCAAGCGCCATGGTTTGTGAAGACCAGCCACGTGTTGAGCAGCATTTAGGCCCGAACCCAGGTTTAGGGGGTTTAGGTCTCGACCCTAGTGCACCGGGTACCCCAGAAGCAATGCTGCCAGAGCTGGTTGGTGTTAGTGGTGAGCATATGCCTGCTGCACTTCCAGAGCGTTCGTCCACGTTGCCCGAGTCCAGTCCTAAGCGTCAGAGGATCATGAACCTAGTGCACAACGATGAGGTCGTCAAGTTCGAGGATCTAGGCATCGAAGATGGTTCAGAGAGCGACGAGTCAGTCAGGTCACTAGAAGATGAGATGCCACAGTCTGTCCCTGACCAGAGCGTGTCAAGCACAACTGGTCAAATCCCCAATGAGCTGTGGCGACCTTTCAGTGATCATGAGCCAATGCTGTCAGCAGAGGAACAGGCCCATGTTGACATGATAGCTGAATCATTCGAACTTGAACGCCTTGTCCAGATGGGAGTCCTTTTGCCTTTGGATCCTGCTAGCACAAACCTTGATGACTTCAGGTGGCTATCGACGAAGATGGTCAAGGGCTGGAGGATCAAAGCTGCGCCAGAAGGCCAAGGACAGGCCTTTCTCCGACGGGCTAGGTTTGTCGCGAGAGATTTTAAGTGGATGACCAATATGGCCGGCAGCGATATCTTTGCACCAGCTAGTGCCAGCGTTCTCTGGAAACTGCTGCCTGCAGTGCTTGTGACAAAGCAGAAACAAGGAGAGCCCTGGGAGGCTCTAGCGCTAGATATCACAGATGCATATCTGACAGTGCCACAGCGTGTCAAGACAGTGGTGTCGGTTGATGTTGGAACCGAACGAAAGTACTACCAGCTCTTGCGGAATCTCCCGGGGCAGCGGCCAGGGGCGAAGGACTGGTTCGACTCTTTCCAAGAACATCTCTCCCAAGGCCTCTCCATCGAGCCTCTCATCGAGGCACCTGCGCTTTTCAGGATCCCAGCGCCAGCTGAGTCAGATGGCGGGGCAGATGAAACTGGAGGCGGACTATGTCATGTAGATGATGTGTTTGCGGTGGGACACAGTGCATGTCTGGACCGCTTGGAAGCATGCGTCCGAGGAAAGTACCGATGTACTGTTCATCGCCTGAAGGGCATTGGTCAAGAGGTTGAGTTTCTGAAGCGGCGACATGTTTGGCTGGCTCAGGGTGTCCTGGGCATATACCCGAACCCTAAACACGTGACCACGTTGGCGACAATGCTTGGAGTGGTGAGCCAGAAACCGAAGGAGACTCCTCTACCCGTTGGGGGCACACTGCCGCTCTGGAGCAAGCTCGAGCCGCTTGACCAAACATCCTCAGCCCTATACCGCAAAGCCATTGGCATCCTTCTCTACGTGGCGCCGGATCTGCCGTTTGCACAGTTCGCAGTGAACACACTCTCAAGCGTGTGTGGGAAGCCGAACAAGGGAGCGTGGCAGTGCTTGAGGCACCTTGCCAACTACCTTTACAACCATGCCGATTACGTCTGGAGCCTTGAGAGTTGTGGAAAAGGGAACGGATATGTCGTCCGAGACAGGGATGCTCACGTCCTTGAGGTGTTCTGTGACTCCGATTGGAGTGGAAACAAGTCCACTCGTCGGAGCACGTCAGCCGGATGCTTGATGTTGAATGGTGCTCCGGTGTACTCCTTCTCTAGATCGCAGGCATGCGTTGCGCTTTCTAGCGGGGAAGCTGAGTACATTGCCATGGTGTCTGGAACCTGCGACGCGATCCTGATCGAGACGGCCTTGAGGCACGTAATGGGAGAACCGTTGGAGACCCACATCTTCACTGACTCCAGTGCGGCGCGAGGAATAGTCTCACGGAAGGGATGTGGACGGCTTCGGCATGTTGAAGGACGCATGCTGTGGTTGCAGGACCACATATGTTTGCACCGCAAGGCAACGTTGCACGCGATTGGCACTACGATCAATCCTGCTGATTTGATGACAAAGGCGTTGTCATCAAGCAGAACCAAATTCTTGTGTCATTGCTTTGGCATCAGATCAGAAGCAGAGGGATTCGATCGAGTAGGAGCTGCTGAGTTCCGTGAACATCAGCGACAGCAGGAGGTGAAGCAGTTCATGCGTGTCACGCGACGTTTGAACCAGGGTCATGGTGATGCCTTGAAGGTGATTGCACTTCTCCTGCAAGTGGTGTCGAGTGGGGCTACGGAAGGACACAGTTTGAGTCAACCACTAGAGCCACATGAGAACTGGTACGTCGTGACAGTGAGCGTTGATGTTCGTGCTGTGATCACTCTTGTGGTCTTGTGTGCCACATTGGCATTCATGACAAGGTCTCATCAGGCGGGTCTAGGACTTAGAGGCGGTTGTAGACAGGCGGTTGCCAATCTAGGTGCCTGGGTTGAGGACATAGGTAGTCGGTTCCTTAGGATAGTGGGTTTCGCCACAATTCCAGAGAACCACCAGCCACTTGCCCTAGTCGATGCTCATGATGACTCTGACGATGGATCGTCAGATGCAGCAGCGCAGCCTGATGAGGAACCGGAGGACCTTGAGGGTGCCCATGAACCTCCAGCAGCCATTGCACCCGCATGGATGCACCGTGAACTTGGACCAGATGACATTCTTCAAGTCAGACGGGAAGCACCGGTTTGGTTCGCACCGCACCGTGGGACAAGATTCCACATGAGATATGACTGTGATGGTTTGCGGAATGCAAGGATCGTTCAGATGACGCTGTATGGTGACTTGCAAGATGAGCACCCAGGAAGGTTCGGCCTCTGCGTACTGTGCCAAGCCTGGGTGCGACACCTGGCGCATTTGGGAGACATTCCACGACTGATCACCATGTTCACATTCATCACTGTGACCAATCAAGATCAGGGGCAGGTTCATCCGCAACTGCAAATCCTGCCTGAGCCTGAAGGACACGATGACACTTGAATGAGCCCAATGTTTGTTCCGACCACGATTTGTTTGCATGCATTTGAAGGAACCAGAATTTATGCTGCGAAAGCACCTCTCTTGAGGCTTGACCATTGCCTGTGGAAGCAGTTACGGACTGGTACCACTTCGTGTTTGTGCGTGGCATCCTTTCTTGAGATGTTGTCCTTAAAGGACAGTGCTTAGTCGTGATGACACAGCAACGATTGCCTGACTGTTTGCTCATGCTGCTTATGGACCTTGAAGGGGCCGCTCTCGGAGACAGGCCGCCACCTTGGGTCTCACTTGAGACGTCTTGTGAGTTGAGATAAGAAACACAATCCACACCATCCGGGTGTGTTGTGTGGCAGACTCCAGATCTGCCTGAGGTGCCCAAGGATAGAGGTCAGTTGTAGCCAGGTGCACTTTAGGTGCTTGTGTAAAGAACTGTCAAAACGGCAGGAGCCTTGGACTGCGGTACGTCCGCGCACGGCTGAGGAGCATGTCAGATCGTTTGTGCACTGAGGGTTGCAGCTTGTTGGTCGCATGTGTGCTTTGGGCTTTGTACAGTCTTTTGGCTTGTCGTAATGAAAGCATGTTTGAACTCCGCGTTCTCGAAACATCCTTTGGCGGGGTGATTACGAGTTTGATTTGATTGCGATATCTCATTGCAACTGTAGTGAAACTGTTTTGCCCATTGCACCATGTGGTCATGCTGTGATTCCTTGAGTGTGCCGCTGCAGCTGTGTTCACTCGTGTGAAAAGTTTTCAATTTTCCACCCCCCTCGAATCTTTTTTTTCATTATTCGAAACCAGAGAAGTGAGACTCTTTCAAAAGGGTTTTAAAGAGGGGCTACGGGGGGGCTTAAGGGCTTTGACCCTTCTCCCTTCCGTTTGCCGCGGGGGAGGGGTTTGGTCCTGGCAGGGACGAGAACCTTGTTCTGAATCCAGTCCCTTGTTTCTTGTTGTCATGGCAAAGAAGTGAATTTGAAAAGTTTTTAACATTGAGAAAGTTCGGGAAACTTCCCAGACAATATTCTCCAATTTTCAAGATTTCAAAAAAATCTTAAAGGCGAGCACGCTTGGCACGGCTTACAAACAGCGGGGGGGTTGGGGGGGGGGGGGGCAGCCCCCCCCCCCATTTGCAAACACCCTGCTCACATGATGGGTGTCAACAAGTTTCTTGGGCTTTGAAGCACGCTCTGCACTGCTTAAAAAAAGCAGGGGGGTTGGGGGGGGCGCAGCCCCCCCTTTGAAGCAAGCTCGGCACGGCTTGAAAAAAAAAAGGCGGGGGGGGGGGGGGGGGGTTGGGGGGGGCGCAGCCCCCCCATTTGCAAACACAATGCTCACATGATGGGCTTCAGCAAGATTCATAGCCTTTGCAACACGCTTTGCGCGGCTTAAAACAGCTTCGCACGCTTTGCATTGCTCAGAACAAGGGGGGGGGGGGTTGGCGGGGCGCAGCCTCCCCCATTTGCAAACACAATGCTCACACGATGTGCTTGGTACGGCTTAAACGAAGCGGGGGGGGTTGCCCCCCCCCCCCCCCATTTGCAAACACCCTGCTCCACGATGTTTTTTTCTCAACTAGTTTCTGTTTTCCTTTACAGCATGGCTTCGTACGGCTTCAAAGAGCGGTTTGCAAGGCTTTAACAAAGAGGGGGGGGGTTTTGGGGGGGGCGCAGCCTCCCCCAATTTGCAAACCAATGCTCACACGATGTTTTTTTTTTTTTTTTTTTTTTGTTCCAATTAGTTTCTTGGGCTTTGAAGCACACTTGGTACGGCTTTAAAAGAAGAGGGGGGGGGGGTTGGGAGGGCGGCGCAGCCCCGCCCACCATTTGCAAAACACCCTGCTCACACGATGTTTTTTTTTCTCTCCAACTAGTTGCTGTTTCTTTGCAGCATGCTTCGTACGGCTTCAAAGAAGCGGTTTGCAATGCTTCAACAAAGCGGAGGGGGTTGGGGGGGGGGCAGCTCCCCCCCCCATTTGCAAACACAATGCTCACACGATGTTTTTCAATTAGTTTCTTGGGCTTGAAGCGGGCTTTGAAGCACGCTTGGTACGGCTTAAAAGAAGCGGGGGGGGGGCTTGTGGGGGGGCGCAGCCAAAAGCGGGGGGGGTTGGGGGGGGCGGAGCCCCCCCCCATCTGCAAACACAATGCTCACACGATGTTTTCAACTAGTTTCTTGGGCTTTGAAGCACGCTTGGTACGGCTTGAAAGAAGCGGAGGGGGTTGGGGGGGGGCACAGCCCCCCCCCCCCCCCATTTGCAAACACCCTGCTCACACGATGTTTTTTTTCTCTCAACTAGTTTCTGTTTCTTTGCAGCATGCTTCGTACGGCTTCAAAGAAGCGGTTTGCAAGGCTTAAACAAAGCGGGGGAGGTTGGGGGGGGCGCAGCCCCCCCCCATTTGCAAACACAATGCTCACACGATGTTTTTTCAACTAGTTTCTTGGGCTTTGAAGCGGGCTTTGAAGCACGCTTTGGTACGGCTTAAAAGAAGCAGAGGGGGTTGGGGGGGGCGCAGCCAAAAGCGGGGGGTTGGGGGGGGCGCAGCCCCCCCCCCATTTGCAAACACAATGCTCGCACGATGTTTTTCAACTGGTGTCTTGGGCTTTGAAGCACGCTTGGTACGGCTTAAAAGAAGCGGGGGGGATTGGGGGGGCGGCGCAGCCCCCCCCGCCTCCATGTGCAAACACCCTGCTCACACGATGTTTTTTTTTTCTCTCTCAACTAGTTTCTGTTTCTTTGCAGCATGCTTCGTACGGCTTCAACGAAGCGGTTTGCAAGGCTTAAACAAAGGGGGGGGGGGCTGGGGGGGTCGCGGGGGGGTTGGGGGGGGCGCAGCCCCCCCCATTTGCAAACACAATGCTCACACGATGTTTTTTTCAACTAATTTGGGCTTTGAAGCACGCTTGGTACGGCTTAAAAGAAGCGGGGGGGCTGGGGCCCCATTTGCAAACACCCTGCTCACATGCTGGGTGTCAACAAATTTCTTGGGCTTTGAAGCACGCTCTGCACGGCTTAAAAAACAAAGCGGGGCGTTTGGAGGTCGCAGCCCCCCCCCCCCCTTTTGCAAACACAATGCTCACATGATGGGCTTCAACAAGATTCATAGGCTTTGAAACACGCTTTGCGCGGCTTAAAACAGCTTCGCACACTTTGCATTGCTTAGAACGGAACTTCCCGGACAATATTTTCCGGTTTTCAAGATTCTAAAATTTCAAAAAACACAGGCGGAAACTTCCAAATTTTGAAAGTTTGAAATAAGTTTTGGAACTTTAGAAAGTCTACTAGTACTAGTACTACTACTACTACTACTACTACTACGACGACTACTATTAATACGAGCATTATTATTCTTATTCTTATTATTGCTGTAATCATTATTCTTGCAGTATTCCTACTCATTATTATTGTTATACGAAAACTAGTATTATTGTTCATTTTTTTGTCTTATTATTGCTATTATTATTGTTTCTATTAGTCTTACTACTACGACGCTTAAAATGATTATTATTATTCATATTATTATCATAATTTTTACGACTACCATTATTACCACGATAGTGATCACGATTATTACACGACGACTACTATTACGATTACTATTGCTACTACCATTATATTGTTATTATTGATATTATTACCATTCTTCTTACTATTCTTATTTTATTATTCTTAATATTACTACGTACTATGATCATTCGTACTACTACTACTACTACTACTACTACTACTACTACTACTACTACTACTACTATTACTACTACTATTACTACTACTACTACTACTACTACTACTACTACTACTACTACTACTACTACTACTACTACTACTACTACTACTACTACTACTACTATTATTTTTACTACGACTATTTTTACTACGACTATTTTTACTACTATTATTATTACTACTACTACTACTACTACTACTACTACTACTACTACTACTACTACTACTACTACAAATACTACTACTAGTCGAAGTGTGCGAAGCCCGCGAAGCGCGCGCGAAGCCCGCGAAGTGCGCGAAGCGCGCGAAGCGCGCAAAGCGCGCGAAGCCCGCGAAGCCCGGGAAGCGCGCGAAGCCCGCGAAGCTTAAGCGCGCGAAGCTTAAGCCCGCGAAGCGCGCGAAGCCCGCGAAGCCCGCGAAGCCCGCGAAGCGCGCGAAGCGTGCGTAGCCCGCAAAGCGGGTGAAGCCCGCGAAGCACGCGAAGCTCGCGAAGCGCACGAAGCCCGCGAAGCGCGGGAAGCCCGCGAAGCGCGGGAAGCCCGCGAAGCGCGGGAAGCCCGCGAAGCGCGCGAAGCCCGCGAAGCGCGCGAAGCCCGCGAAGCGCGCGAAGCCCGCGAAGCGCGCGAAGCCCGCGAAGCGCGCGAAGCCCGCGAAGCGCGCGAAGCCCGCGAAGCCTGCGAAGCGCGCGAAGCCCGCGAAGCGCGCGAAGCCCGCGAAGCGCCGAAGCGCGCGAAGCCCGCGAAGCGCGCGAAACCCGCGAGGCGCGCGAAGCCCGCGAAGCGCGCGAAGCGCGCGAAGCGCGCGAAGCCTGCAAAGCGCGCGAAGCCCGCGAAGCGCGCGAAGCCCGCGAAGCGCGCGAAGCCCGCGAAGCGCGCGAAGCCCGCGTGCGCGCGTAGGGCGACCCCCAGGCGGACCATATATAGTCGACGATGTTGCTAGTGCGGTGGCATCCATAGGCACCGCGTTGGGCCAAGCGCTTCAGCGAATCATCATGCCCAGTGGAGTGCCCACTCCATTGCCTGGCATGCATGATCAGGTGCCGTTGGACCAAGTCCACTATTTGCAGTGCCTGCGCAATACCCCTCTTGCTGGAACAAAGGCCAGCAGGCATTCGGACTTCGTGTTTGCGTGGGCGTTGCTCGGCAGGTATGTGCATGAGCTTGCGTGGAGCCACAGATTAACTTTGGCAGCTCCCCTGTTGGGCAGGTAAAAGGAGTCCGAACTTGGGGGCAAGGTCCCTACGAGCAGGGTTTCCTCCCCTTGCTCATCGGTTATGGCAGTTCTCATTCCCGATTGGCGATCCTCCCTGGTCCCGACTTGTTCATGGCCAATCGTTATGCGGAGGTTATGCCCCCCCCGTTTGTGCACGGATATGGCGCCAAAGGGACAAGTATCTTGCAGCTATGGGGGAACGTGAACCGGCTGCCCACCTTGCCCGAGTCCATTTGGGGCAATGGCACCACCGTCCCTCTGTGGGCCTCGGTAGGAAAAAAGGGCAGCGGGCCAGTGAGGCTCCAACTTTTCCCTGGGGTTCTCATGTATTGGAAAAAAGAGGTCTTGTCCTCTTGCAAAGCCACCCCGAAATGGCGCAGTCGGCCTAACACCCCGAAAGGGCAGCTAGCCATGCTGGCTGTCGCCTCGCGTGCATGGTTTGCCCAGGCGGATTTGCCCTGGACTCTCTTTGTGGAAGATACCAAGGCCGCGCCTGTGGGCCTTAGCCAATACTGGGAGGATGGACTAGCCATGCGGGTGCAGCAGGCCCTTGCAGCCTTCGCCTTTCCTGCTTTCCAGTACCCGCCCCCAAAGCCTTACTTAACGCCTGCAGGGGAGTGTCGGTCGCTCTTCATCAGTGGGATGAACGGGAAAAAAGAGAATACGCCCCCCTCTGTGTCCAGCAGTATCATCCACACCGCCAACTCTTATGCACTGACGGGCCTGGAGATGGAGGCAGCCCGTGAAAACCAGGGTAAGCCTGTCAGATACGACCTCACTCATCGCCCGCTGCTGCTCTCGTCCAGCGGCAACGCATCCCATGCTCTGTTGCTCCTGCCTCAGGCTGCCCAGGTGTGGGCGCGTGCTCTGTACCCCAAGGTGGAAGGATGTGGCTTGCCTGCGGCTGTGAGAGCTAGGATTAGCTCCGTCGAAGCCTCCTTAACAATGCACCCTGCCTTGGCCCATTTGCGCATGCCACACACTGCTGCGTTAACGGCTTTGCATGTGAGCCTCGCCGCGGGTAGAGCAGGTGAATGCAAATTGCGCGTCGCTGGATTCTCAGCTGGTTCCTATACGGGCGCAGCTGCGGTTATTGCTTGGCACGAGCGTCAACAACTTCCCCAATGCAAGGGTGACTTTGTCCCCATCGACGCACGCTTGGGCGGAATAGCCATGCCACGAGCCATGTTGCGCTATATTCTTACCTCGGAATTGCGGCATGCTGTTAGCCTTGTTCACCATGAGAGCGACCAGCTCTGCATCTTCCGGCCCAGTTTGGCAGCAAGAGAGCAAGCGATCCGCGAGGGAGCACGCCTATACTATTTCTCCGGGTCTGATGCACTCGGCAATGGTGGGCACTCTTATGGCCACTTTGTCGAAAGTGAGGAGCTCTTCCAGCTTACGCCGGGGGAATATGTGCATAAAGACCTTACTCGAAAGATTTGCGGCTTGGCTGACCCTCGGCTTGATCGCGCAGTCCGAGCATCTTTAATGGGTGTCGCCTGCGGCTCTGTCCAGCTGCCGGAAGATTCCCAAGCATTCGTCAAATCCGTACTAGGACGACTGATAACTCGCCCCGACCTGGAGAAATTTCTCCGGCTGCCCCCTGCCTCGAATCGGGGTATCGCAGACCTACGAAGTGAATGCATCAAAGTCCTCTTGGCAGAAGCAAAGCCGCACCTGACGGACCTGCCACTACCGTATCATGAGCTGGGCCCCACGATGAAACTTGTGCTGGACATGTGGCTCCCCCTCCTGCCACTTGAGCGCCTAGTTGACATGTTGGGCTACCAGTTCTTAGCCATGGCCTCTGAGGCAGAAATTGAAGAGGAGCCTTCGGAGCAATACCATTACCCAGAGCAAGCAGCAGTAAAGCGTGCCGGCACACCTGTGGCGGTCAAGCCAGGCACTCATACCTGGCCGATCTGCCTGCTTCACCGAGTCTGTCCAAAGGCGTCAGTCATCCTTCTCACACCTGAGCTAATTGATGTCCCTGAATGGAGTAGACTTTGGTTTGCGGTTGCTGGCAAAGTCCCCGCCAAAGGTACTGCCTTGCTGGTTACCTTGCGAGAGGGTGGTGGGGATGTGGCATACCCCGGTGTGTTCATTGAGCTCCTATCCCCTAAAAAGCTCCGCACCGGCCCGGGCGAGAGCAAAGCAATGCAGCCAGTCAATCTCACCATTGCCCTGCTCCTGACAGATGAGCAGCACAGCCATTTCGCGAACCAACACACACTACCAAGAGTTAGCCAGCTCGAGGTGCTGCCCGGTGGAGCTTCCACCCCGCTTTGGGATGCACTGCTGCACATGCCCAAGGAGCGGCAGCATGTCGCATTAGGAATTCCGATGGAAGACTCACCTCTTGATGCCATTCGGCAGCCACACTGGCTACCGGGTTTTCTCACGGACCTCGTGCTTGTTCTAATCATCGGATTGGTTGTTAAAGGGCATTGGCACGATTTATGGGCCCAGTTGATTCATCCGGAGGTTTGCGAGGCCCAGGGTCCACGAATCCCTTGAATACCTTCCTCACAATTTGGCTCGCTGAGGAGCAAACTCATGGCAAGGAATGGACTCCGCAGCTACTGACCGGCGTGTTAGCGACGCTACCAGATGCTCCGCTGCCCAGCCAAGAGGACGCCCGGACTCCTGCGCTGTGGCATGCGGAGTGTCTGCGCCTGCCCCCTGATTCGTTGAGCAATGAACACGACCCGCGGAACCGAGCAAGTATTTTTGCGCTCGCGGTGGGCCCCACCTTCCTGGCGTGTCTCTGCGACACCTTTTGGGGAGCTGATGGCCATCTGGCGGCGCTGCTGGGAGCTTGCTCCTACGGTTTGGCTGCCAATCGCACTTCCGTATTCATTACTGGAGCGCCTGGCAGTGGCAAAACGCGCTCATGTGCTTTTCTCGGAGTGCTTGTTGCTTGCCTGACGAGTCGACTTACCCTGTACACTGCTCATGGCAACGAGTCGGTCCGGGCCTATGTCGAGACGGTGGATAGGTTAACGTCAGCCAGCAATGACTTTGTTCGCAATCGCATCACTCGCATACCGGGCAACAAGGAGAAGGATTCTTCCAAGCTCCCCTTTGACGCGCATGATGTGTATCGGGGGCTACTTGTAGCCACGACACACGGAACGATCGTGGCACGGCTCAGCTTCCCTTACTCGTTGCTCATCAATCGCTTAAAGGATGTGGAGCTGCTGCTCCGAGATGAAGCACAGCAACTGGGCACACCAGGCTCCAATACCATTCTGACGCGCATCAAGCATGCACTTGACGTCATGATCGGTGATCACAGACAGCCCGCAGGAGGGTCCCGACCCAACTACCACTATGTCACTGAACTGTTGGAGCAAAAGACTTGTGGCCTCAATGCGGTCCCTGCGGACCTTTATACGCCGGCCACCTTGCCCGCGGCATTGCTCAGACAAACGGCCCAAAATACAGGACCGTGGAAAAAGGGACAATGCGAGATGCCCTCTTGGGGCAAGCCAAACTTGGGCTCGGGCTTTTCCGATGTCTTATTCTCACCGGTTTCCATGCTAGAGTCGATCCTTTGCATGAGTATCGTCAAGCCGAAACAAGCAGAGACAGTCATGCAGGCCGCCGGGCTTAAGGCCATTGTCGGACCGGCCGTCAATCTCTCGCTCTGTTCCTCCATGCGCCTGCCCCCAGAGATTGCTGCCATCCTGTATGCATGTCGGTATTCGGAGGCCTGTCTTTTCGAGCTGATAGGCCGAGCTCCCTACCTTCGCATGCCGCCAGGTCCCACGGTGCAGCATCTGCTCGGGCGGCCTCTGCGTAGCCCTGCTGGCAGGTGGATGGAGACCTGTAGATGGGTACGGGTGCCTGCCCAGGATGAGACCCAAACCAAGTTAGGCAACAGCTATGACCTCAGCAGGGTGCTGGCGGACATTGTGCTTACCTTAGAACCTTCCTTATGAAACACATTGCGGCTCTGAAACGCTTCTTCAGCGCTATTACCACCGCCTGCTCCACTGGCCCCGCCTCCGGTTTCCTGTTCAACAGCGAGGCGGGCTTTGCCCGGGCCACCTCCTCCTTCACTAGGGGGTTGGGGCCGCTGGTCACCGCACTACTCCGATGGAATAGGCGCATGCTTCCAAATGGCGGCCTGTGCCACGGGGGGACTCCTTGATTGCTCCGACTACCTGCGCACACAAGCCAGCCTGTGGAGCATGGATGGCCCTGGCATTGCAATGGAATCACACAAGCAAGCCTTCAGGGAACGAAAGGTGGCAAGCATTGTGTTGCCCGTGGAGCGCAAGGTTGGGCTGGACCTCTTCGGTACGCCACCCCTGGACCAGGCGTGGGCATTGAAGGCTACTTGGGGAGAGACGCGCGAGGTCCTTTACCGAACGCTTCGGACCGAAGGCTGGGAACCTCCCTCCTACACGTCCAACCAGCAAGCCCCCCAAGGCCTTCGCCTCCTGCCCGTTCGAACGGGCAAGTTTGATTCTGACACTGCGATTGATGTGGACTCTCCGGGAAACAGCCCTTGTGGCCGCGGGTAGTACCAGCATCGATGCGGGGGTTGTCTCAGAAGTGCTGCACCAACACCAAAGCAATCTCCTGCCCCGGGCGAATCTACGGCAGGACCGCCTCGTGGCGGGAGATGGACCACGCCATGGACCAGGCCTGGGCCCATGATTGCTGCTGCGGTCAGCCCGCCGCCACATCCCCGTCGGGATGTGTCCCGCACCCCTTGTGGCACTCCCAGGAGGGCCAAGGGTTCCGGCACAAACTAGTGATGTTGGGAGGAGGCGGTACCCCATCGGCCCCTCCCCGCCGTAACGGCAACATTAGGGACCCACCACCTGGAGTACGTCGTCCTCCTAGCCCCAGAACCCGGCCCCCACGTACTGCATCTCCGGAGCGGGCCAAAGACGTCCATGCATCTCGGTCCCCTTGCGCCAAGCCCTCGAAGGACCCACCTGGACCAGCAGAGCCCATCGCAGATCTCCCTGTGCCTCCCCCTGGCCTGGCTCCCATCGCTGCTCGGCAGGTGCCCATTGCCCATGTCCGCAGGGAAAGTCGGCCCCTCGCCCAGGATCACGACGGTACGAAGGAGCCGCTGGAACCGCCAAAATCCAAGCCGAGAGGGCCAAGCGAACCCAGCAGCACTCGCGATCCCAGAACCCCGGCCAATACGCCCCCAATGCAGGGCAAAACAACATCGGTCTGTGGGCTCATGTGGCGCGCGCTCCAAGCAGGACATCACTTTGGGAAGAATGTCAAGCCTAGGCCCTACATGAGCCTGCGTGACTCGAATCATCTCACGACACATTGCCAGCAGCTTCGTGCATACAGGACCTATGAAGAGTTGTTCAATGGCTTACCGCACCAGCTGCAGGATTCGGACGCGTTGATACAAATCGCAGACACCCTTCTTCATTTGCCTGAGACTTTCCCGGCGTCTTATCTGAAGGTCTACGACCCCATCATTGCGCAATGCCTTCGATTGTCGGGAGCGCTGCAACATGTTGACCTTGCGAATATGTTGGCATGCCCGGTTCCGCAGTTAGATAAAGCAAGGCTCTCGGAGTCCCTGATAGGGTATGGTTTCCTGACCACTGCCCAGTATATTGCTGATCTTTTCTTCGCGGTGGCGGATATGCCGAGCGTCATCAACGCCAGCTTTCCGGCCATGATGTGCTACTCTGACCGGGATTATTGGCTGGGTGCGCTCTTGCTCGCATTTGAGTCCCACCAAAAAGGCCCCCTGGAGCGGACTGCCGGACTGCCCATTGTTGTGGGCTTTCCCGAATCCGACCACAAGATTACTGACCTCCAGGTCAATGTGCCGCCAGCGGCCATGGTGGCTTTCCTTGCCGGCCGCGCTTATCGGCTGCCCACATGCCCTACAACCAAGTATGCGGTGGACCCGAGTAGCGGACTCCCTCAGGTCAGTGGGCAGGTGTCCCAGGAGGCCTTGCAGGCATGCCGCCAAACACACGGATATGGAGGCAGCCAGGCTCGCACAGCAGCCTAGCCTGAATGCGTTCCTTGGAATTTCGCTGCAGGGCTCACAAACGCTTGGGCAGCGCCAATACCAAGAGTTTAAGCCGGAGTTGCCCCCTGCCCATTTTCTTGAGGCCATCAGGCTCGCCCTAGCAGCCTCGGTGGCCAATCAGAACATTGAGCATTTTTGGTCCGTCTTTAACCTGGAATGGCCCGACACTATTGCCCGGATGGCTGTGTTCCTCCGGCGTGTGCTGCCCTTGGAAAGCCTGCTTTCCTCGCCCCGTGGCAAAAACGCGGGTGTGAACGAGGTCCAAACCTCGCCGGATGTGTACAGTGTCTCTTCCGACACGGAAGCTGTGTCTCCCGCATCGATGGAGGACCTGGCAGAGGAAGCGGACGAACCAGAGGCGCAGGTGCACGATTGGCGTTTCTCTGAACTGCGAACTACTGACCTTGCGGCCTTGCGAGAAGTTGATGTTGCTGCTCCTTTTCGGCTGCCGGTCATTGACGATGAGCATTGGAAAGGGCTCAGCACAACACCTACTAAGCATGGACCCCAACGTTCCCGGAATGCGTGGTATGATGCTGCCACGGCTCATTGGGCTGCCCTCAAGGGGCTCGCAAGATCCAAGCATCCAACTAAGCAGCAACTCAACAGCTTCTGGTTCAAGCTGTACTGCCATGGCACTCCCAAGGAGCCCGAGCCCTCGGCCCTCGCTGCAAATACAGGACGCCATCCGGACGATGTGGCATGCAGCCCAAGCCTCAATGAAACGGCACATAGGGGGCTCCATCCCAACTGGCATCCCTGAGTGGGGGGTTAGCGAGGAGGAGTTGCCACAAGTATGCGTCAAGCCTCGTGATGCCGCCAGTGACGAGGATTTGAAAGTGGCCGAAGGTACTAAGCCGGTTGCCAAAAAGTCAGGAAGACGGGCACATACTGTCTCTGCAGGCTACCGCCCGCGACGCCCTGACTGGGAAGGCCCTTGGCAATAATCCCTCAAACCCACCTGATTGCATGGGTGGGACCACTGGACTGTATTATCTGAATCGGTAGCCGTCGCTACTCAATGGCTTCCGTCCTGGGAGCCCCCAGGGAGCCTGCTGCTCTTGGCTGCGGCTCGCGGCTGCCCCACTGGCTGACCACCATGGGGAGCCCTGGGCTGGTCTGCAGTGCTCACTTGTAAGTCCCCAGTGGCTGACCACCATGGAGCGCACGGACGCTTGTAATAGGAAGTTTCCATGGCACCCCAACCTGCCTCGGCGAATGTGGTAAGGGGTACAACTTCAAGGCGCTTGTTGTTGACCCTGCCGTCTCCTCTTGCCTTACAGAAGGAAGGATTCGTGCAACATTGGCAAACCCTGAGGTCTACTGCTCTGCTATGTGCAAGGACTGGTGTTTTCCCCAGTGGAATCGGTCGCTACTGATGCGCATTGACCTCCCTTTTGGCTGTTTGATGCAACTTGTCGGGACGGGGACACCCTTCTGGGTGGGCGCTACGGTGAGCCTAATGGAGCGGAGAGCCTCTCGCTCGGGGCTGCTCCACTGGCTGACCTCCATGGAGTACTCTGGGCTTGAGTGTTCCTCGTGTTATGTCCAAGGTAAGACTGCCCAGTCTTCCTCTCCTCTGCCCCCGTCAGCCGGTTCGGTTGCTCCATTTCTGTGCTATGGCCTTACGTGAACCCTTCGGCCTTGAGACCCAACAACCGCCAACCCTGGTTGCCTCGCTGTTCATCGTTGGACGAGACGACACGTGATTCACGTGCTGTCACGGCAATGTAACCCGCCCTTCTGTAATATCTCGGCTGAGTGCCGACTCTGGAAAGACCAATACTGCGGTGCTTTCTTCCAAACGGTGGGCACTTCTATGTGGAGAATATACACCCACTGCCATGGCAGGGAGCCATTGAGCACCTGTGCACTAACCTGGCCTTCAATAGGGTCATCCTCGTCTGTGCTTGGCTTGCGGCGGCACAGATGTTTCGCCGCTTGCTTGGCTGTAACCTGATGGCTCTGATTGGATTCGGGTTTGGAGGGACCTGATGCAGACTGACGCGCAGGCCAACGCAAAAGCTGTGTGGCCTTGTGTGCGATGTCTTGACTGGGGGTCTTCGGTCGCCACTTTAAACTCTGTGCTTTTAAGGGTTTGGCAACGTGCTGATGACGCTCACGGTGGAATCGGTAGCTGTAGCTACTCACGCAGTGAAGGCTTGGCCTCCCCTCTGGCAGTCTGATGACTTTGCTTGTGCGCGGACATCTATCCAGGTGGGCGCAGCTGCAAGCCAGGGTGAGCGGAGGACCTTTCGCTCGGGGCTGCTCCACTGGCTGACCACCATGGAGTGCCCTGGGCCGGTCTCGCCTTGATTGTTCTTGCTGTTAAGTCCCCACTGGCTGACCACCATGGGGCATACGCACGTCTTTCCTCTCCTTTGGGGAGTCTGACCTGTAACATCCCTTTGCCACTGCGGGTCTGTTATCTGTCCTTGACGAGGGGTACGTGATCCTGACCATCGATTGATGACTTCGGTTCGGTTCGAATGATGTCGCACCAGTGGCTACATGATGGTGGTTTTGAGAATCTGGCAGTGTCGCAATTTGCGATTCCCCGCATGCTCTGTGCTGTATGATTGCACCGGGACTTCAACGACGACTTCGAGTACTGAGTGCGTGGGGTTACCTAGTACTTCAGCGCCTTTGCTTGCTTTGTTTCTTCTGTTTCTTTGGTTCTTGGGTGGTTGCGTGGTGTGTTTGGTGGTTTGTGCGCGCTGAATTCGTTTCACCTGTTATGTCGAGCCCAACAAGACCGGCCTACTGCGCTACTGATGTAGTAAAAAGGCGTCAGTCCAAAAAAACAGATGTAGCACTGCAGGGGTGACAGAGCCGGAGGGTTTCGAGAGCGGACTGCGGCACGTCCGGCGGCGCGGCAAGAGAGATCCCCGTTGAATTGTAGTACAAATTGATGCAGTACTGGGGGGACAGAGCCGGAGTGGCGCTTCAAGCTGAAGGATTTTCGTTGGATTGTAATATCATTAGTGCTGGGAAGACAAAGCCGGAGGGCGCGAGGGGACTGCGGGGCGTCCGGTGGCGTGGCAAGCAGAGGGATGTTCGTTGAATGTAGTACAAATGTAGAACTGGGAGGACGGAGCCGGAGGGGCGCGAGAGCGGACTGCGGCAAGTGCTACGGCGGGTGCTGCGACACGGCCAGCTGAGTTTTTCGTTGAACTGTGAGGCAAGTGTAGTACTGGGAGAACAAAGCCGGAGGGCACGAGAGCGGACTGCGGCGCGTGCTGCTTGTATTATAGTACAAATGGAGTGTAATTACGGGGCGAGAGCGGACTGCGGCGCGAGAGCGGACTGCGGCGCGTGCTTCGGCACGGCAAGCTGAGGGATTGTCGTTGAATTGTATATATACAAACGTAATATTGGGAGGGCAGAGCCGGAGGGGCGCGAGAGCGGACTGCGGCAGTGCTGCGGCGCGTGCTGCGGCACGGCAAGCGGAGGGATTTTCCTTGAATTGTAGTACAAATAGTATTAAATAGTACATGGGAGGACAGAGCCGTAGGGGCGCGAGAGCGGACATGTTTGGAGCTTGCCCAGACGCGTGAAAAAAACAGCCCGATGCCGCCGCTGCACAGTTGACTCTGGATGTTTTTTTTTACATGTATATTCGCGAACATATTTTTCATGCTTATCGACATCCTGCTTGAAGGATTTGGGATCCAAGATGATAAATTCTGGAGCGGGTATAGCCAGATTGAACACGCAGTTTCAATCTATGCTCTTCCGGCAGACACGCCATGACACGAGGTTTTTCGAGTCAACCAATCAACTATCCTGCGTCACCTTGTGATCTCTGATGCATACGGAATGGATCTTGAAGTGAGGGTTTCCCTCCGACACTGTTTGCGTTCCGATTGTTTTTGGGTTCCTGGCTTGACCTTGTTAACAATCAAAAAGTTCTTATTGACCTACTGCTTCGAACCTGGAACAAAAGTTTGTATTCCTCGCGCACAAGCTACAAAACTTCGGCTGTCAGGGGCACGCACGCGCGTCACATGCACGCATGTGTTCACCGAACATTTGCGGTAAACAAGAATGGTTTCGTAAGCGGGAAAGATAGATAACCTATTTCCCGAAGTTCAACGGGAAGGCAACCCACAAAAGTCATTTCACAATGTCACAACATATAGAAAACAGAAAACGTATGGCAAATGACATCAAAGCCGGCAGGCTCCGACACCCCTACATCCGACACAAGTATAAACCATCCACATCCACCACTTCGACAGGGAGTCAGCAAGTGCGACGTTGCACACCCTGGTGGGTGCGAATGCGTTGGGAGGTGATTGCACCTCAGGTCTCCGTGCGTGGAGGCCCTTCGGGCCAGAAATAGGAAGAACACCGTGCATAGTCCGAGTGTGATTTGATGATTTTACACATTTCTTTTTTTGATGTCATTTGCACTTCATGTCATGTTTATTGTGACGTTGTGTGTTTCATTAACATTGACAAAGAGAAAACTTGACGTTGCTGAAAGCTGGCTTTGCACCGGCCCGATGCTGGCTCTTTTGTTCGGAAGGGTTGGTTGCTGTTTAACGACCACAACATTTGGCCGAGCATGAATGATAGCTGGCAGCTTGTCACCTCAATCACCCCGAGCGATGCGCAAACCTTGTAATGTGTGGGTCCGTAGGCGCCATGAAGTGTTGTGTGGAATGTGTGCTGCACTACAGTAAAGCAATGCAAACATGTCACAAGTTCCTTCCGCAGCCGTGCCAGTGAGTGTAAGTGCACATGGCGAAAGTGACAAGCACATGTGTGAACGTTTTGTCAATCCCGTTCGCCTTTCAGCTTTCCCCACCCTGTTTCGTTGCTTGCATCAAAACTGACTGAGACTCGTGCTCGCCTGAATCGTCACAATTTCAATGCAGTTTCGTTAATTTCCTGATAATATAACCACATGACTCGCAAACATGTTGCGATCGACAAGGACAAAGAGGCAGTTACGGCACCACGCACGGGTTTGATCGTGTTTGCGTGAGCCTTGTGAATGCCAGGCGCACCCGAAGACCGAAATTTGGTCTTCCCAGCCGAGCTCACAGCCCGTGATGAAGAGACAGAACATATTGAAAAATCATGCAGTGGCAGATTTGTACGCCATGTTGAGGTGGGTTTGGACCCTGTCTGTTCTTATGTTTGTGATCGCCTTCGCGCTCTCGGGCCAGATCCTTCCCAGGTGCTGCGTTTGAGTGTCAGAAAAAAGGTAATCCGGGCAATGCAGTGCATCTGTGAGCAATGCCGCGTGTGGTCATTTCAACTTATCCACTGCGCCCTTGGAACTCGGGAGGTTTGTGCCGACCCAATGCACTTCGGAACAGGGCATGTGTACGTTTCAGCCTTACACCATAGGAATGAATTGCAGGTTTGCAGTTTCGCTCATTAAGTCGCAAAACAAGTTGTCGAGAGGCGATTGTTGCAGAGTGCCAGTTTAGGGTGCTTGATCACATACACGGTGTAAATTGCTAAGTGCTTGAGGCACAACATTGGAGTACGGTGGATGTTGGTGAGAGGTTACGGTGGTTTTTCCACTCAGTTTTAATCAATTCAATTTCTTGGTCCATCAAGGCCCGGAACTTGTACTTGTCCGTTCCCGCTCATGAAGCGGGACTTGGTGACGCAGGACGACTCTCTGCTTGTCACTGTGTCTGCAGTGTCTGCAGTGTTTGCATGCTGAACGCTGCCAAGAAGCAAGTTTTGTCATTCAGTCTTGCTCTGTTGTTTGTTCAGTTTTGAGGACGCACTGGCTTGTTCTCAGTGTGTGGAAGAGTTCTGCCCAGCTTCTCCCTAAGCATGGGGAGACATGTCACCAAGCTAAGCAGTTCTCTCGTCATCGCCTTGATGGTTTCGCTATGCTAAGGCAGTACCTAGTGGTACTGGGACGTGCTCCGAGTCTGTCAGTCCCCCAACAACACACATTCGTGCAGACCAGCCATGTGACACGCATAAGCCGCATGGGTCTTCCATGAAGCTAATCAACATGCCCAAGGCTTGCGAGTGTGAAGATCCTTCTTGGCCTAGGCGGGGTTGATGGCTTGCATCGGCTTGCATTGGCTTGCAGTGGCTTCCGTTGGCTTCCGTTCGACTGAGTTAGCGTGCGAGCGTGCAAGGATAGATGTTGGATCGCCTGGGAGACCCTGTTGGCAGTGTGTCACTATCTGAGATTTCCTGCGCATTGCATGGATCAATGTTTTCGCGGCAGTGGTTCGAGGTCCATCCACATGTTGACATGACACTGCGATCAGGGGGCATTCGTCTCAGTACACTATGGAGCATGATCATATCTCTGGTAGCAAGCCAGCATGCAGTGTCAACATGAAGGTGCAGATGAGGCATGCCTCCACGTGATCGAAGGTGATAATGGCGGGAGACTTGGGGGGTGGTTCGTTCGCAGATGCAGTTTCTTTGGGCACTACATAGCATAGGGCTATGAACCGGGCAACGCATGTGATGCTTGTTCGAGCAAACAAAATGTCTACATCTACCAAAATCAGTTCCAAGCTTTGCGGTGAAGTTGAAGGTGTGCAGCTTGCAAGCTCGAATTCAAGCTCTTGTGACCCTGGAACCTCTAGAAGGAGGCCGCAATGAGGCACAAAGAAAGCTGGGGGCACATTGTGGAGGTACAGTCTTCCGCTTCAACGGCGAGTCCATCTTGGCCAAAGCACATAACAATAGCTGCCGGCATCTTAGTATGGGGTGGGTGTATCATGGTGTATCTGTGATCGAATTCCGATTCCAAGGCCTTTCATGGGCAGATACATGGAAGTTGTCGTCTTGCCGGGGGCCAACGCGCAACACACATGTTGTTCCTTCTCTCTTTTTTACTGCGAAGGTCATATGTTTCAAGCAGAACGCAGCGTGTGCGGAAATGGGATGTTAGCTGATGTTGACATTGGAAGGTGCATCTGAGTCCATCAAGTTTTCGCAGCGCGCGCTGTCCAAGGAGGAGGTAGCTGAGTGTGAGCGATGCACGCAGCATGAGAAGATCTAAACGGGAATGTTTGAAGTCTAATGATGTTATGTAAATGTTCCGTCGGAAAATTGTCTGTCAAGTTGGCGACCGACATGATTTTGAGAGCACCAACCCGAACACTCAAAACATGTTGCCTGCATTGTTAGGATTTCGAGGCTCATTTGCTGCAATGCTTGCCCCCGCCTAGCATGCAAATTTGCTGGATTAAGAGATTCCTGAGAGACTGGATTCTCAGGAAGCTGATTGGTATCATTTCGGATTCGGTGCTGTTTGGCCTTGGGACCTGAGGCTTAGAGCCACTAGTCACATCTAGTTGTAATTCCACTGAACGGAAACAAAGCCACATCAGGTCACCATTGTTTTTGTTTAGTGTCGTTGTTTTCAAGCGATCATTTGAGTAGTTTGGATGTTTTCGTTGTCCCTGTGGAGATGAAAGCTGACATGCTGGCAGGTCGGCTTGAAGGACATGTATTGCGCAGTCAGAGGAAAGCAGCTTTGTGTTCAAGCTCTGGAGTGCCCCATTGCTACGATGTTGTGGAGACATCCAACTTCTGCTGATTTGCTCTTGTAACCCTCATGCTACGTTGTCCAACAGGTACATGTGCACAACTGACCCTGCCCAGTGCAGCACTGGTCCATGCCGGTGTGAGGATGCGTCGCACTTGCGCAAGGCATGGCCGACATTGTCGTCAACCGTTGCCTTTACTGAAAGCTGAAGTCCGAGCATGCTCGAGCATGCTAGAGCAAGCGGAGGAAATGCAGACGGTCAACAGGTCTTTATGCCATGTGTGGAGAGCTCAGTGCTGCTTGATCAGAGGACAACTTGACACATGCATTTTCCGAGGTGTGGGCCTCCTTTGCCTAGTTGTCCTATGCAGGAACCCTGGAAACGTCTGGCTTGAGCCGCAAAGTAGGTCAAGTGTTGAAGTCCATTACCTTGCTGTGGCAGGTTTTCAGATTCGTGTTCTGCGGGACCATGCGAGTGCCACGATGGCTTCGTCAAGGCCGCGGTAAAGGCACAATGCTTGTGCAACGCCGAGCCTGGTTTTCCACGATGCCAGATTCGCCGAGACGACGACTGTTTCAGCACCCTGCCTGTAGCATATTCTGTAAAATTGTAAAGCCACAGCCGTACAGCAGTCAGCACTGTACTGCAGTCCGCTTCTGTCACAAAGGCTGCCGACCCGGACCAACTCCTCCAACAGGTCCCGACCCCGCAGGTGTTTTCAGTTGATCATTGGAGCTGCAAAACAGTAATGGCAGGATTTGCATCGTTTCTGTCGTTTGCTTCGGCGGTTATCACGCCACTTTCTCAGAAGGGACTCTGCAGGACTTGAGACTCAGGTAGCGTGTGCAGCATTCAATTTAGAAGGCACTGTTGTTCGCAACATATACTCAGTGTGCTGCCTTGACCAGAGAGGTTTCTTTGCTGCGTTGCTCTTGGAGTTGCAGTTGGCTGTGCAATTCGGCGGTTCCTCGCTCGGCCCCCAATGACATGTTCCTTCCGTTTAGTGCTCCAAAGGCTTGGACGACAGATTCACATTCAATGTTCACATTCAATGTTCACATGTCGCGATGTCGCCCAACTTCTTGTTTCGTAACACGTGACTGGTCTCGCCAAATCCTTCCCCCTCTCCGTAAAAGTTTCCAAGCTGCAGAAGCCAGAAGATGCCAGAAGGTTGGAGACATCTCTGCCAGCGTGCGCCGTCGGCGTCGAAGCACTGCACCGAGGTCGCTCAGACTTGTGTTTTGCACCTCTTTAAGCAGATCGCAGACAGGCTCCCCATAAGATACCTCGGTGTGTTCTCAGTAGTACAGCATCCTCGTTTGTCTTTTTGCACCTTTGGCACATTTGAGTGCGGTTGGATTAAGGCAGTCGTGTAGTGCGTGTAAGTTGGTGGCGTATTTCGCAAGAGCAGCAGTGGCAGCTGCCAAAGGTGCAGCATAGTATGCCCAGCAAGTACATCAGGCCAAAGTACAATATCGCGGCAACTGAAGCCAAAGGTTCCGTTAGTCAGGGTGCTTCTTGGGCAGAAGTTTACCTCTCCGTGACCATGGCACAGACTTCGAACCGTGGCTTGCGCCCCACGTGCTTTTGCAGGAACTGGTCCGAACGAGTGACTGTTCGCTTGGAAGAGATGGTCGAGGCACATCGAAGCAAACGCATGCAAACACCATGTCGCAATCATGCCCAGAAGCTGTTGGCGGCACAGGCTTTATGTGAGAGCACCCGGACTTGGAAGCCGTGAGCTTTGACAGCGCAAAAGATAAATGCTTTGATTCAGTGATCAACCCTCTGAGGCCCTTGCGATCTGCCAGCACTGTCGTGAACCCTTCTCAGTGTACAGAGTTTGTTTGTCTGTTTCGGCAGAGATGTGAACCTCAGGTGCAACTTTCTGGACATGTGTGACGATGCCTTAGATCCCGTGTACACATTCTTTGAGAGTGGTTTGGTGATGCTGGCTCTTTTCTTGTCTCTTGGGTGTGCCGTAGCCACGACCACGACCACAGTAGCCAGGATGTCGTGCAGAACGGCATTGCCGCAATCTCCCAGGCCCATCTTTGAGAGCAGAGGGCCACTTGGGCATCGTGCATGAAGCAGCAACACAACGATTGTTGCTGGAACTCAAGGTAAGTCACAACATCACAGGCGTTCCAAGTTGTCAGAGAGGCTCTGATGATGCCTGAGCGTTTCTCGTGACAGGACAGATGTGGCAAGTGCGCGGCTGAGATGCTATGTCCTGTTCAAAGGGCTATGCCGAGGTGTCAAATGGCGAACGGGTCCAGCACGAAAGTTTTGAACGACAGCCCTACAACACCCTAAGCTTATGGAAGTCACCGAAGAAGCAAACCCTCATTCCTAAACCAAAGAAGTCAGACGAAGAAACGCCGTTTCGAGGTATAAAGGAAACGACAAAAACCCTGCGACGGACGTTCTTGTCGTGGCAGCTCCCCGGAACACACGGCGACTTACGATGTTTTCGGCCTTAGTGCCTTTTGGGGCGGGGTGCCACGCGGGGGTAAGGAACGACGCATTGGACACGCACACGGTTCAAACGGAACGTGACATGGATCAAGTGAGAACTATGGAGTTTCCCACTGAGTTGAGTGGTTCAGGTGAGGTTCGTCGGAGATCTCTCGTGTAGGGAATCTGACAGCTTGACGAAGTGGGCCAACACGTCCTTCCCTTGCGATCGGGCCTTGCAGGCTCTTTTGAAAAGCCCAGGAATTCCATGGTAACACTGTAAACACCCAAAAACAACACTGTAAACACCCAAAAACCAAGAAGGTTTCTAAGATACCAAGAGGGTTTGTAGGGGTTTAGCCGCCTTCGTGAGTCAAAGGTTCCCGGTCCCGAAGACACCAGAAAATTGCCAGAAAAGGTTGAGCCGCAGAGAATCGGATTACATCAGGTTTCCGGGTGGTCTGAGCCCTTGGAGGAGGGGTGGTTACGGCGGAATACCGGACATGGCTTTCACTTCCACGTTCTACGGTTGCCAGCATTGTCACCTCAACAACTCCAAAGCTTTGACCCGAAATTAAATGTCGCTGCGTCGCTGTGTCGCTGCAGCAGTGGTGCAAGACACGGATTTCGCCCCGGGTTCGGCATGCATAGCTTGCCACATGTCTGCCAGGAGAGCAGTGATTGACGAATCCAAGAGAGACACACGGAGAGATAGAGAGCATCACCGTGCGGAGCTTGGACCACCCGGTAAGGAGTGCGATACGCAATGTTTCACGACATGTCCTAAGGACACGCATCAGGTCAGAAAGCCTCAGCGAGGTGTTGGACTCATTGATGATTGTGATCCTTTTGCATGATGCAGTTCTGTTGTTTTGCGGTTTTTGCGTGCTTGCTTTCATCATACCACTGGCAGGGTGAACTGTAATCCCGATCGTTCACCGAGATGTTGCTAAATCTTATGGGTAGGATGCAGGATGCACCTTTGCTTTCAGAAGGGTATTGAATTATCAAGTTCCAAATGTTTGCCGATGGCCAGTGTCAAACGTGGCCAAAAGATCTCGCACCCGTTTGAACTCCTAGCTCCGAAGCCCAGCCATGGTCTTTGGCCAAACTTTGGCCCCTTCCCCAGACCTACTGGGTCAATCAAGAAGCACGTGGTAAGCACGCCAATTTCACCTATACTATACCGTTGATGTCAGGCTCCTACTGGTAAGAAACGATATTCACGTGCAGGTGCTGAAAGCATCCTAACCCCCGCTTTTTTTGGGATTGGCAAGCCCAGATCACAAGGTCTGGTGCAGGACACAGTGTTGTTGGGACATTTGATTTTTGTAGCAATGCCTGTGTGACTCGGTCTCGTTTGACCCAGATACCTGAGGAAGGCTTTCTTCCATTGCCTGGTAGCAGCACATCCAGATGCGTTCGTCCTGTGCTCACATAAACGATGTCTGTAAATACACACCATCCGATTGTTTCAACACCAGCATTCCCACCAGCTCGGCGTTTTTGGACGAGTGGGTCGGCAGAGAAACCTGCGTCCATGCTCGCCATCGCTTGAATCCCAAGCTTGTGCTTCTGGTTCTGGGATCTTGCAACGGGATGATGCCCATGAAAAGAGCCAGGCTCTCCCAAGCAACAGAACTTAATTAACTCCGTCCCTGCAGAGCAGCCGAGCTAGGCATGGTGCCTCTCAACAGGCTCATCCATGGAAGGACATCTCGGGAGTGTCCACAGCTTCGTGAAATCATGACCAGTGTGCTTGTCACAGGAGTCTCAGTTGAATGCTGGCAGTCTGCCGTGGGATCCTATACGTGCAACCCAAGAGGCGCGTTGTCGGCAAGCGTCATCTTAATGAGAGCAGTGTGACTTGAGAGAAGAAAGAGAAGAGAGCACGTCAGGGTGATGGCACCTGTTCCCCGGTGCCATCAAAGGACGGCTGCATGCCTTGATCGGCCCAATGTGCATGTTGTGAGACACGTTGCGTGTCTACACATTGGAGTCTGCATTTTACCTGCCAGCTTCCGACCAGGAGTGGGCAAGTGGTTTGGTGCCTGGATTGGCTCATCGAGAATCAGTTCGGCACTTGGATGTCCCAAGGCAGGTCGGAAGATTGGATGAAGCCGGTTTTCCCACCGAAGGCTCGCGCCACAAAGACTTCGCCTCCGCGACGCTGGCTTGGAAACAACGATGGAACATGGTGTAATCAGATCAGGCGTCGCTTCTGCAATGTTGCCAGGGTAACCAGTGCAGTGCAACGGCTACGACAACGAAGGGAGGCCAAGGCAAGTTGGTTTATTTGGCGACCTTGTGTGATTTTCAGATTTGTTTGCAAGCACGTAAGTGTGATCTGACCCAGCATTTCTGGAGTAGTGCGTATGTGTGTGTGCGTGTGGCTATGTCGCAAAAGCTTTGTTGACTTGCCTTGTAGGAATTTTGATGATGGGGCTGCACATCTTGCTGAGATCTGCTCGCAGGCCACAGCAGCGGCTAAGGCTGCGCAGCAAGTGGTGCAGCCACCTGCTGAAGAGGCTCTCGTTTGAAAATGGTGCCGCGGAAGACATGCCTCGTCAGCTGATGCTGCAGGAGCCGCCAGATGAATCATGGATTGATGCCATGGAGCGCAGAGAGGCAAAGGAGAAGGAGGCAATGGCAATGGAAAAGGCATGCAATGGCAATGGATTTGACTGTTGCAATGCAGTGGCCACACATGGGCAACACCGCAAATCAGAGAACTTAGAACCAAGCGGACGAACGCTTTACTTTCAGTTCTTTCTGCGGAAGTACTTCTTGATGTCGACGCTCTTTGCGCCAGGCAAAAGAACGCGCCGCTGCTCAGCGAAGGGAGCGCAAGCTTGCAGCCAGAGCAAGGCCGAGTTTTGGCAAGCACTTCGTGTGAAGTTGCTCGGTGATGTTGCTCGGAGTTGTGTGCAACCTAAATTGCATCGCGTTCGTCGAAGACATCGAATTTGCCATCAAGCTCTCAAGCACGTTGCAGGCGAACTCGGAATGGCAACGAAGGCTGGTGCAGTGACTGAACAGGGAGCTTGCTTGCACCATCTTGCACCCATGCGATTATGTAGGCAATCGGTAGTTATCTTTGGGGGCCTGCACGCCGTAAGTTGTGGCTCCGCACGATGCAGGATATTAGATATTCATGCTCAGCACAGCAACACATAAGTCAGGAGAAGTCTCAACTCCCATGTGCTCAGTTTGTGGCTCTGCAAGATGATGCTTTTTCTTTTCACGTTCCTTGCATGGAGGCATGGAGACCGAGACCGACCAGATTGATCACTCCACCCAGGCGTGTCGGGGGCAATGTTTTGGTTGGCCTGCCCTCTCTGAGGCTGCAAAATGTCAAACATGGGCGTAGTGGCAAAGTAGTCGAGAATGTTTTACAGGAGTTTAATGAGGAGACACGAGGTGTCGAAGATGTTCACAGGCCGATGCTCACTTTGGGCACGACGCGAGCATCCGCATTCACAGGTTTTTTTGGTCATACGTGGCAAAAGTGGACGCTCCCTGGCCCATCGCGATGTCTCACTGATGCTCGTGGGTTTGCGGCTTGCGGGGGTGTTCGTAAAAAATGCATGAACACGTGTGCCCAAAATCCATGCCCAGTTTCTGCCACCGACCGCCCGGCCGAGGATGCTGCGGGGGTGGGAGGCTGCGTTTGTCGAGGGCTGCCGTAGGGAGGTCAAAGAAGAATAAGGCTTCCCCAGACTCCGAGAGAGGAGCTCAGAACACTGGGGACACGTATTCAAGTTCAACACATGACAGTCTTGGCTCGACTGGTTTGTACGCGTATGGCAATCGTCACAAAGAGGAAGCAGGGTTCTTGGAACGAATCCAGGGCCGTGCTTCCACCTGCCAGCTGTGTGCTGAGCTGAGAATTCAGAGAAAAAGCAAGAAGTTTGATGTTTGGCATAGGCCTCGTGCATGCCCAGAAGCTGGCCTGGCAGCTAGGGGGGGGGGAGGGCGCGGCGGCGGTTAGGGTAACGGTAAGGCGGCATGGGGGGTGAGGGAGCAAGGGTAGGGTAGCGATGGGGGGGCGGGTTTGGCCGGCGGCTTGTGATTCGTTGTCCTTGCTGCTACCGGTCACTTGAGGTAGCCAGACTGCTAGCAAGATCGTGAACTTGAGGTTGAAGTGAGATTAAGGTGAGAAGCCGTGATGAGAGACGAAGAGCGAGGATCAACAGTGGGATGGTCTTTTTTGGGTTCCTGATGGTTCCTGTTTCTATATTTCGACATGTCTAGGGCCTTGGTGCCTCTTTCGTTTTGTCGGTCACTGCTTTGCTCCTCCATGTCGTTTTCTCGAACCTTTGGCTCGCCTTCCTCGATTCTTGTTCAGTCTGCCCTGCTTACAGCATGGCCAAAGCCGACAGATTGACGAGCTACACACTTTATGTGTATGCAGCGGAGCTAAGAAGAGTGTGACGAGTGGCAAGTCCAAACATGGAGAACTCGATAATAGTTGCGTGTGCAAATGAGAGTTATGTACCATCGAACAGTGCGGGACATTATGCTCATCCTCGTGGGCTCCCCCCCCACCACAATAAGAAAAGCAGGGCGCCGCAATAGTAAGACCATGGCAATGTATTGATTCTCTATTAAAAACATCTCTAGCAAGCCAAAAAAGATTCCTGCAGACAGATTTTTGACCCAGCCCGGAGAAATCTCCTTCAAATGTGGTGGTATTTCCCCATACGAAAACCCCCGCAATGGAAAGTAGTCTTGCAGCCCTGTTTTCGACGAAAACAGTTTCTTCTAAATGTGGAGGTATTAACTAAGCAGATGCTCGGATTGAGTTAGTCCTAGCACTGCCGGGGACTGCATGTATGTGCGAATGCAGCAAAAAAACATGCCATGTATGTATGTATGTATGCATGCAGGTATGTATGTAGGCATGATGGTATGTATGAGCGTGGAGAACGCGTCGACAGACCCCTATACAATCAGACCCTATCGTTTTTCGATAGGTGCCTATGCTGCGGGCCTTCCATCTAACCGTCAGAACCCTATGCACAGAAAGTGCCGGTTTATGTATAGACCTCTTTACATAGGGGCCTGCCACTTTGCCATAGACCCCAATGAATAGACCCTAACCCTACCCGTGCCACCCACCTATGTTGCCTAGACCCCTGTTCACTTTCCATAGACACCTACTACCCTGACGATAGACCCCATCCCGAAAGCATAGACCCCTATGCCGTATATTTGTATTCTTAAGAAACAATATCCCTAGCTGCATAATTGTGAGGGTTCTTTCTTTACATACATATTCTCCAGAAGCTCAAGGCATGCAGTGCTTCAATAAGCGTGAACAATTATTCTAAGGGGCTACGCCCAGGGGTGGGCAACGCCCCCAGGAGCAGGCAGAGGCATGCCAGCTCCCAAAGCAAAACCCCTCCCCCCCTCCCCCCGCGAGCCGCTGATGCTGCCGATGCTCGCCCTCCGGATCCCCAAGGAGAAACGAAGCCTCGATGATGCGCACCCTTGGCCCCCGCCCGGCCGCGCATCATGAGCATCAGCGGCTCCGGCCTCCAGGCATGCGTGGCTTATGGGGGCATATGCCGGCCTCAAAACGGAAATGTCCGTAACAGCACGAAAACCACGGTATTTACAGCGATTTATGCGTTTTCCAAGCTCGCAGCCGCATCCGAAACCCGAGACGCAACCATGATGCGCGTTCTTGTGGGGGTCCCTTGAAATGGCCGATGCCCCCCAAAAAAAAACATCAACAACGCGTCTTCGGCAGAAGTTAAAGAATAGAGTCAATGATGCTCTCCGGGGTCGTTTTTGGTACCCCCCGTCCAGCAGCCAAATTTCGGTGAGGAATAGCGCGTTTTTCGTGATAACGAAAGTGTACCTAAAACATGAAGACCTTCGGAAGCCGAATTTGGAGCCGGATGTCGGCGAGCCAACCGGGTCGGCGGCGTAGGCATGCCGTCCCATAGCTAAAGCTAGGGCTTCCGCCCTAGCGGGCACACAGAGGGGCGTTGTCCGATTGAAAGGTTGCCGCCAGAACCGCCGACCCCCTTACACAGCGTGGCACGCGGGTCTGCAGCAAAGTCAGGGTGGTTGCTCGAGACCTCAGTCGGCCGAGCCGCTAGGTGGTCGTGCTGGGGGCAGCAATAGAACATGATTCAACAAAGAAAAGCAGAAGGGGGGTGTGGAGATGTGGTGCTGGCGGTGCAGACGGGGGGGGGGGTGAAAAGCAGAAGGGGTGGGTGGATGTGGTACTGGCGCTGCGGTGGGCGCGGTTGGCGGGGTGGCTGGTGGGGCGGGCGGGGGCGGTGGGAGGGGGTTGGCGGGTGGTCGTGCTGGGGCAGCAATAGAATATGATGTGGTGCTGGCGGTGAGACGCAGAGGGGGGGGTGAAAAGCAGAAGGGGGTGGGGGATGTGGTGCTGGCGCTGCGGTAGGCGCGGTTGGCGGGGGCGGGTGGGGGCGGGTGGGGGGGGGCTTGGCGGGTGGTCGTGCTGGGGCAGCAGTAGGATTCAATGCTGGGGCAGCAACAGACATGGTTTAAGGCTGGGGGGTCTTTATGGTTTGGGGTGTTTAGGGTTTAAGGGCTTTTAGGGTTTAGGCGTTAGGGGTTTCCAGGTTTAGGGCGTAGGGGTTTGTAGGGTTGAGGTTTGAGGGTTCAGGGTTCAGGGTTTAGGGTTTAGGGTTTAGGGTTTTGGGTTTAGGGTTGAGGGTTGAGGGTTTAGGGTTTCGGGGGTGTTGAGGGGTTAGGGTTTACAGGTAGGGTTTAGGGTTTAGGGTCTTCAGGTTGTAGGGGTTTTTAGGGTTTAGGGTTTCGGGTTTTGAGGGCTGGGTTTGGGGGTTTGTAGGGTTTAGGGCTTAGGGGTTGTTAGGTTTTAGGTGGTCTTGCGTGTAGAGTTTAAAGTTTTGGGGTGGGTCTTTTCTGGGGTTTAGGGCTCGAGAATTTTTAAGGTTTAGGGTTTCTGGTTGTTAGAGCTTAGTGTTTAGGGGTTTTAGGGTTTAGGTTAAGGGCTTTTTAGGGTTGAGGGGTTTTCACGGTTTAGGGTTTGCTGGTTTCTTCGGGTGTAGGGTTTAGGGGGTTCTAGGGTTTAAGGCTTATGCAAGACATGGTGCACATCCGATGATCCAGAAGCACTCAACTTGCGGAAGCCACTACAGTGAAAACGAAGATATACGTATAGAAATCACTATCGGGCCTGTCTGTGGGCCTTCTTAGCTGATTTCCAAACTTCAGACGGATCACCAAGGCTGCAAAGGGCAATCCAATAAAGGGAGTTTCGTATTGAAAGGATGACGTACTGCTTTCCAGTAGCCCCCTCTTGTCAACATTAACTGGACCTCCTGATACAAAGACCCCTCCAATGACCTCCGTGGTCTGAAACGAATTCCAGGCACCTGTACTCTGACACCCACTCTTAAGAGAAAAGTATCCTGCACAATTGGAATACCAGCACCAAGGACACGCAGTACATTCCGCAAGATATGGCGGAAGGTTCTGATCTGGCTACCCATCGGCTGACGACGCATACTTGGACCCAAAAGCTCTTGCAAGAATTTGACCACAAGCGGTCTTGCACTAGGAAAGGCAGCTTCAAGCCTGCAATGTTTATAGGTACGTGCCATCCAGTAAGACGGACAAACATGACGTAGAGCTCAAGCAATGACATCCCATATTCAACCCAGTGTTGTGGTTGCAAGAATCCCTCCAGAATAGTTGCAAATGCAGCTGGCATAACCCAAGAACGCGGATCAACACTGGACACTTGGGGAAGATGCTGGGGTACATGTACATACAAATGCCGAAATAGAATCCTAGACTCAACCAAAATAGGTTGCTGACGGAGATGCGCGCCCGTGCCACGTCTAACCATCGTACATCCCAAAGTACACTTTGCAACATCTGTATGAAATGCATGTACAAGGACCATCTGTTTGTCATGTTGAGAGAGAGAGAGAGAGATTGAACCGAGTCCTTCTGTAAGGCAAGTGCTTGCGGGGACAGCTGCAACCACAAGTCAAAGTTAGCTCTTTTGGAGAAAACAGCAACATCCCCAATGCCAGACTCGCTGAAAGCCCCGAAACACCAACAAGCTGTCTGTGTAGATCACGCCACTGCCACCAGACATGATAGCAGCAGTCACAGCTGTAAGCTCAGCTCTGTTGTTGGATTGAATTGGCCCACGAAGGCGTGCGCCAAATACCTTCCAATATTCAAGACACTCAGGTTTTGCCTCAATACTTGCCCACGAGGCCAACGAAGCTAGCGGCAATTCAGGGAAGCTTGTGGAGCCATCAGTAAAGAGATGAACCTGTTCACCTAACAGACGAAAGGGCAGAACAGCTGGTACTTCCTCAATACATTTCTGCAAGTGGTATTGTCGACACGGTCTTGCCCATAAACCTCCTGCACCCTCCTGCCAAAACTGTACGAAAAAAAGACGAAACGAAAATCCAATTGCAATTGCCCCTAACCTTTGCAGGGCAAGCAAACTTTTGTGAGAGATATCATCATGCATCTGAAGGGCATAGCACGTCCTCCGATGTCAAGAAAAGTCTTATTTGGTGCAGAGGTGAATACAGCTCCGCATGGAATTTGTGCCGCCAGGGAGTTGTAATATGCAGATCCTGAGGGTTGAGGGCTTAGGGGTCCTTAGGGTTTAGGGTTTTTGAGGGTTAGGGGTTTAGGGTTTTGGGTTTAGGGTTTTTTAGGGTTTGGGGGTTTTTAGGGTTTACGGCTGAGGGTTTTTTAGGGCTTTTTTGGATTTAGAGTTTAGGGGTTCTTAGGTTTAGGGTCTTTGGGTTTGGGGCTTAGGGGTTGTTAAGGCTTAGGGTTTTTTTTTGGGGTTTAGGGTTTAGGGCTTAGGGTTTTGCAGGGGGTTTTTCGGGGTTTTGGGGCTAGGGGTTTTTAGAGTGTGGCGTTTTTGGTTTTTTTTTCTTTTGGGGGGGGGGGGGGGGTAGGGTTCAGGGGTTTTTAGGGTTTAGGGAGGTCTTCAGGGTTTAGGTTTTTTTTGGGTTTAGGTCTTTAGGGGGTTTTAGGCATAGGGACCTATCTGACAGGGATAGGGGCTTATATATCGCCCGCATAGGGGTCTATGCCAGAGCCGCCCCCCCTGAAAAGGCTCCTATCCCACATATGCCTATGTTCGGATTGACCCCTGTAGATCTATGGGCCTAGAGGTAGACGGGTAGGGGTAGCTATGCGTTTTCAGACAGGCCCCTACATCATAGGTACTTATCCCAGAGGCAAAGTACTTTTACTGAATGTTGCTACCATCGCTACCATTCTGTATTATTTTCTGCATCTGCGCATTGCAAGGAAACCCCGCCTTGTTTTGTCGATCATTTCGTGCCCCAGCGCTCCTTGGGGGTAGTGCACCCTTTTGTGAGTAAACGGAGTAACGCCAAAGAGCCCCAAAGTGGTACTGTCCAGTGAGTAGGGGCACCTCGTCACGGCGGAGTAAGCCTTCGTATGTCTGACAGAAATTTTTTGTGCATGTATGGTTGCAAGCAAACGTATGCAGGCCGCACAAGTAGGGATGTAGGTTTGTAGGTCTTAAATTGAAATTACAGCGTGTGTCTGTATGTGGGTACACACTTGGCTTTTTGCAGGCATGCATGCAAATCGCAATTCTCATATGCATGCATGCGTATGTTGATACCTAGAGAGACAAGTATTTGCATGGTGTGTACCACGTAAAGATATGGCCACTATCTTGAGATCGAAAAATGAAACAGCGTCAGCATGCGCCAACTAGAAGTGCTTGGATCTTTGCAGCATGCCTTCCAGGCTGTCGGTGCATCCGAAGGCGAGAGTCCGAAACCCGAGCAGGCGCGAAAAATCTCGACTTTACACACTTTCCGCGGATTTGACTTGTGACGCGTCGCTTTGTTGGCAAAGCGGTTAAAACTGTATCATTAGTTGCATGCAAACAAAATACATGCACACGAAGAACCCTATCCGGCAGGATGGTGAAGATGGTGAAGATGGAGACTGCGAGTTGGAAGGTTCGAGACATGTGACGTAACACGTTCGGCGGATTCAGGCGGTAGAATGGCCTGTGCGACTCGATAAACAATCCATCGCGACTGATTTGAAGGTGACAGGAGGAATCGTCGAGATGAGCTTGTCTACGACGAGGCGGATCTTTGGTGGGTTTGTTGCTGTCTGGTTTTCGGTGGAACCTCGAAGCTTGAGCCGCCGCTCAACGTCCATCATGTTCGAGAGGTCCTCCTCAATTTTTTTTACCATGTTAAAACATACCTTTCACACGAGGTCAGACTCCGAACTGTCCAGTGAGACAAAAGCATCAGAATTTACCACTCGCAGTGTTTTGCTTCAGGGCATGGGCGTTCTAACTGCAGTATGGATTTGCCAGGAGTCGATGTGTCACGAATTGCACCTGAACTTTAAAGCAAGACTGGGTTTGTCCACCGAAACATGGCTACGGTAGTGGCAGGGTGAGCAGCTCCGGGTTGAAAAGGGCTCAGTTTATGTTCCATACGTATATGCTAAGCGCAAATGGACCCACTTTTCGAGTATAGTGTTTGGGTAACAGTTGTCAGGCGACCGTATGAAAGAAAGGCTGTGGGGTTTAGGGTAATTCAATGAGTGTCATGCGATAACATCTTCCTAGTTCTGTTAGTCAAAATGTACCAGTTGATATATGAAATTGGAGAGGGGAATAGATGAACGCAGTTAGGCAAGCTGACATAAGGTTGAAAGGAAGGAAGAGAGGGAGAACGCCGTAGATACACCGAACAAATCGACTGAAATCATGAATGCGTCGCAGGAGGAGGGCGCCTCGTGCAGAGAAGCACAGGAAGAGCTTCAGAGCAATCCAGCAGGCTTTGCATGATGCGCCGTTTGGTGTTGAGCCCTTCTGTCCTGGCAAAGCCAACAATTGTCTGGGGTCAGGTTTGCTTGCAGCTCCCACGGATCTGGCAGACATTAGTGCCGAGGCAGGTGCTTGTCATCACCGTCTATAAGCCTCGGCTCATGTCACGGCAAGCTGACATGTTATAAGCTGGTATGTTATGGAGTATCACGACCTGATGCTGGATGAGGATGTGTCGTCATTGCAGAAGGTCAGCACGGAACTTGTCTCTCTCGCGTTCTCTTTCTGTCTCTCTGTCTCTCTCTCTCTCTCCCTGTCTCTCACTCTCTTTTGTTTTTGTTTCTCTCGCTCTCTCTCTCTCTCTCGCTCATTCTTGTTTTTCATTCTCTCTTGCTCTCCATCTCTCTCTGTGTCAAGAGATAGAAAGGCATGACGTGGTGTTTTAGGGCCTGTTTGCGACTCCTTTTCCATCGCTTCGTTCGCGAATTGCATGATCTTCAGTTCCTCCTTCGGGCATCAATGCGTTGCTTTTCTTTTCCCTTAATTTTACGGTCATTTGGTACCTTCGCCATTCATCTGGTGTGGCTTTCATGTGGGACAAGAACCGGGTCTTGGGGTCTGTTCACCTGTGATGGGTTCCTTAGAGCTGAAGCCTAATTTCCCCATGGATTACCGTGTGAATGACAGAATGAATGTAGAGACGATTCGGTTTACCATTTTCCCTATTATTATTATTCACGACAGTACGCTCTTTCATTTTGCTCACTTGTGCTCACTTTCTTGATAAGAACTTGCGAGCTTAATGAGCAACGGCTCGTAAGATTCACCGCTGTCATCATCACGCCCTGCAAGTGGATGCCAAGGAAGATCCCACGTGAATCCCAGAAGGTTTTAAGGAATTTAAAGGCTTTTAGTTCGCCTGAACGATCTTGAATGCCAAGACACAACATCAGACGTCATCAAAGTTAGGTCAGGGTATGCCCCACTTTTTTTTACACCCGCTCAACCCTCATTCGTTTTTTCCCTAGGGGGGGATATACGTTTTCAACATTTCAATAATTTTTTGCTCATTTTTGACATCCGATCCTCAACCGTTCCTCGCAAAAAATCTCAATAAAAAATCAATAATTTTATGATAAAAAATATTAAAAATTTCATCATAAAATTTTCCAAAATTTTCATAAAAATAATATTTCAAAATTTTCATCATAAAAATCTTCCGAAAAATATTTGTTGAAAAATTGCATTTTATAAATTATCTTTGTAAAAAATCCTTGTAAAATTTGTTTCACAAATTTCAGCATAAATTTTTATCAAAATTTATTGTAAAAAATCTTTGTAAAATTTGTTTCACAAATTTCAGCATAAATTTTTATCAAAATTTATTGTAAAAAATCTTTGTAAAAAATCTAAACAAATTTATTTTATTAAAAATTCTATGTAATCCCTTATTTCGTAATCTGTTAAATTATATTTGAATGTAATTATTGATATAATGTCCTGCCATAAAAGTATAATCAATTCTTTTATTACATTTCCTATTACATCTCCATACACACGAGCTACTGCTTCTATGTTATTCTTAAATATATTAGGATATTGTATAGTATTTGCTATGCATTGTATTTTTTCAATATTACTTTGATAATTTTCATCTAAATTATTAGGGTCATAATGTCTTATAAAATCTAACATTTTTTGCTTTTTACTTTTGTTATTATCTGATCGTTTTATTATAATTTTAAAATATTGAATTGTTATATCCAATTCATTAATAGGTCTTTTATTTGTAATTCTTTCAAATATAGCTTCGTGTTTGAAATATTTATTGTCTTTGTTTTCATCTCTCGATTTATTTAATTCAAAACTTTTGTTTAATCTTATAATTCTTGAACAGCATTTACACTTATCATAATCACCTAGCATTTCACAAACATTATCAGGTAAGATTTGGTTTAATGCTTTATGTCGCTCTTTGATTTCTTCGCACTTCCAGCAATAAGACATTTTGAACATTATAATATCTAATATTATATATGATTTTTTCTTTAAATCATTTTTAAAGAAAAATTTTATCATAAAATTTTAATTAACATTATTTTCATATAAATCTATTAATTCTTTTTGAAGCTCAATTTGTTTTTCTAAATATTTCATTTCCTTATCTAAATGTTCCTGTTCTTCTTTTTCTACAACGCATTTTTGTTTAATTTCCTCGATTTTGCTTATCCTACTTGCTTTGATAATTTCTAATTTTTCTAATTCGTGTTTCGCTTGTTTATAGAGTATTTCAAACAATTCATCTTGAACCGATTTTTTCATATATATAATACTATATATTTTAGTTTTTAAAACTTTTAAAACTTTTGAAAAAATAAATATTTCAATAAAGAATAATAATTTATTGAAATATTTTGAAGCTTTTTATTTTCTAAATATTTCTTTTCTATACAAATCTTTGAGTTCTTTCAGATATTGTTTTTTCATTTCTTTATCTCCCGCCGACCTGATCCAATTGTTATACATACTTTTATAGCTTCTGTAAGTTTTAGTATTTATAGTATTTCTGTTGTTCGCTTCTTCGAATACTTCTCTCAATTTTTGAATACCTATTTTGCTTGGAATGATTAATGTAGGTGATGCCATATCCTGCTCTTCTGTTGTTCCTTCCTTCAAATTTGTTTTTCTGGTTAAACGGGTTCTTGGGCGTTCGTTTTGTGGTGGTTGCGGTGGCGCGTTTCCGCTTGAACTTGACGACCCGCCTTGTTGAAAATTAGGTTGCGGTGGTGGTTCAGGTGATGTTCTCGGTGACGGTCTGGGTCTTGTTTTAGTTCTCGGTTCTGTTGGTCGCTGTATTCTTGGTGTTTGTATATCTGTTATTGTTAGTTGGCTTGATGATGCAACGGGTAATGGCTGTTGCGTAGCTCCTACGTTAGGTTGATGCGGTTGTAAAACTATTGAAGGTTGTAGATATTGCATGTTTGGTATTGGCGTTGGTTCGTAGGTTGTATATTGCCCTTCTCTGGCTGTTCCTGAAAAATCTAAAAGCGGTCTAGGTGGTGGCAATAATCTATTCATTAATACCTGCACAGCTTCTTGAGAAAGTCCAGCAAACGCGGCAGTTCCAAAATCCATACCGGAAATCATATTACCAGCAACATTGCCCCCTACTCGTAAGGCTCCGCTTCCTAAACTTAATGCCCCGCTTCCTAAACTCCGAAGAATTCCGGAACCACCCTCTTCCTCTCTTTCTAACTGTTGTTGATGAGCTCGTGCAAATGCTTCCCTATTCTGTTGTTGGGTCATTGATAAATTTTGTAACGCTTCATTTACTTCGAAAAATTGTTGCTCTGGTGGTGTGCCGTATTCTTCAATTGTGCTCCTTTCTTCTTGATCTGTTGCAATGTTAAACATTTCTGGCGGTCTGGGTTGTTGTTGCTCTGGGCGATCGTGCTCTGTAAATAATGCTCTATGTGTAAAATTGTTATCGCTAGCGTATTCGCGTAGCATATGATCCCTAACAATTCTTTCGGCAATTTGTTTTTCTTGAACTTTTAACTTGTCCAAATGATCTTTTCCATCAAAACGAGTTCCTTTGTTGCTTTGTTTATAAAATACAGCATCTCTATTAGGAAAGGGTTTTAACGCTTCTTCATCGTCATTAACCAGCTCCAAAATATCTTCATATCTCGATCTTCTATGAAATTGTATTCCAGCATTTTTAACTACCATTCTTTTTTATATATTGTTTTAGAAAATTGTTTCACTTAATTCGCTTAACGTGTCATATCTTTTTTTAAGATGTTCCAGAGAAGTCTCGGGTATTCTTGGATTATGCATTTCCCCCTTCAATCTTGACATCTCACTTTCATAATTTGCTTTCATCTGACCCTCTAACAATCTACGCTTAAACGCTATGTTCTTTTCTTTTGCCTCTCTCGCTTCCAGTTGCTTTTTCAAATTCAGTAGATAATCAATATTTTGTTGCCGATAAACCAGATCTTCGGGTGAATTCACGACGGGATTATCTAATGATTTTTTCTTATGCATTTTTTTGTTTTTCTGAAATTTGAACCTATTATATAGAACCATTTGTATATATTATTATTTAGATTTTTTACTTCTTGATTGAAACATTGCTTTGCACATATTTTCAGATTTTTCCTGTCTTCTTCTCAAAATTTCGGCGTTCATTGATTTCATTTGTAATTGCAATAATTGTTGTTGCGTTAAATTTGCATAAGGATTTGAAAATTGTTGCGGTTGCACTGGCGGAATTGCTTTTGAAACAGGCGGTTGTTGTTCTTGATATTGTGGCTGTGCCACTGAATTATTTTCATTATGTTCCGGTGCGAGAGGTTCAACGTTTATTTTCGCTTTGGTTCTAGGTGCTTGTCTTTTTACTGGTTTATCAATAATATTACTTGGTTTCTTTTCGCATTTTTCAGGATGGGTATATCTCAACGTTTTTACAGTCATCGTTTTTTTACAGTCCCTACATTCAGCAGGTTCTTTTACAACGTCGCGAATTTTAACTCGTTTAGCTTCTCCCTTTTCCGGTTCAGGCATTGGTGTTTCGGTTTCAGGTTGCGCTTCGGTTGCTTCGTTTTCAGGTTCATCATTGACTGCTACAATTTCCGAGCTTTGATCTGTCATATATATATATTGTTCTATATATTTTCTATTTGTTTTCTTAACCATCATTTCGAGTTTTGGTCATTTGGGACTGCTTTTTGTTTTTGTATTCTTTCGCCTTCTCTATGATTTTTTCTTTGTTTGCCTCGTAATACAGTCGCATTCTCTGCTTGATTTTGTCTTTGTTGCCTTCACGGTATGTCTTTTGTCGTGCTAAAATTTCATCTTTCTTGTCTTCGTATCTTTCTTTTGGTGTCCTTCCTGAAACATTACGATTGACACAATCTGTATTTTTGATATTGTATCCTTCTTGTCGAAACAAGTCTTCTTTCGATGAACAGGGGTAGTCTTCAATAAGTTCTATCCTACATTTGTCCATACCGTATTTATCGAACATTCTGTATAGCGTGTGAAAGGCTTTCGTGTGCCCTTGTAAGTATTTTTTGTAGTTCCCTCTATGACTTGCCATTCTTTGACACAGTTTTTCACACGTGCTTCCTATGTAGCATTCCTTATAGTCACTATCCCAAACAGCATAGATCTTTCCCTTCTGGTAGTCTGGCATCTCGCTATATGTTTTTATATGTTTTTTTCTGTTTAAATATGTTTCACGTCGCGTCAGAGTTGTGGAATAATAAGGAAAAACTCAAATCGACGCCGTTGAAGTCGATAAGGTTGCCCGTTTCATCAGTTATTCTAAAAGTTAGCCGTCTTATTGAACGACGTGAGACATTGACATAATCGTAATCTGTAACGCCGTAGGGATCATTTATAATACCTGCGAAGGAAGCATTGACAGGAACTTTTTTTACGATCGCGTTTGAAAAAGACGAAGGACTATGAAAATTATTATTTGACAGTTCCGGACATGATATGTATAGGTCTTGGTGATGGAGAAGCTTAATAAAGCCGGTTGTCCATGGAGCGGATGAAGTGAAACTATCGCCTACCGTAACGTTAAAACTTAACACTTCATTTATAGAGTTCAAATTATTCAGATCTACACTGTTGGAAAACGAACCTACGAAAGATGGAACGTCGGCATCAGTTAAGGGAATAAAAAGCACCTCTGTATAATTTGAGGATACCGTCATCTTATTTGATATCGTGTTGTATGTGACGGTATAGGAATTTGACCGACCGCCACTATCAAAGAAAAAATTCAGTTGTGTCTGAATTGCATTTGCTAATTCCGGCGGTGAGTAATTTCCGACTGGTATTTCAATACGCCTATACGTTATGCCTTGCGGTGTAGCTGGTGCGATGATCTGATGTCTAAAATATAGATTTTGATTATTTGAGTTTATTGAATACCATGTATTCGGAATGGCTAGCTCGTGAACTTGCATAATAGTTCCATCGGGTATTTCAAAGGTTTCCCTTAATTCAATTTGAAAGTCGCTTATTCCACGACTGTTTGAAGTGCGGTATTTTGAATTTACATAAACTTTTTTATACGTCAATGGTCTGATACTCATAATATTGTTATATAATATAATTGATATAAATAATTTATAATCTTTTTTATATAATGTCAAAAATACAATCGCAACTAAATACGATGCTAGAAAGTAACGGCAAAATTTCAAATTCACAGGGTATTAAATATGCTTACGATCGTGATAATAAAATTTTTGTTAAAGGAAATAAAATGTATGTTGGAGGAACAACCAGCGCTGTTAATTGGTTAGAAAACTTAACAAAGCTCCCTTTTGGTGTATTAGGTGGCGTCCGTGATATGGAACGATACATTGAAGCGAAGCGAGTATTGCAGGATAACCCGCAAATAACGGAGTTGGTCGGACATAGTCAGGCAGGTCCAGTTGTTTTAACGCTTGCAAAAGATTTTCCAGATAGAAGTTTAAGAACGAGAACATATAACAGCCCTACATTCAGTTTAGGTTTTAACCCTAACACGGAAGAACATAAAAGATTTAGAAAAGTTGGAGATTTGGTAAGTGCTTTCGATGGAGGCGCGATGAATGTATATACTGATAGTCTAAACCCTTTAAAAAATCATGACATAAGCGCATTTGATGGAGTTAGTGAGACACTACCACCTGATGAAAAATGATTTTCCTAAATAATATAATAGAATGCTTAATAAGGTCAGGAAGCAGAAAGAACAAACAAGGGTAGGAAAAGCCCCCGAAAACGTCCAATTTAAAAACAAGCTTACGAAAAGCATCAACAATTCATCTTATGAAACTATTAGAGGAATTGTTGAAGCCGATGCAACGGCAGTATCACAACCGCAATTAGAAAAACCAATTTCAAAAAATATTAACAATTTAAATTCACATAAAAAATATAATAATATTAATAATAAAAAATCTAATAAATAATATATAAGTTATGGATTTAGTTATTGCTGAAACACAGGATAATATGATAAACTCGTTACAGTTCGGACTTCCCGAAAGTGCCGCGTATATCACCGATCGTAAGCAGGTTCATTTCCCTAGTGTATCCGGAAATATTTTTAGTTCAAATAATGGTAATAAATATATTAAATTTGTGATCACGGGAGAAGACAACAATTACATCGATATGTCCAGCATTTGCTTATTTTTTGATGTTGTGAATACATCAACCACGGCAGGAGAATATTTAAGACCATTAGGTGAAAGCCACGCCTTTTTCACTCGTTATAGATGCAATGCGGCAGGGCAACAGATTAACGACATTGACAACTATAATTTAGTATGCGAAGAAATGAAATCTTTTAAAAGCGAAGAAGTAAGAAATTTAGACGATATTCAGGAAGGATGTTTAACCCGATACGACAGCCGAATTAATAGACTTTATGCGTTTGCAATTGAAACACACGATGCCACAGCTACTACTGGTAGAAATGATAGAGGAATTGTTTTACCAAAACTTACGCGAGCCAACACGACAGGAATTGAGCAAGGTAAATTCGTTCGGATGGGACATAAGCCATGTTGCGGGTTCGTTCAATCTGGGTATTATCCGCCTATTCGATATTGTCCGTTAGAATTTATCTTTGAAATTTGTTCCGATGCACAAGAACCGGTAATCAATCCGGCTACGCCGGTAGCAGGAACGCAGGCGGAAGACGATGTTAATGGTTTATATTTTACCACACGAAACACTACAACCTCGTGGGCAATTCAAAATTGTATCCTTCGATGCGAATTAATCACAGTCGACAATTCCGTCAATAATAACGTGGTTTCGCATTTATTGAAAGGGGGTCGGCTTCGTATGGTTTATCCAGCCTATCACAGTTTTTCACAATCTTTCGCGGCAGGAAATACCGAAATCAATATGAATATTGTTAAGTCTTCAACACGATTATCACAAATGTTTTTTACCCTTTCCAATTCACAGATTGAAACTAATAACACAGCCGGAAATTTTGCCAAGAAGAAATGGACGTGGTTCTGGCATCCCATGGCGGCATCAATTGATAATTTAGAAGGTGTGATCGACAGCACCAAACAAATTTCATATTATGTTCAGATCGCGAATAAAAAGTTCCCCGAACAAGCAATAGAAAGTTTAGCCGAAGCTATGTATTTCTTACGCCGTGCTGTTAATGTTATGTCTCCGTTTTATGACGGTTTTTCAATTGACATTTACAGATACGCTAACGATAAGTTTATTGGTGGAATAAATTTCGATAAGCAACCAGATATGAATTTTACAGGAAGCAACACCAAAATGGGCTCCTTATTAACTTTTAAATTGAAAGGGGCGAACAACACCTTCGCCCTCGGGATCGAGCAAGTTTATGTTACATTAGTGAGCGAGCACGTTTTTGAATTAAGCGAAAGTGCATCGACGGTTTTAGATTGAGAACCTTGTTTAAAAATATTGCTATAAATTGATATAAAGAAATATTTATTTATAGTAATATATGGTAATGTGTAGCCGAGATTATGGCAATGGAAAAATTTATTGTATCAGAAATGACATTAATGATGACGTGTATGTGGGAAGCACTACGCAATTACTATGTAAGCGTATGGCAAAACATCGTGCAAGTATAAATGCAAAAAAAAGTGAAAACATTCTATTTTATCAGTTGATGAGAGAATTAGGAACAGAAGCATTCAGAATTGAACTAATTGAAGAATTCCCTTGTGAGAACAGAGAGCAATTACAAGCACGAGAAGGATTTTATATAAAGAAACTTGGAACATTGAATAAACGAGTTGAGAGCAGAACTAAGAAAGAATATTATGAGGATTGTAAAGAAACTATATTACAAAAGCAAAAGGAACATAAAGAAGCACATAAAGAACAAATACAAGAATACAAAAAACAGCATTATCAAGACAATAAAGAATACATTAAAGAAAAGAGCAAACAAAATTACCACGACAACATAGAAGCAAGAAAAGCACAAAAAAAAGAATATTATTACAATAATAAAGACAAAATGGATGAATACCAGAAACTATACAGAGAGAATAACAAAGAAGCCATAGCAGAGCGAAAAAAGAAGTGTGTAGAAAGTAAAAAAGAATATTATAAACAACAGAAGAAGGCGTATTACGAAGCGAATAAGCAAGAAATAAACAGAAGGAGACGAGAAAAATGGCAACAGAAGAAGGCAGAAGAGCAAAAATAAAAACATTATTAAATTAAATAAAATCTACTTAATTTAATAATGGCTTCTATAAACAACTTAACCACGCTTTACGCGAACAAAATTTACAAAATTTTTTCAACAGGGGCAACTGAAATAAGCGATCAATACGCCACCAAAACAGAAGTAGAAAACACTAACTCGGCTAATACTTCTAATATAGCAACAAATACAGCAGATATAGCAGTTTTGAACACGAAACAACTTCAAAACTTCCAGAATATTAGTTCAATAACACATTTATTAAACACAGACTACCAAACAAACGCCACTTTAACGAGCACCTTTTACAACAAAACAGAAATTGATTCAACATTTAGTAATTATTATACACAAGCGCAAATAGACACGAATTTAAATACTAATTATCAAAATAATACATTATTAGCAACAAATTTCTATAATAAAGGCGAGGTTGATACATTAATAGCGGGCGCAGGTGGTGGAGGTGGCTACACCGATACAGAAATTGATAATTTATTAGATTTAAGAGTTCCTAAATCAGATTTTACAAATAGATTTAGCGCAAATCCTATTATTGATTGTAGCGCCCCGACCGTTATTCATAGTGGTTTAACGTTAAATAATTCAACAGTAAATATAAGTCCGGTAGCAGGTTTATTATTCAGTAATCAAACAGGTGGAGGCGACAAAGTTTTAGCGGAGTTTAAAAACGCTACTAGTTATATAACTTTACAAGGCGATAAAATATTTTGTAATAATACGTCAGACGATGCAATAAAACAATTAGATTTAACAAATAATAATGCAGGTTATAAAATGTCAGGAAAGATAGAAACGCCAACAGGTGGTCTAGTAGTAGAAAATACAGCAGATGCTAATTTATCATTTACAGTTAGAAATACTGATAATTATATTACTTTTAACAATGATAATATCGATTGTTATAATTCCGTAGGTGATACAGGAAGGATATTAAATCTAAATAATAATGCTAATCAATATGTTAAATCACATTCGTTATTAGTAGATACAGGAGCAAATACATTAACAGGAGGTTATACACTAGATGTTGTTGATAATGCTATCGTTAGACAAAATTTAAGAGTGGATGGTAATTTAGACTTATCAAATGATTTAAATTTTGATGGTGAAAATTGTAATATTTCTAATAATTCAGGACTTACGTTTTATAAAGATACAACAGACGCGAGTAATGTTTTAACTGTAAAAAATGCACAAGGATATATTAGGTTTAATTCATTTAATATTAATGCTTATAATACAAGCAATGATAGTGCTTCATTACTTTTATTGAATACAGCAAACGGTAGTGGAGTTTATTGTTTAAGTTTAGGTATTGGAGCAATTCAAGGAGCAAATAAATTAAATGTAAGTGGTGGAAATGCTAATTTTGGTAGCACAGCATCATTTCAAAGCACATCAACATTTAACGGAGATATTTATGTCAATAATTCAGGTAGGATATTTCAAAGAGCAGACGCTAATAATTCATTAAATATAATATCGACAGAAGAGATTAATTTTTCATTACAGCCGACCAGAACAACAGACCCAACAACCGCCACTATTGCTTTACAATTGAATGACACTAACGGAATTACTATTAATAGAGCAGTTACAAATAACTTAACATTTAATAGTATTGGTAATATCGTTGGTGAAAGCGATGTTGTTAGTTGGGGGCGTTTTATGTTTCAGAACAGTAGCGAATTAAAAGAAGTCTTGGATGGTCAATATAAATTATTTGTTAGGAATGGTGATACACTAGGAGATATTAATTTAACTGTTGGTTTAGAAAGTAGCACACCGGAAATTAAAATAACAGATGGTAAAGTTAAGATGAATAATTTAGAATTAACACAAGAAACAATAAGCACCGTAGACCAGATACAGTTTTTAAATACCGATGCGGGTGGTGAATATGCATTTTATTTTGGTAGTGTTTCAGTATCGAATGATGTATTTTCAATTTCACCAAGTGGCATTCTCGTTAATGGAGATATTGAATATACTGGGTCTTTAATTCCAAGTTCTGATAAACGATTGAAAAAAGACATTCAGGAACTTAACCAAAAAAAGGCAGTGGAATTAGTTAAATACATTGTTCCGAAAACATATCGTTTTATTGATGAAAGACAACAAGGAAAATCATGTTGTGGTTTTATTGCTAATGACTTTTTAAGTAAAAAAGTTCCGGATGAATGGCAAAATCTGGTTAAAGAAGGCAAAGACGGATATTTAAAGTTTGATTATACGTCTTGTGTTCCTATTTTATGGAGTGCTTTACAGCATTCTTTAAAAGAAAATGAGGAAATGAAAGATTTATTTAAAGCAATGAAAAAGGAAATGGCTACAATGAAGGGAGAAATTACAAAAATAAAAAACAAAATAAAAGACAAAGATAAAAGCGATAGTGATTAAACATATTATTCCATACATAATATGTTTAATCTTCTTGTTGTTTTGATTTCTTTTTCAAATACCATTGTCTTTTATATTCTTTATAATGCTCCTTGTTATTTTGATAATGTTCTTTAACTCTTGACAGAATTTGTTCTCTGTTGTTTTGATGATATGCCTTTTTGTTTTTCCTGATGTCTTCTTGATGTTTTTCTTGATATTGTTTGTTGTATTCTTTGAAATACTCTTTGTTATCTTCTAAATATTCTTTGCGTGTTCTGCCTGACACAATCTTATTGACACACTCATTGTTCTTTATATGTTCTCCTTCTTCTCTTAACAGTTCATCTTTTGTTTCACACTTACATAAAACAATAAGTTCAATCTTGCAATTTTCCACACCAAACTCATCAAAGAGTTCAAAGCAGTTCGTGCCGTGTCCTTTGTTCCCTTTTAAGAAGTGGTTGTAAGTCGCTCTATGCCTCGCCATTCTCTGACTTAAACTTTCAGTTGTGCTACCAATATATTGCTTATTATAACCAACATCAACGATTTTATAAATTTTTCCATTATGATATTTATTCATATCTATATATATCCTATTATATCTTTTCTTTATATAACAATTAATAATTTCTAAATTTATATATAATGCCTAATCTTGATGAGACAATAGAAAAGAAACTCAATGAACAATTAGAAAAGATAAAAGGAGACTTAATTATATTCAATACAATTCAAGATTTAACAGATAAAATTCAAAAATTAGAAGATGAAATAGAAAAGTTAAAAAACAAAAACGAATGTAGCAATTCTGGAAAATGTATGCCGTGTAATTTGTGCAGTTTTTCATTATTCTGATATGACTTCATAAAATAATTTGAAATAATATTATTTTATGAATATAATTTTATCAATAATTTTTTATGAATAAGGTTTATAATTCAGATGATATTGTCATAGCTTTTTCAAAGCGAATAAAGAACATACGATTTATATCTTTTGCATTTGTATTTATATATAAGAATGAATAGGGGGCATCGTTTATAGCTATTCTATACATTTCATACAATTCTTCTTTATTCACCAATGCGGAATTTTCTTCTAGAAATGAATTTACCTCATTCATATTTTTCAATCGGAATATAAATAAAGCGGACGTATTTAACCTTACGATTGGAGCGAGGACATTATATTTTTGAGTTGATAATAATACCGATATTGCATTATGACGACCACGAGTAAATAGGGAATGTAATATATTTGAATACCTTACGAATTTTGGATCGTCCGCGAAATCATCAATGACAATTAATATTGAATGCAAATGTTTTTGCTTATTCTTTTTTTGATAATCAATAACTTTATGTTGCGTTTTTATAATTTGGTTTAGCGCTTCGGGGTTATATTCTTCAAAGTATGTTTTTTCTTTTTCTGTATCTACATTCATATTTTCCGATATATGTTTTTTTACACTATTCCATGTGTCATCGACATGAACGCTAGGACTGAATATAAATATTCTTTCAAAGGAGCCTTTATAAATATTCAATATGAGATTTTGTATCAATACCGTTTTACCGCCGGTCGAAGAGGCTACCAATATACCCCTGAATGGAAGCGACGGCATCATATCATATTTTGAGTTTTTGTATTTATATTCTGGAATGTCTATTGGTTTGACGATTGGAATGCTATTATTCATTATAAATACATAGAAGATTTTATATTTTAATTATATAATGAATTACGACAAATACATAGAGGCGATAAATGAAATAGAAGACGTCGAACAAATAATAATAACTGAGCCACGGTATAGGCGCTGTTGTTATTCCGTTTTGGAAATTTGCAAGGGAGTTTTACAATATTTAAAATTTAAGAAAAATTAAAAAATATAAGGTTTAAAAATATGAGCGATAAGGAAGATGAAGAAAAACAAAAAAACACCGGAGGATTTATATTAACGCCTACCAGTTTAACCTGTTTGCCGTGTAGATGTAGAAAAAATTTATATCGTAAAGAAACGAAAACAACAAGCGACAAAGATAGTAAAACCATTTATATAATTGAAAATAGAAGTAGTTATAAAGTTGGTAGAGGAACAACACCCGATAATAATATTTTTACACCAGATCAATCCGGAAGCGTAGCCATTTGTGATAATGGATGGGGTCAAGGCAGGACACCAACACCCGAAGAATGCGACGAACGTATAGAAAAAAACGCTGATGATATTAAGGAATTGAAACAAAAATTGGAAATGAAAATTTACAAAACAGAGGAGGATATTAAAGAACTTAAAGAAGATGTAAAAAAGTTAGATAAAGATGTTTATTATATTATAAAATGCAATAAGAAGAAACCAGAAACAATAAAAGAAACAAAAGATTTAACAACTATGGATTAACATTTAAAAAATAAAATCTAATATATGTTGGATGCGACGCAACACAGGCGCCTCGCATCTTTTGAAGTCCCCTAGGTATTGAAACAGGAAAAGCCCCGATTGCGCCCTTTGCTATTGCGACCATTCACTACATAAGATAGTGGCTAATTAGTTTGATAAGAATTCATAAAATTCATATTTACAATTTGTTGTAAATATGAAATTAAAAAAATATTTATAAAAAAAATATATAGAAAAATTTTCTTAAAATTGTTTTAAAGAAATATTATTATATATATTATAGTATATATGGAACATACAACATTGGAACAAATGTTAAACAAATTGACACTGGAAGACATTAAACAACAGCTCGCCTTATATCAAAAACTGTATTATCATAAAAGAAGAACAGAGGAAGGTTTCAGCGAAGGAAAAAGAGAAAGCGCGAGACAGTATAACAAGAGAAAGGCTTTGGACAAAATCTTAAACGATAAGAACATTGACATAATGAATAATTTGGAGCTTACCGAAACTAAAACAGCTGTTAAAACTAGCGCTTACAATAAACATTCACTAGATGATGTTGTAATGTTGAAGCCTTTAAAAAAGGAAAAGAAGGAAAAAGAGGAAAAAGAGGAAAAGAAAGAAAAGAAAGAAAAGAAGGAAAAGAAGGAAAAGAAGGACAAGAAGGAAAAACAGGAAAAAACCGAAGGTAAAGAACAAGGCGATGAAAATCAAAATAATTAAATATTGTAAGGTTTCCACCCTGCAAAGGTGAAAAAAAAATAACCCTTCCACCTTATAGGTGGATTGGAAAACCCTGTAAGGTGGAAGCATTAAAAAACGAAGGAGCCTCCAATCCACCTATAAGGTGGATTGGCTTCCACCTGCAAGGTGGATTGGGTTCCCCCTGTAAGGTGGATTGGCTTCCACCTGCAAGGTGGATTGGAGTAAAAAATTAAAAAATATATAAAAATTTTATTATAAAAATTTTTCTTTAAAAATGGTTTAAAGAAAAACTTTCTATATTATAATATATGTTATGTAGATGCCAAGGGTGCACCGACCAACAAAACACCATAAAACTTTTATGTGACCAAGTTTTACGAAAAGACCTTTTTGATTTAGTCAATTCTTTTAATCGTTGCGAAAAATGCGACGAAAACATTAATATGAAAATGTTTCGTGAAACATTCAACTCGGTATATTGGAGCATCCTCCATTATAATAGGAGGATGCAAAAAATAAAGGAGGAAATCAATGACAAAAACATAAACAAACATATAAATAAAGAATCAATGGGGTATATCAGATATGTCGGACACTGTTTAACATATGGACATAAACCATTGGACAGATACAGAATAGAAGCCGAGAATGAAATAAAAAAGATGATACAGAAAAGAAAAAACAGAAAAGTCGGTGACAGCGAACGAAGTTCGCTCTCAGGACGAAGTCGTGACGATGATTTGAATTTAAACATTGTAGCATATAATTTCTTTTGCAATATTTTTCTCAAAAGTTTTGGTAATGAAAAAGGGCAAAAAATAAATAATATACTTTACAAAATTTTATTTTTATAAAAAATATTTTTAAAAAAAATATTATAAAAATTTTTCTTTAAAAATGGTTTAAAGAAAAACTTTTATATAGTATTATATATATGGGTTTTGTATGTGAGAGGTGCGCCGAGCAAAATGTCACTGCACGACTTTTAGGTCAGCAGGTTTTACATAATGAGGTCGGTGTCTTAATCAGTCCTTTTACAAGGTGCAAGGGGTGCGACGGAAGAGAAAATGCTGTGAGATTCAAAACAACAATGAAGAAACTACCTGCTTTTAGTTTTCCTCGGACGGTTCAACATTGTAAGGAAATGCTACGAGACAAACCTCTAAAAAAATACATAAATCGCTTTACGTTGTCTTTTTTGAGACATTTAAGATATGATGCTTTCGTGATTCAAAACAACAAAGAGCTTAAAGTTTTAATAAAAACAACCCGATATATAGACCTAGAATACAGAATAAATACAAATATGAAATCGTATTTAAAAAAGCCACCCACAATAGAACTAGAAGAAGTGGCTGTTAGATTTTTCAGTGATTATTTTCAACAGTTTTTGGATAAGATAGACAGCGATTATATGATAAAATTTTTAAAACAAATATTTGATAAATAATATTCTAATTCTTCTTATTATGGGCGATAATAAAAAGAATTCTATAATGAACGATGTTTATTATGATAGGGCAGGTTTCGGAAGCAAAAAGCAGACATTGAAAGATGCAAGAGAGAAAGATAAAACTATTACAATGGCAGACGTTGATAATTTTTTTAGAGAAAATGTTGAACAGAAGAAGCAGATAAGAGGAAGAAACACATTTATAGCGCCAGAACCTTTTTACGAATTTCAATTTGATTTGTTTTTTATAAATGACCTTAAAAATCAAAAATTCAACATCGGGGCGATAATGATTGATGTGTTTAGTCGGTTTATGGTGGTAGTCCCGATTAAAAACAAGAACGAAGCAAACATAGCATCAGGAATTATAGAGGGCTTTAACAAAATGGGAGGAAAGCCAAAAATACTTTATACCGATGATGAGGGGGCATTGCAGAAGGAAGCTATACAAAAATATTTGAACGATGAAGGTATACAGCACCATAGAACCAGAGCACACGCTAATTTTAGTGAACGAGCCATTAGAACATTTAAGGATATGCTTTATAAAAGAGTTGAAGCCGACGAAAAGAAGGGAAAAAATAATATCCAATGGACAGATTATATTTTTGAAATTTTACTAACATACAATAACAAAATGGAACATTCAGCTATAAAAATGACACCGAAGGAAGCAATGAAGGAAAAGAACGAATTGAAGGCAAAACAAAATATGACCAGACAAGCAACCAGAACCCGAAAGTATCCCGAGATATCGGTGGGCAGTAAAGTTAAAATTTACAGGAAAAGGAAAATTGGAGAAAAAGAAAGGGTCAGTTTATGGAGCAAGGAAACATATGAAGTAGAAAGAATAGAGGAAAGGAACAACCAAAGTAATTTTTATGTAAAGGGCAACAGCCGACCATATTTAAGATTTGAACTTTTAAAACTTTAAAAAAATATATAGAAATTTTATTATAAAAATTTTTCTTTAAAAATGGTTTAAAGAAAAAATAATATATAAATATTAATATATAGGTTATAGTATGAACAAGTTTGTAGAGAGCAACGTCAGGAAACTGAACAAACTGAAACAGGAGCGAATAAATAGCGCGAACAAAATCACACAAGCAACAAAAAACAGGCTAAATCAGATCGTATCACTTTACAAGGATAGGAAAATTGCAAATGTAGCAACCGCCGAGAACTTCATAAAAAACCTTACCAGCACCAATAAAAGAACAGCAGAAAAAGCGAGGGACAAGTATAACGAACAAATTAAAGACCTTAAAAAGTCAAAACCACTAAACGAAAGAATAGCCGAAAAGAAAGGTATGAATACTTATTTGGTGAACTTTCAACTTTACACAACACGACACCCTAGAAACATCATTAAACCAGCATTTAAAAAATTCGGAATGGAATTTTACATAGAAAAGTTTGATATAAGACAGGCTACTGTCAAAGCAAAGGATTTTAATAAGGATTGGATCAAAAAGGTAATATTTAGATTTGTTGACGAAGAAAGTTTTAAAGGTAAAGATCCAAGGAGGGTAGATAAAGAATTTGAAGAAATAATGGACATTTTAAGAAAAGATAAAGACTTTGATAATTTAGTAAAAGAACTAATGCAACATTACGATAATCTTTTTGATGCAATCAAAATTCAACAGGTGGAACAAATCAGTAAAAGCGGTGAGAAATTTGACATAATGAAGGAAAGCCTAACTGATGGAATACAACACGTATCGATGTATCACCGCTATATTTACACAGACCTTAACAGCAACTTAACAACATTGAGACAAGCAATTGAAAATAGCACACACGTAGAAAATCAATGTTGGATAAATTCACTATCCGATTTTTACCGTGATACCTTAATGGACTATGGCAAAAGGAACCAACTGACCAGAGAAAAAATTATTGAAATTATAGGCAGAAGCGATTTTTACAGCAATGGAGCGAGTATTGAAGAAATGGATAAGGTATTTAAGGCATTCAAAATACCAGCTAGAATTTACAACAGCTTCAACAAACTGATTTACAAACACGAGCCCGAGCACAACAAACGAAGAATAAAGCCGTTTTATGCCATAGTAAAAAACAGCCATATATACACCATAAATAACGATCTAAAAAGTATAGAACATAAACAAAACGAAGAAGAAGAAAGACCACTGGTGAAAGCCTCCACGGACTACCATTTAAACGAAAAAGAAGAGCCACCCGAGTTTAAAATGTTCAGAGACACACACGACATTTTAAAAATGGTCAGTAAAGATAAAGAGCCGAAAACTATTCATTTAGTGCCCGAGTTAAACAATTTGACAGAGATATTTTTTGAACTAGTGAATGCTAGATATGAGCCACAGATCAGATTTCAAGCAGGCATCATAACACAAATAAAAATGAAACTTAAAAAAACCACCTTTATAATAAAAACCCAAAATCTGATTAAAGACTCGTCTGATGGATGTATCGCAGTTGATAACGAAAAAACATACAACAATATGAACGATGCAATGTTTCATTTTAACAAGAGTCTGTTTAATCCATTGCACAAGTCGTTTTATAACAAAGTGGATTTGGAAATTTACCACGAAGCAAAAACCATACCGCCAGCAGGACTTTTCACAGACAAGGGTTCCATACCAAAAAACCTAACCGAGATTGACATAACCAAAGCTTACACAAGCAGACTAGTAGGGATTACACAGGTGCCGGTTTTCAATCAGTTCGATGTTTGGAGAAAATGGTTTAAAGAGATGGATTTTAACACGATGTCAGACTACACTTTATTTTTCGTTGAAGATTGTAGCCACTGTGGAATTGTAAAACCCAGCACCTTTTTAATGTTTAACAAGAGGTATAACCTGATTTATGGAAAATATTTGAAACAAATTGACACTAATAAACTGAACATATTGTATTATAAGACACCATCCTTTATTCACGAGGTAAATTATAACGATTATGTAAAAGAATTATGGAACAAAAATATTAGCGACGAAGAGGAACTGGATAAACTGATTAAAAAACTTATTGTAAATGTCAATATCGGACTTTTGGAAAAAACGGGTAGCACTGATCAAAAAAGCATCGTCTTTAAGAACATTAGGGAGGCATCGGATTTTCAAGTAAGGCACGGAGGTAAAATTCACAAAATAACAGAAATGGAATGTAGAAACGAAACAACTTATGAAGGTGATAAAGAAAATGATGATTTTTCTATACAAATACAGACAACCGAAGAAGAAGGTATGGAATATTATTTAGTTAATGTTTCAGACAAGGCAACATTAAACAACGGTTTTATTTACATAAAGGAGCTGTTGCTTCAAGATCATAATTTTAAAATGTGTCAGGATTATAATAAATTGAGGAAAAATTCTATAAAGGCAGTCAGTGTAAAAACAGATGCATTTGTTATTAAATCCGAAGATGTGGAAAAAGCAAAGGAAGTATTAGAAATGAAAGCTGGTATCGGAGAATGGAGAACGAATAAAGAAGGAGAGGAAGTAAAACTGCCGAGTGAAACATATCAAAGGAAAAAGAACGAACTGGATAAAATCCCCATCTACAAGAATACAGCAATAAAAATTAAGGACGAATATGATACAACAAATATCATAGAAAAAGTTATTAGCGCTAAACACGTTATGATCAGGGCAAAATATGCAGGATCCGGAAAAAGTTATATTTGTGAAAAAATGGCGCGAATGGGAATGAATGTTTTATTTGTATGTCCTACAAATAAGCTAGTCCAAAAATACGGAAAGGAAGCGGTAACAGTTAATAAGTTTTTTTCCATAGCAGTCGGGGACGAGAAGTTAGAAAAGTTTGATTATTCCGGTTATGATGTTATAGTGTTTGACGAGATTTATTTTAATGGTTTAAGGGTATTGAATAGAATTAGGGAGTTTGTTGAAAACAACCAAGATAAAATAATAGTGGCAACAGGAGATGGTAAGCAATTAAAACCAGTATCGGAATTAACAAATTTACAAGAGCACGAAGAATATGCTGATAATTGTGTGGATAAAATTTTTAAATATAATATTTATTTGAAAGTTTGTAAGAGGTTAAGAAAAGAGGAAGACAGGAAAAAATTAGAAAATATTTATATTGACATTTTTGAAAATAATATTAAGGTCAGAGAGTTAGTAGAAAAATATTTCAAATACACTTCCGATATGAACCTAAACGAAAATAATGTAGCATATTTGAACGACACCTGCAAGGAAGTAGCAAACCAAATAAGAAAAAAGCAGAATAGAAAGGGCGAGTATGAAGTAGGTGAGGTGATGATATGCAGAGAGTATTTAAAATCAACAGAATATAAATTTCAAGTAAATTTTAAATACAAGATTTTAAACATCATTGAAAATATGGTGGTGTTGGAAGACGAGCACGATAAGAAAATACAAAAATTGCCGTTAGATATGTTGAGGAAGCATTTTATATTTAATTATTGTTATACCTGCCACAGTGTCCAAGGTTCCAGCATCGAAGGAGGTATAACAATATTTGATTACAACCATTGTTTGGTAGATAAGAATTGGATATGGACAGCGATCACGAGGGCAACTGATTTAAATAATGTGAGCTTTTATAAATATGATGATGATGACGACGATTTTAATAAAAACTGTATTTACAACTATTTGAAAAGAAAGGTAGAGGGATATAAGGAGCAAGACAGAAAAGCTAAAAGGAAAATCGACCATAAAAACTATATTACAGCAGATTGGTTATTAGATAGATTGAATGGAAGGTGCGAATTATGCAATGTAGATTTTTATGTAACGTCAATAAACGGAAATATAAGAACGAACCTGACGGCGCAAAGAAAATTTAACGACCAAACTCACACGATAAGCAACTGCATAGCATATTGCAAAAAGTGCAACTGCTGTATGAGCGACAAGGAAAAGTTTTAAAAAGATTTAGTTTTAAAAAAAACTTTTATATTATATTGTATATATGCCGGTTAGTAAAACCAAGGTGGTTAAAGAGGAAACCATAGTAGAAAAACCGAAGGAGGAAGAAGCGCAAGAATTTAATGAAAAGGTTTATGATATGATTTCAGAGGTGCATCGTAAAATGGATTTGATGTTAGAAAAAATTGAGGCTATTAGTGAAAAACCTAAATCCAGAACAAGCAATTTAAATACCGAAGCATCATATACAAACAAAAGAAACGCCTATATCAAGAAATTAAACGAAGGAGCAATTTTACAGCCTAAACCGGAAACAATGGAATATTACAAGGTTGTAAAGGAGGGCGATAAATATGTTTAGATTTTTTACAAAGATTTTTTACAATAAATTTTGATAAAAATTTATGCTGAAATTTGTGAAACAAATTTTACAAGGATTTTTTACAAAGATATTTTACAAAATGCAATTTTTCAACAAACATTTTTTGAAAGATTTTTATGATGAAAATTTTGAAATATTATTTTTATGAAAATTTTGGAAAATTTTATGATGAAATTTTTAATATTTTTTATCATAAAATTATTGATTTTTTATTGAGATTTTTTGCGAGGAACGGTTGAGGATCGGATGTCAAAAATGAGCAAAAAATTATTGAAATGTTGAAAACGTATATCCCCCCCTAGGGAAAAAACGAATGAGGGTTGAGCGGGTGTAAAAAAAAGTGGGGCATACCCTGACCTAACTATCAAAACCCTGTTAAATCCTGCAAAAGCCTACAAAAGGATATAGGGTTCAAAGCAAAAATCACATCAAAGAATTGAGTTCGACGTCTGTTATGGTCTTGCAAGAGAAGTAAATATATTCAGATCAAATGTTTCTTTTCCCATGTCTTTCAAGAGATACAGCAATGCTAAGAAGTTGCGAAATGGTGAAAGACATGGAGGCAAACAACTAATTACAACAGCTCAAAAACATGTTATTTCCTGAGAGCTACAAGCAATTCGTTCAGTGTGTGGCCGCACGGAGATAGGATTATATTGATGCCAAAACACACTGGGATTTTCCCCATAATTTTTGGGGATTTTATGAATTGAGGATTCTTGCATCTTTCTCTCCCTCTTTAGTTTATGACGGGCACCGTCACGAAGATCCCTTGAAAGGAGATAGCGACCTGTAAATTTACTTGTAGCTTCTTGAAACTCCTTCGCCAATACTCGTCTCTCATTATATATCATTGGATTAAGAGCTCCGGTTAAAAGACACCGTAGGTATTTCTTCGAAGTTTTATCAAGCCGAGGGTTGAGGCAAGTCACGAAGACGGGCGTGGCGAGCCTTTCGTTCCGTGGCAGCGGAGGGGTGCTTGGACCATCCCCCCCTCCCATTTCCCCCCATTCCTCCACTCGCTTCAATGCGAAGCCCCGCATCGCCCCGGCATTGGCGTTGGTCCCAACTCGCATCTTTTCGAACTTCCCAGTTTCCAACAGGAGATCGCCTCCTGAACTGCAGTTTTGTAAGGCCTCATTCCAGCACATCAGTAGTAGAATTACCTGCGCTTCGAAAATTGTGTTTCAACTACTCGCAAGCGGTTTCATCGTTCGGGTTCACGGCTCATCTAGTTTGGCTCCAGCTTGAGTTTGAAGCACTCTTTAGTGATGTGCTGGATTGCCATTTGAAGCAACTTCGTTCAGAACGTTGGTGCTCTGGCATGTCTGCATGCCCTGGCGTATTGGGTGAGAGGTACAAGAAGCTGCGGAGAAGGCTGAGGCTGACATTGAGACACCGGTTGCCGCTGATGCTGCAAGCGGCAGCTTCGCCACCACATTGTCCAAGCGGCAGCGGCAGCGGCTTCGGCAGCGCCAAGCCGGAGAAGATGCACGAGCATCTGGCCGCAAAGCGGAGCGGCTCGAGGCCGGTGTGTCTGTTTTTTGTTTCTTGTCTTGCTTGTTGTGATGTATTGCGATGTATGGCGATGCTTGAGACAGGCCCCGGTCAAGAGAACAAAGAAAGCAGAGGTTGCTACTGAGACAACTGG
>CAJNDS010002482.1:80000-147500 GCA_905221605.1 Symbiodinium natans | reverse complement strand
GCAAAACAAGAAGCCAGATGTTGCAAGACCTTCGAAAAATTCTTTGAGTCCCATAAGAAACCCCGTAATGGAAAGTAGTCTTCCGGCGGGCTTCTCGATGAAAAGACATTCTTTAAATGCGGAGGTATTAATTAGACAGGTGCTCGGATTAAGAGAGAAAGAAGAAGTTTTTCAGGGTTTAGTGTTCAGGGTTGCTTATCAGCTATACTGAGGCACGCTCTCTGGTCACGAGAAAATTTTGTAAAGTCGAGCTCTTGCATTTTTCAGTTTCAAAGTGATGGCTTTCCCGGTTTCCGAATCATCCGTTTACTGGTTTCCCTTTTCTCCGTTTCCCAGTATCTGAATCATCCGTTTCCCAGTTTCTGAATTAGCTGTTTTGCAGTTTCTGAATCAGCAGTTTCTCCGGAATCAGCCGTTTCCTGGTTTCCGAATCAGCCGTTTGCAAGTTTCCGAATCATCCACTTCATGGATTGTCAATGTTCCGTTTCGGTTTCTGATTCAGCCGTCCTGGTTTCTGATTGAGCTGTTCCGGTCTCCGATTCAGGCCTGGTTTCCGATTTTCATGTTCTGGTGTGAGAATCAGGCAGCCGTTCTGGTTACCGATTCCGCCGTTCGGGGTCACACCCATCGCCACCAGTACCCGCCATTTACCCACCACTAACCGAAACCCTATGAAGCCTTATGCTCCACCGTTCATCCCTGCTAGTCCTACCCGTGTCCGCCATCCCCACCATTCCCACCACTCCTACCTAACCCACTTGCAATTCTTCCCGGCCAGTCTCACCCTTGCCCACTGCCCACCCTTTCCTGCTACCCACCATGCAACACAATCGCCACGTTCCTCCCATCATCACCCCTTACCCACCAACACCCCTTACTCACCATTGCCCTCGCCCCCTCCCCCACCCCCTTCCTCGCAACCCACCTCACAATGCGCCGCTCCTCATCCTCAACATTGCCACCAGCTCCCACCATTCCCATCAATACCCGCTGCCATTGCTTACCATCCTGCACGGTTGACCCACCCGCCGCGCCCTACCATTGCCACCACCCCCCTTTCCCGCCGCTACCAGCCATTCTCTACCATTCCGCACCATTGCCCAGTACCCCACCCGTTCCCACCGTCTTCCCATCGCCCAACAGAACGCCATTGAGGCCTTCCTGGATTTTCCGCGTGAATGGCGCATCTACAAAAGATGGCGTCAGTGGTATGACATATGTGGCAGGAGTGTTTTAGGAACTGATGGCTGAGTAAAAGGACCAGGTTATTCAACAGGCTTCGGAACTGCCGGCACTAGACAGCCCCGTTGCAAGCCCCCCCTCCCCCCTCTCCCCCCGTGGTATCCCCCTGTGGTTCATGGTGGTTTTTGGGTTGAAGGGTTTCTTTTCCCCTCTGTGGTTCATGGTCTGTGGGGTTTGAGGTCAGGTTAGGCTTTGGGGGGTTTGGGGTTTCTGAGGTTGGTGGGTTGTGGGTTTCGGGTTCCCCTCCCCCCCCCTCCCCCTGTGGGTTCAGGGTGGTTCATGGCGGGTTTAGGGTTTACGGGTTGCAGGGTTTGAGGGTTAAGATTTTCACTCTGGGTGACGGGCAAGGAGTAGACTGAGACCGGGAGAGAGGCCCACGAAAAGAAGCGGCAGAGTTAAAATCAAAACCACCGCGAGAAAAAGGAAAACACCCCAGCACAAAAAACAGCACACCCATATGCAGAAATGTATGTATGCAAATACGTACGTATGTATATTGGTATCTGAGGGAGGGTCTTGTTGATTTTGTTGTGGAGTGTGCACAGGGTTCCTTGTCTATATTGGTGAGTGAATATACTTGGGGTCCTTGTGGGGATGCCACAAACAAAGATCCTATCTCATGTGCTTCGCTGTTGATGAATACTTGCGACACCTAGCCCGCTTCGGGCACAGGGTATCATCACCTTCTTCCCCATCCAGGGATCGGAGAATGCTCCTGGATACTGGGCTCAGGCAGGTGTCACCGAGGCACGTTCGGGCACAATGCTTGCATGTGAAAGAAGCTGCAGCATCAAAGGCAAGAGTGGCATTCCATCAAATTCCCATCGCACTTCCACCCAGATTGGAAGGACATGATCAATGGCTCTTACGTATCTCCTTTCCAATGGTCTTGTGATCCAAATTGCTTGTCGTGGCCTCGTGCGATGGCTGGTTCGAGTAGATAGAATTTGGGTATAGTCTCACCAAGGCTAGATACCAAGTTCTCTTCGCAGATCCACCAGCAATTTCACAAGACAAAGCGGTGCGTGCCGAGCTTGGAATGACATTCCAGTCTGTCTGTCGTATTGTAACTGTTGCAATGGTGTTTTCTAGACGGTGGAAACTGGAGCTGGCGTCCTGTGCAGATATCTTGGGTTCGGAGGACTGCCAAAGTCAAGGCAGACATTGAAGATTTAGGCGGCGAAGGCCTCGTTTCATGCCAGGAACCAGGTTCTAGAGACACAACCATTTTCCGATGGACGAAGCGGGCGTCGCAGAGCGGTTGTAGGTTGGAAGGTGGTTGAAAGGTGATGGTTGGGTCAAACCTGTTGTCGCTGACACCTGTTCGTTCATCGAGTGGCCCGGAAAACAGGGGCGGGCGATGACGCTCGGGGTTCGTCCCCTCACCCCACGAAAAAAGAAAGACGGAGCAAAGCCCCACCACAGGCACGCTGCCTCTTTGCTTGCACGGTGGTTTCATCACTTCACTGGAGCTGCGAATTGTTGCTGCTGCTTGCTTGATGCGAATTGCGATGTGATGCCAGCTTGCAATGGCACTCGGCTTTGGTGATCTGAGGTGGAGGTCTCATGTCTGTCGTCCGAGACGAGCGCGTCCAGCTTCATGAAGCAGCTGGATGCATGGGGGCTCGCAGGCTAAGAACGCACTTCTTGGAACTACAGCAACTACAGCTTTTCTTGGCATCATTTCAACTCGTCAGGGACATACGACTTCCTGCATGTGGTGAATGGCGGTGATACGTGCACTGCCATCATAAACTTCATCGATCCTGTTTTTGCCAATGGCTTACTTGATCGATTAGCTGAAAGAGCTGCCAGCTTCAGATTTTCAGTTTGAGTCCTCGTGAAACTGTGTAGGTGATGCTCTTCTGCTGCATCTGCCAGGACGGTGATGCTTGTTGTACCCTTCCGGTTCTGCTTGCACAATGTTTGTCAGGAGTACAACGTTCAAGGCAACATCACTATGGCTGATGTGCAGGGACTGGAGGCTCGCCTTCTGTTCCTTCTTCCTGGCTGCTACCAGCAGAGTCGTCTCATTCGAGTCAGGCTTGTTCCAGGTAGAGTGGCATGAACTCGTCGCAAGGCTCTGACTAAGCACTGGTCACGTCTTGACGTTCAGAGCGATGCCACGCAGCCCGTGATCCTCCCCGACGATGCTTGGTATAACTTTTGCTTACCTGAGTTGGTTTTTGTGCTGCAGGACTCTCTTTTGCCATCAGTGATCATGAACCGTAAGTGGTTGCGAGTGGAAGAACAGGGTGTTGTGTTGAACTGAGGCAAGACCAAAAGATTGGGCTGTGAATGCGGTGAACCACATGCTGTCGCCACAGCCATTCAAGCATCAGTTCCGCAAAACGAAGATGTGCGCCTACATCAAGAAGAAGACATGTGAACTTGGTGTGGCCCCGGGTCTTCTTGTTTTTGACGCAATGCTACAATCACAATGGTGTTCTTCGGGTGTCACCGTGCTAACAGGTCCGGGATGTCCCTTTGCGCACTCTAAAGCAGAGCTGCAGCCAATGCCAGACCTGGTAAAAACCAAGCTGTGCCACAAATACTTCCAGAGGACTCGGACGGACCACGCTATTCTGAGTTTCTTCGAGAGTTAGAGACGATCATGGCATGAAGGAGATGTACGGACATCCACTGCAAGTTCGCTCACGGTTCTGCAGAACTGCGATCCGTGTGGACTCACATGCCATATGGCACCTGGCCGCTGGAAGAGGCCGGTTGGCATTGCAATTGCTGCTTGCACAATCTTATTCATCCTGTGAAATCGCGCAAGCTTCCTGTATATTTTGGAAGGCTTTCAATTGGAATCCTCTCGATGAGGCAGGCTTTTGTCATGCATGGAACTAGACCCAGGCAGTGCTATGTTAGCATGGGGTTCGTTTCGGCTTCGATTTGTTCTAGATGGGGTTGAGACCTCTGCAGAGTTATTAGCAAAAAACTCTTCAGGGAACATTCAGTAAGATATGTCACATCTTCTCAACATCTTCTCAACCCCCTAACGGTTTGCAGTTCCCCACTTGTTCTGTATCAGTAATCTATATGAAATGTTTGTCGCAGTTCAAAGATAATTGGCTTGGCCTTGGCTCGGTGTCTTACAGGTTGGAGCATGGTCCGGTGAGTGTGTCAGTCTGTCTCTGTAGTCAACGTTCAGCTCTGCTTCAAGAACTCTTCTGAGAAGTGGCCAGCCAGAAGCTCCAGACAATGTGCTGCAACTGGGTTGAGGATTCCACGGGAAAGTTTAGCAATGCTGCGGTTCCTGAGGTGTTGTCAGGTTAGGTCAAGAATTTTTGGAGCTCCCGCCTTCCCCCTTCCATATCGCGAGCTCGCGATCTCGCACCCTCCCACCTTCTCCCTTCCGCATCGCTCAACCATGCTAAACCCTAAACCCTAAACTAAGCCTTCAAGTGAGATTCATGTGTCAGGAGAAAGCTCATGTTTGTTGGGGTCCAAACCCGCGGGTCGTTGTGCGTCCCCTGCCTCCGCAGAAGCAGTGTTCAGCCTAATCAAACGCTGGCGGCTGCATGGTTCCGTGATTCGAAACTATTCGCCCTTAAATGCCCCAAACAAATCACATCTACAACCTAAGCCCCAAATTCCGAAGCAGCTGCTTACCATCTCAGCCTTTGCTGTGTTTGGCTGGCCCTGTCGTTTCACCACAGCCTCCGCCAAGTCAGACTGGGACGTGATTTCTGTCTGCACATGCTGTGGGAAAAGTCCAGGGTGGTGCCCCTCGCAGCAACACTGACAGATTGAGTCCTGGTTCCCTTAAGAATCTGAACCCTGCCCCACCTTCCCCGTTCCGTATTGCGAGATCGCGAGGTTGCAGAGCCCACCTGGCTCTCCCCACCAGCCCATCTCACAAAGCTGGACAACATGATTTTGCCACCCCCCAAACCCAGGTATGCACGGTGTTTGATTCGAGTGCACGTGCGAAGCGGCATCTATGAGAATGACATGCCATGTGTGTCTGTGTGCACGACCTGTCAAACAACTTGGGAAACAGGAGGCAAGAACGCACCTTTCCTTTAACCTTTTTTGATCGTGTCGTCTCCCGCACTCCGCCCCGTTTGGAGCTTCCGGCGACCTGCACATACTGGGCAGAGATGCCACGAACGGAAACACGCTTCCTTTTGGTATGTTGCGAGTGATTGCGAGTGGCTATGAGTGGCTTCTATGTCGTCGTCCAGGATTTGTGCTATGACAGCTCAGTTCCTCATGTTCCGAAATTCAGGATTTCCGCTTTGAGCAGTACGGCTTTGCCGACTCATTGGGATTCGATGCCAGTTCCTGTACCGGGGAGGCTCGCAACTGCTTTCAAACTGTCGCATTTGGTAGCCAAAAACAAGCCTGCGCTGCCCCCTGGAGGATGCACCAGATGCGCCTGGATTTGCTATCCTCTTAGAAGCTACATGTCCCCATGTCTTCAAGCTGTTTACGAGCGCATGCTAAGATGCGGATGGGAAGCGAAGACGAACCATCTGAAGCAACGGTACAGGCTCGCCGGGAACAGGTTATGTGTTTCATGTCTTCGATCGTATCCCAGGCACGGCACAGATCCGCACGGTACTTGATCACTGTAGTGAGAAAAGTGATAGGCCGCAGATAGGGGACACAACGTGGGACCAACCTTGAGAGCAGAAGCATGCCACGCCACCCCGAAACGACCTTGTGACACCTTATCAGAGCCTTATCAGTCAGCCGCAGTGGTGACAGGACAGTAGGAGAAGAGTAGGAAAGGTATGAGTAGGAAGAGTGTGCTCTTGGTGGCATCTTGTAGTTCGATCGTTACTTGGACGCAATCACATTGCCAGGACCGATCTGTCAGCGAAAGTGATACAGACTTCGAGGCAGGCTTTGTCCGGGACAAGGGACGCACCAACGGTGGTTCTACGCGGCAGGCATCCAATTTCATTGGACGAGGCCGAGGCACAGGGCCTTCTGAGGGTGTTTCCTAATGTTTCCTACAGCCCAAGCCGCAACACTGTGCAACGATCTGCAACGCTGCGCTAAGCTGTTGAGCATCGTGAAATATCGTGAAGCTGCTGTGGAGCCCCCGCTCTGGAGACCCAAAGCTTCAAAAAAACACAGAGTAATCTGGCCGATTTTGATATGAAATTTGGAATCCAGCGAAGGCTTCAGGCTGCTGTTGCCACAGAGACCGGCAAAGTTTGTACAGCATTGAGGTCGTGGTGGCCTTCAGCGTCAGCAGACAGTCCAGAGCTTAACCATGCTTGACCGATGTAACCGAATATAACCGAATATAACCGAACTTGGAAACATTAGAAAACTCAACAGTGACTGCGGGCACCAGAGCTGAAGGCTCCACCGACCGCCGCCTTCAGCAAGGATGCGTTCAGCCTTGTCATGATTCTCGCAGATGTCTAAAGTGTGTAGGACGATGACAACATCATGCTGCGGATCAAGGGCACCTTCATGGAGGATCGGCGTCGTGAAGCACATGCATCATTTTTGCTTTAACTATGTGTTGGTGCATCGCAGCACGACTAGTAGCTGCGATTGTCATTGCGATGCAGGAGGTGTTACACCCCAAATTTGTGAACTTGTCTACCCAGTCTACCTTACAAATGGCAGACTTGGCTGGCGCTTCTGCCTGACATGGTTCGAGCGTGATATTTTGTTGGATGTTTTTGTTCGGGGTGAGCAAGGGTCAAAACCATGGTAACTGCAGTTTTATCTTGGTAGGACATTTGCGTGCTGAAGTGTCAAAAATCCGTGTAAAGCGACGGGGAACACTGAAAAGCGACGCCCCTTAATTGAGTAGCCCGTAAGACAAACCCCTGAAAAGCGACGGGTTACAGCAAAACCATGCAAAAACCTCGTAAAGCGACGGGGAACACTGGAAAGCCACGAGCCTATTGCACGACCTAGGCCCGACCTCTATAGTTTTGACGGTCGCTCAGACATGGTGGCTCAGACATGGTGGCAGCCGGGTGCCGCCCGATTGTACCATTCTGATTTCTGACCTTTTCTGACCATTGTCTGCCAGTGTTCAGGTTTGTGCATCAACTTGCATTTGTTGGTTTCTGCACACACTTGTACCCAAGCTGGAAAGCATGTTCCATGCCGCTGAGTCATCACGGAGTCCAAGCCAATCTGAGCATCAGGGTTCAATAAGTGCCTCTTGGTCTGCCTGAGCATTCTCAGCCTGTCATTGCTCGACCAAGTGAAAATGCTATAGCTGCTAATCAGTAAGGCATTGCTGTACTCTGTTTGAGGCCCCAGAAGAATGTCATGTCCAATGGCGGTGGTGAATGGTGTTCGCAGTTTTAAGTCCGTACCCTGGGAGGCAGTCCAAATCGACGAAGACATTCCTCAAGTGTCGATGCACCGATCGTGGAGTGATGGTGATCTTGCCCAACTCTGTGAGGACCCGCCGGCTTTGCGCAAAGTTTATTTTCCAAAGCATATAGACCACTTCAGCAGGTGTTTCAGCTGATTGTCGGTGCGGTCACTTGTTTGTTGTCTGTATTGTGCTTGGATCCGTGCCTCTCTCTCGCTCTGTCACATACGCACCACAGTCCATCACCGCAGTAATTACATCGCTGTGCACACAGGCCATCGAAAGTGAGTCGGAAACTGAGTCTCACTAGAGAGCTCGTTCCTACATCTGCTTAACGTGTGCCTTGCAGTGTACAGCAATGCTGTGTCAAACTGCAGCCAGTTCTCGTTTGACCGTGGATGAGAAAGACCGAGTCCAGGAAATATCGAGAGGATGTGAAGTTAGTTGTCTAGATATGCAAAATTCCTCGTTGGCAACACCCGCGGATTTCTCCAGCCCCAGCTTTGAACCGGCTGTTTAAATCTGCTGACGCGGTACTCTGAGCTGCAGAATCGGCAGATGTCGGCAGTGCAGGTCATGCTCTCCTTGATTCCTTGAGTCTGCAGCCGGGAAGCTGTGTCAGGATTCTGGGCTCTCGAGGCTCCAAGCCCACAGATGCAGGAGAGCGAAGATTAACGAGTTTTTCCAGTAGAGTGGGTTGGATTGGCCTCTCAGATGCATCGTATATGGACGTATACTGTTTTTTTAACAAGACCTATGGGTGCGCCAGACGTGCACCATCTTGAGCGGCCTTGACTCCCTCTACTCATTTTTGGCAGTGCCCAGTGATTTTTGAAGATCGCAACAGCCTTTGTGGCATGCAAAGAATGAGAAGCTCTCAGTTTGCATTTGCGGCCTTGCTACGTTTCAGCAGGCGTGCAAAGCGAGCAGAGTCTGGGCAGGTAAGCTTCATGTGTAGATCATGCACGTTTCAGCCCCCTGCAGGGACGAAACGTTTTAGCATTTGTATGCACCTGTAATGGTGGCCATGGCATGGTGCTGACTGTGCGCTTGGCCCCTTTACTTTCAGACAACATATCTCTTGGAGCTGCAGTCACAATGATGGCAGCATGTCGACGTAGCGTTGCGCGGCGAGCGCCCACTCCAACTCAGTCGATCAGCTCCAGCCAGTGAAAATGCAGTTGCGCAAAAATTCAGGAGACTGTCAATTCAGCATTGATGGCACCTCTTCGTCGAGAGGCAAATGTCGTACATGTCGTACAGCTTTGCATCTATCTTGCGCATTGGGCACTTTGTTGTTTTGCCATAGTACACCGGCATGCCTGACTCTTCTGCAGGCTCCACTGTGCAAAACTGTTGTTCTCATCGGGATTTTTGGAATCGCTCCGAGATTCCTGTTCATGCTGCCCGCAGCGTTTTCGCATGAGACTTGTAGTGTGCAAGAGCATGGTTTCATAATCAAGTTCCGAGAATGGACCTCAAGCCTTCATTTGCTTTTTCTCGACGCGATGGTACCAATGCTAACTATGCTTACATGTCGCATTCTTTGAGTTTCCTGGGACAATGGGCTAGATTCCGAGAGTGCTGCTCACGAAGGCTGCAACTGGCGACAGCTTTACTGAAGTTGTGACCTTGTTGCCGAGGCCAGAGCTGTTCCCTCGTACAGCGTCACTGTCGCCAAGAATCTCGGATGAATTCGCAAGAAGTCTACGTGGACAAGTGAGCTGGACTTCCGTCCACTTGGCGAGGAGTGCCACTCTGACAAAAACTGCTACATAGACCAGAACGAGATGAAGGCGGCAGACTCCGGCAGACAGTCTGAACCTCGCGCATGCGCGACATTTTGTAATGCATCTTGTTGAAAGACAGCATTGGTTGGGAATGTCGTTGTGGCAGTTTGGTCCGGCCTCTCCTGATCATGGGCGTGACGGCAATCGTGCCCTGAGTGTTTCATGCATGTTGTGATTTTTCAAGATCTTTTTGCAATACTTCATCTTCTTTCAAGCTACGTCTTTCAGATTCAATCTCTGCACAGAGCAGGAGCTTCGCTCCTTTTGCTGATGCAGCCAAGGCACAATTCCAAAGTCATCCAGGCTGGACGTATGTGTCGAATGTCGAATATGAGATGCGCTGAGTCTCTCGCTCGGGAGGTCAACTGCTGCTACGTCTTCGTGCAGCCTGTGGCCAGGAGTGCGCAAGTGAAGTGCGTGTTTGCCATAGGACACACGATACACAAGAGAGCACGGTTGCCAGGCTGCTGTTGCTTTAGCCCATATTGCCGACATCGGCTTTAGAACAAGCAGGTGTTCTTGGGTATCCTGCCACGGATGTCACATCGGATGCCATGGCTTACGGGCTTGTTCCCCCTGATGCTTCTAAGGGTTCAGGAGCGTTTCGACATGGTTCGTCTAGCACGAGCTCGTCCCGGGAGGGATTGCTTGATCTGTGAGAAATAAGTCCAAGAATCCCTCCACTGTCACTGCGTTGGCAGAAAATCCCACAAGGTTCGAATCCCACATGCTTCCAACCTTTATTTTGTGTGCACGAATGCAGCTATATTCTTCAGATTGTTGCCGTCAATCGCACTCCATTGGAAACGGAGACAGCCATTGACATTGATGATCGTTGATGCCTATGTGCACGAATGTCCTTTTGACAATCCATCTCTTCTATTTTGCTTGTGCCGGTTTGTGCTCTGATGTGTGATGGAGGAAAGCGATTATCTCCCGAGTCGGCCTGGGGCCGAGCTGGATGGAGCTAGATGCGCAGGGAGGTACAGCTCACGATAGCCTCACAATAGCTCACAGTTCAGCGAGCACAAGACAGGTCACTTGGACCGATGGCCTCGGCAGACGAGTAGTTCCGGGCTGCGGGCCTTTCTGAGGGTTTGGAGCAGTATTGCATCACTATTGCATCACACCTTGAGGCCGCTGGCAATTGACCCCGAAGGCATCTGGACTGCTGCTCGGGATGCAGTACCACATGTACACAAGTGCATTTCTCGGAGGCATCCTCTTTCGCTGGCGGAGCGCTTCCTCCGACTCCGCTACAGGCTCCGCCACTTTTGTCCAGATCATTCATGCAGACCACATGCTTCTAGCTTCAGTACCACAGCTTGAAATTGTTCTTATGTGAATATGAATGTTTGCGAGTTGGCATGTCGGGCGTAGTAATGTCAACGCTACGCGACCCGTCTCGGCCGTGGCGAAAGAAGTTCGGCAGAGTAGGGAAGCAAGGACAGCCGGCGGGGACCCAGAAGGGAGTGCAGCGGCCCCCAAAAGAGCGCCAGCAGAGGTTAGGGTTAGAGGTTCGGAGGCCGGGGGCCGGGGATGGAGTTACAAGCACTAGCAGCGGGTAGAGGTTGAAGGAGTTTTTGTGGGGGGCGGGTGCGCAGCGGGGGGGGGGGGAAAGGGGCGGGGACAACGAGCAGGGCCCATGAGGGAAAGGTGGGTACCTGCTTTATGCTGCCCAGACACCTACGGCCCGAGGCCTTGGCGCATGGCGGATAGACGGCAAGTGACTCATGACGGCCGTGCAGTTGATGTGGCATGATGTGCGAATAACAGGCGCTGCACAAGCGACCTTTCTGAGATATCCAGGCGGCAAGGCCCTTAAGTTGCCCTCAGAGCCCAGGGCATTGTGCATTTCCTAAGATTCCAAAGCCAAGCGCTCATCAGATTCCATCCCTTTCCATTCTTTGGGAGAAGGAGAGCATTTCGCCACCATGAATGTAGCACTGTTCCTTGGGGAGAACGGCGACTGCCAAGGCAGACCAGCCTCTATTGCCTCTTGACGTTTGCAAATAATATCAAGATATATAAAGTCAGGGAAGAAACAGATGTCAAGAGAATCTTGCCCATCTTGCCAAAGTGCATGATGCCGGACAAGAGACAGTTTCGGACAGTTTCGTGTTCGAGCATCGGCTCCGGGCACCTCTGCGGGCATCTGCACAAAGCGCTCTCTGTTCAGAGGCATTGCGGCTTCTTCGTGACTCTCACAATTTTGTGTCTTTGTTAGGTGGCCTCGCTTCCATCGCCCCTCCCCTTACCGGTACCCTGAAAACCATGTCAGCACTGCATGACGGCGTCATCATCACCACACTTGTATCACTAATAGCTTTAAGTTATGGTTGCTAGATGTTGCTAGCCTTTTAGTTTTCAAAAGACAAAGCAGGCTATCAATGCAAGAGAAGAAGCTTTAGGTTTGATGTCGCGCTCCTGGCTCAACAACTGACTGTCATGCTCTAACAAGCAATTATTAGCAATTATTGCGGCAGGGATGTCCTCCGGATTTGAGTTTGGTGAAGCTTCAGGCATGCCTATTCAATCGCAGCAAGTATATGCTTTGGCCAACTTGGTTTTTTATGTTTTTTTTCGCTTGCACGCTAGATAGACATCCTGTCGATTGTGAGAACTCATGATGCTTCTTTTTCAGGCTGAGAGTCTTTGAACATGGTAGCGTCGCAGGTTGAGATGGGTTAGAACATGTTGGGACGGAACAGTCTGTAGTGCTAGCCACCTCGACTCCGCATACCGAACGTCCCTTTTAGGAGCCAAGGCAGCTTTAGAGTACCCCTGCATGGGTCATGTGCCGTGCAACTGGCGTTGCACTGTCCTTTGGCTTTGTTTCATGGCCCTTCACTCCAGTGCAGAGGACAAACGGCAACTTGCGACAAGTGAGATCTGCAATGTCCTGTGACTCTGTGACTTGCACTGAACACGTCTTGTCTGCATGGCAGCTTCAAGTGCAGCGAAGTATGCTTCAACGTTGTGAAGTTGTCGACTTCAGGAGCCGCTTCTTGCCATACTGCCTCCAGACACGGAGCCTGTCAGCTCATTGGAACAAAGCTTGGGGCTTCTTCTATCGGTTCATGTGAAGACCCGAGATGGCGTGTGTGAGCAGTTGTTAGCTCGAGGTTCTGAGCTGCCCGCAAATGGCCGAAAACTGTTTACCACAACACATGACGATCAAGCGGCTGCGCGGGTGGAACTGTACGCTGGTGAGCGGCCTTTTTGTGAAGGCAATCGCTTTTTGGGCATGCTCGAGTTAGCACCTTTGCCAGTTCCATCGTACCGGTCCTTCGTGCAGCTTGAGGTTGTTGTGCAGGTAGATGCTCAAGGTGGAATTCTCTGCACAGCGAGCGAAATCGAGAGCAGGGCTTTGGGTGAACCTTTCTGTCAAGGTGAGTGGCAGGGCGAACTTTCAGACTTTAATCCTCCACCACCTCCGAACCCATACACTGAAGTGGCCCTGTTTTCGCACGCTTTCACGAAGCATTTGCCAGTCCTGTTGCCAACTCGAACCATCCGACTGCCATGTGGGCGAGACATCGTCATCCGACAGCACCAGCGCCGGGAAGAGGAGCGGATCGGAACAGGGGGAGTGCTGTGGGAGGCGGCAATTGTGCTGGCAGACCTGGTCGGGCGTATGACGCAGCACTTTGCATGGAAGGGCAAGCGTGTTCTGGAACTGGGAGCAGGGACTGGGCTCGTGGCAATATCGCTTGCCGTCGAAGGTGCAGAGGTCTGCGCCACAGATGGTAATCCACGAGTCCTTGATGGTGCCATTGCCAATGTTCAGGCAGCAATGCCTTTCCCAGGTCGTGTAACTGTTGAGCAGTTCGATTGGAACTCTGCCGCGGATCTAGAGAAGATTCAAGCAGCTGGACCTTGGTCTGCGATCGTTGGGAGCGATCTCGTGTATCCTGGCAATGCTGGTAGGAAATGTGTGGATTCAAACGATCAGATGCCTCCCGCGGATCAGACCTTGATTTCCTTGCTTTCAGCTCTCGCAACTACTGACACAACAATCCTCCTGGCGCTTAAAGACCGTACGGGCGAGCTGCAGCGCTTCCATGAGAGCGTTCTGCGACGCGGAGGTTGGACCATCCACCGTTCACCACCTGAATGGATAATGCCTGAGTTTCGCTCGGAGAAGCAAGTAGCAGTGCTTCAGCTTCAGCTCACGGGCAAATAGCAGTGCCATATAGTGCCATGCTGGGCGGCGGTGTAGATCAGTTTGGCAAAAACACGTGGAGTAAATCCGCAGACTCACCAAGGCATGCCGGCAGCAAATCATTTTGTTATCTTTGTTTCTTTGACATGTTTTGTTTTTATCTTCCCCTCGCCGGGTAATGAAATTGTAAGAGTTTGTCTAGAGAGACCAGACCTGCAGTTGAGATCGGACAATCTCGCAATAGTTTCAAACTGGTTTTCAAACATTCTGGCCAAGAATGTGACCGATCATGTCATGACGGGCCAGGAAGGGAGCAGTAGCTTTCATATGCTGGAATCATGTCGAAAGTCGGGCTCAAGATGTCAAGGAACATGTTTGGACAAGGGTAATGGGTTAAGCACCTGATTTCGACGTCGATCTGCCAACATGGTGGCCACTGCTGCTTGGCACTGGTTTGTGTTGTTGGGGCAGCTCTTATGTCTTGCAACACATTTTAGGCCTAGTGGCACGGGCCGGCCCCCCCCCGCCCCACCCCAAACAACGAAGCCTTAAACCTTTGCATCCATCATCCTCATACCTACGGGTTGAACGGGAGGGGGAAGTGCTGAGACGCGCCAGGGCGAGGGGGGCAGGCTTCGGTTGCCTTGGTCCCTAAGACCTGGCCCTACGACCGGAATCTGTACCCTAGGCCCGAGACCCTAAACCCTGAACCGTGTGCGCGAACTAGTGCCCGAGTAACGGCGTCACACACACACACACTGTCTCTCTCTCTCTCCCTCTCTCTCCCTTGTGTGCCGTCTTCTCTCCCTCTGCTCTCTCTCGCTCTCTTTCTCTGGAAGCCTGCAGGTTTTGATGGTAGCCGAGAAGCCCTCAATCGCGCAGACCCTGGCCGACGCTCTTTCACCTGGTCACAAGTATTCGACTCGCACAGGGGCTTCTTGCCGGAAGTTTTCGTTTGCTTTGAACGGCTGGGGTATGGGGACTTTTGCGCTCGTTCGAGGTGTCACCGGCCTGCAAAGTCTTCGAATACGAGGGAGATTTTTATGGACAGCGAGCTTGGTTCAAAGTAACGAGTTGTGCCGGCCACGACCTGAAGTTGCACGTGCATTGCTTTTCTGTTGCTGTGTGAGTTTGCTGATTGTGATTTCCTGATATTGCAGGTCATGTGTATTCTATTGACTTTCCGCCAGAGTACAACAACTGGGACAGAGTGGATCCCTTGACTCTCTTTGGCGCACCCACGGTTAAAATGGAAGCGAATCCCAAGCTCAGGACGGGGATTGTTGAGTCTCAGGTCGAGTCATGAGCGGATATGAGCGGTAACAGCAGGCCCCTGGCCAAGTGACGACACGCACTAATCGTACCTTATCGAGGATGCCGAAGCATTTCCAGACGGAGGCCCTGTGCTCAATGTGCCACATCATGGCGTGCACGCAACCACCCATTCGTGCGGGATGTGTTCGGTGTGAAATGCTAGAAGAGTCGAGGTCGGGTCGGGGAGTAAGGAGTAGCAGCTTAGCAAGATTGTAGGATAGGGTAAAGCAGGGTGCTGCACTGTAGGCTAGGATGAAGTAAGGTAAGGTGAAACACGAGGTCAACATACCCTAAGGCTACACTTCGGAAGGACTCAGGTCGGCGTCCGCTTCCGGTTCCGGCATTGTGTCACGTGTCACTTGCTTTTGAGCCGGGGGCTTTGGTTCAAGGGCAACGTGTGTGAGGCGCGTTAAGCCTTGTCATCAGGGCCCGAAAGTGTCATTTTCCTGCAGGTAAACCCATGACGGCGAGTTTTGACATGTACAGAATCGTAAACAGCTCCTTCTTTGCCAACTTGCTGCAAATGACTACACGAGTTCATGTTTTCTGAGTTCGTGAATTGCCAGACGATGGTCTCCTGGAAATTCTTCACCTCATGCTTAGCAACGGTTTGTCTCGAGAACTCAGATTCACGTTTTCAAATCTTCAAGGCCAAAATCTTCGCGAGTTGTCATGGACATTCCTGCTGCCATATCCACCATGTGCTCATACGCCAGTGGTCTGACGTGTCATGATTTAGATTTCTGCAGGCTGTCATCTTCCTGTCACGCGACGTACAGGTTTCAGGCCCCCAACCAGGCCATGTAGTTAGCATCTGGCTTTTTCTCAAGAGCTTCAAGCATAAAGCCCACGAGTGTTATCAGTCATTTTCCGTGCCACCGAAGTCCACCATTTTTGTCAGGAGCAGCAACACAGATTACTGGCAACACAGACAAAGCTAACACAGTCATAAACTTTTGCAATCTTGCGAGTCATGAGGGGAACCGTGAATGGAGGCGTGCACTCCGAGAAAGCAATGAACGCAAACAGGGATATACGCCACATGCTGTTGCACATGGGTCACAGCTACACGGTGCAGGTTAAGCAGCCTTCTTGCACTAAGGGAGCTTGAGTCTGTTCTGCCCAGAGTTTGTCAACGTGTCCAGAAAAACCTGACTTTAGGGTATGACAGTAGTTGCAGGCATCAGACATGTGGCGTTTTGTGGCCCAGTGAGCAGTTGAGCCAGGCGAAGGGGTGCACCTATCTGGTGCTGTGGCTGGATTGTGATCGCGAGGGGGAGAATATCTGTTATGAGGTGGGGCTAAGTGCCCATTGGACGAAAGTTTCTGTGCACTACTGTAGTCAGGTCATGGACAACGCAGTCCCATACTTGTCCTCTGCTGGCGGGCAACAGCAAGTTTGGCGAGCTCAGTTCTCATCACTGGCTCCAGTGGATCTTAAACGGGCCATGGCAAGTTTGGGATCCCCCAGCAAGGACATGTCAGACTCCGTTGATGCCCGTGCAGAAGCTCGGCAGCTAAGCAAGATCTGCTTGCAGAACAGCGCCAGCGTTAGCTTACCCAGATTCTTGAACTCATGCATCCGTGGGATAAAGTCGTTTCATTTTGGCCAAAACCTCGAAAGTTTCTTTCAATCTCTCTCGATTTCTGTCTCGATTTCCTCATCGACTTTCGCCCCATGAAGACTCGGGTGCACGAAGATTCCTGGTACCAATTTGTGGCAGGTGGCGCCATCGCAACGATATGCCATAACTCCACTCTGCCGAGTGTGGCCTCTCCAGTTGTTTCGATGCTGGAACGTGCGATATTTTTGCTTCACTTCGACTGCCTGATTCCCTGCCAGCAGCATGATGGCTGCCGTATCGGGCTGGTAGCTTGCGACCAATACTCCCCGCCGGGATGAACCTGTCGTATGGTCAGGCATGCGACGCTGTAGGCCTGTCGGTGAGTGTGTGTGTGTGTGCTCCTGCGATAAGTCGGCAAGCATCAGCCGTTCAGTTGCTTTGTGTGTGTGTGTGTGTCAGCTCACTGGACATCAAGATGTGGGCTTTGCACGTCGTAAAATGATTTCCGATCTGCTCATTCGGTTTTCTCATCGTGCAGCTTATATAGTTGGCTTGAAGGGAAACTTTGTGAGTTTCCTGACTTTGGCCTATTGATTCTAAAGTGCGAGCATCGGCACTCCCTACTCCCACTTCATGAGACGACGAGCCGACAAACTAAGCTGATAAGCCAAAAATCCGGTAAACCCACAAGCGCTCCCTCAGATATTCGACCATTAAGGGAGTCCCGGATTCGCTGCCCGGGAGCCAATAAGCCGACAAATCGGTTGACAGGTTGACATGACATGGTATGATTTTTTGCGTTTCGAAATCGATTGCCATCTTGGTGAAAATCCACCTTCTCTGCACCGACATCAGCCTCTGTTTACTGGACTGCCATGTCAGGGTGAGAAGCGGCCACCGAACATACAACAGATCACATACGTTCAGTTCTTTGAGTGTCTCGAGATTCCCATGTCGCGCAAGTTGCGCTCGTTGTCAACGTCTTGTGCGTCGTCAGCTTCCAAGTTGTCCGTTTCATGACACTCTATGCCGCTATGCCGTGCTCAGGAGATGGACTTGAAGCTTGGTTGTGCCTTCACTCGCTTTCAAACCAAGTACTTCCAAGGGAAATATGGGGATCTGGACACGAACTTGGTTTCGTATGGCCCATGCCAGACGCCTACACTGTGGTTCTGTGTCCGACGCAGCGATGAAATAAATTCTTTCCAGCCGGAGAGCTACTACACGATTGATGCTTCAATTTCCAAGGCAGGCAGAGACCTGGACTTACAATGGGACAGAGGTCAAGTTTTCGACATGCCGGTGGCCAGTTTGTTCATGAGTCTCCTTCAAGACAATGCCAAAGCGCTGGTGACTGAGATTTCGCAGAAAGAGGATAGAATGGCACGTCCACAAGCCTTGAATACTGTTGCAATGTTGAAGATGGCGAGTACAAGGCGTGTGCAAACTTTCACGTTGAAACTGCATCCAGAAATATCCAGTACACGTGAGAGTGAAAAAGATTCCGTATTGAGAGGTCCAAAGAGTGCTATACTGAGTAGGAGATAATGTAGAAGATGTTGTTTGAGGGGGTGACTTTTCTCAGCCGGTGTGGGAGTGGGAGGGCAAGTTCTCTTTTCAGATCGTCCTTTTTTCCACCCCAGTCTCGGATTGTCGCAAGTGAGTGGCAACCCTGAGCCGATGGAGTGGATGAGGCAGGGCAGGAAGAGCACGCGTGGGAGGAAGGGAGGAAGGGAGGAAGGGAGGAAGGGAGGAAGGGAGGAAGGGAGGAAGGGAGGAAGGGAGGAAGGGAGGAAGGGAGGAAGGGAGGAAGGGAGGAAGGGAGGAAGGGAGGAAGGGAGGAAGGGAGGAAGGGAGGAAGGGAGGAAGGGCGGAAGGGAGGAAGGGAGGAAGGGAGGAAGGGAGGAAGGGAGGAAGGGAGGAAGGGAGGAAGGGAGGAAGGGAGGAAGGGAGGAAGGGAGGAAGGGAGGAAGGGAGGAAGGGAGGAAGGGAGGAAAGGAGGAAGGGAGGAAGGGAGGAAGGGAGGAAGGGAGGAAGGGAGGAAGGGAGGAAGGGAGGAAGGGAGGAAGGGAGGAAGGGAGGAAGGGAGGAAGGGAGGAAGGGAGGAAGGGAGGAAGGGAGGAAGGGAGGAAGGGAGGAAGGGAGGAAGGGAGGAAGGAGGAAGGGAGGAAGGGAGGAAGGGAGGAAGGGAGGAAGGGAGGAAGGGAGGAAGGGAGGAAGGGAGGAAGGGAGGAAGGGAGGAAGGGAGGAAGGGAGGAAGGGAGGAAGGGAGGAAGGGAGGAAGGGAGGAAGGGAGGAAGGGAGGAAGGGAGGAAGGGAGGAAGGGAGGAAGGGAGGAAGGGAGGAAGGGAGGAAGGGAGGAAGGGAGGAAGGGAGGAAGGGAGGAAGGGAGGAAGGGAGGAAGGGAGGAAGGGAGGAAGGGAGGAAGGGAGGAAGGGAGGAAGGGAGGAAGGGAGGAAGGGAGGAAGGGAGGGAGGGTTGGAGGAGGGGAGCAAGGGATCAACACAAACCCAAAGGAGGATGGAGGAGGGGAGCAGGAGGGGTGGCATTGGGCAAGGTTGAACGCCGCCCCAAGAGAGATCGGCAGAGATAGCACGTGCTGACGTGGTACCTTGCTTTTGTTACGCTGTTTGCGACAGGCTTGGGCTTGGACCGCAGCAGGCGATGCACATGGCCGAGCGGTTGTACCTCGATGGTTACCTCACCTACCCTCGCACAGAAACAAACACGTACCCCAAGAACTTCGACTTGCAGGCACCTACAAATTCCTACAGATTCCTGCAGATTGGATTTGTCAGCAGTTAATTGTAACAGAGTAGTGTCAACATTTCACACACCACAAGAGAAAGCCAGCCGAAAGCAGCTGCCAGGGAGCAGTTCGAGCCCAAGCTGGTCATCACACATGGGGTGCGTACTCCCAGGATCTCCTTGCAAGAGGACTTGCGAAAGCACGTGAAGGCCTGTGGCAGCTTGTGTGAGCTTGCAGCAGCTTTGTGATACGTGCTCTCGTGTGGCCTTTCGCCTTTCGTTTTTTCCGTTTTGGCCAGAGGCAGCTTCACGGGCTTCAAGTATTTTAGGCTTTTCAATGCTCTCAGTGTGCGTGAGAGGCGTTGACATGGGTGACCACCCTCCAATTACGCCAGTGCGTGCTGCATCTGAAAGTCAGCTCGGAGATGCTTATCGCTTGTACGTCACCTACCTGAAAGCTACTCATAGCTGTCATTGCTGTTGGCTTCTGAAGTTCTGACTTAGTGTGCACCAAGGAAATGATCACGCGACACTTCCTGGCCACTGTCAGTGCCGACTGCAAATTTCTGAGAACACGGGTCAACTTGGACATGAACGGCGAGGGCTTCTCTCTTTCGGGCCGCAAAGTCATAGACCCTGGCTTCACAGCCATCCAGCGCAGTGGCGAGATGGAGGATGTGGTCATACCTGATTTTTCCAGAGGAGAGACCGTTGAGGTGAAGAAGGTTTCCATGGGTAGTCACAAGACCCGACCCCCGCCATACTTGTCGGAATCTGACCTTCTATCACTGATGGAGAAGCATGGGATTGGAACGGATGCATCCATGGCAACCCACATCAACAACATCTGCGAGCGCAACTACGTCAAGCTTGCAGAAGGCCGACGCCTCATCCCCACGCAGTTGGGGATTGCCCTGGTGCACGGGTACCAGATGGTAGACAACGAGTTGGTGATTCCCAAGGTGCGTGCCAACATGGAGAAGAACTGCACTTTGGTGGCGGAGGGAAAAGCTGACATTATGCCAGTCGTTCAGCATTGCCTGCGGCTGTTTCGTGACAAGTTCATCTATTATGCTACTTTGCTTAAACATCGCAAATGCGCGTTCTGCTCGCCACATGAGCTACGGAGCGCACAGGTTGCAAATGTTGATCTGGTGGACCAACTGTTTGAGACGATTTTCAAATCGCTGGAGGCGCCCCGCTCTGCACAGCTTAAACCGTTGGGGGGGGGGGGTTGGGGATGTGTGCAGAAATATTTGCAGGAGATTACAGGAGGCTGCAGCGAGATTTTCCCAAAGTGTATAAAGTCTTAATAGTCTTTTGGCGCTTGAGACCTGTTCAAGTCAAAACATCATGATCAGATGATGATAGTGCGATTTAATGGTCTGCCACCAGCTCCTTTATTTGGCCCGGGAGCCTCAAAGCCTTGGGTCCTTAGGCTCATGGCTTGCAACCACCCAAGCGGCCCATGGCCAGGCAGCAGGAAGACCACTGTCAAGATGTGGTGATTGTCAAAGGTAGCTTGGCTGCGTCACTGCGAACATCTGCGCGAGCAAACTGCTTGTGCTGCTTGTGCGGAAACATATTGAAACCCGCTGCCTGCTTTAAGCCCATGGCCCGCTGCCAGTGGACAGCAGTGTAAGGTATCTCTCGGTGGTTGACAGGAAGCCAGTGCGAATGTTTTGCAAAACGCCTGCAGCTCAACGCCACTGACATGTATGCCTTGTACGTGTCTTTGGGCTCCGAGCACGGTGCGATTTGCGACTGTTTGCGAGGTGCAACCGTATCTTCAAGATGCCCCAGAACGGACAAATGAAGCTTTACAAGGAGCTCAAGTGTCCGCTGGATAACTTCGAGCTCTCTGGCGGCAACCGTCTTTATTTGCCTACAAATGACTCCGTACCCGGCCTCGGCTTCCTTGCCTTCATGTCGAGTTTGGCCGAAAGCCAGAAATTTTCAGATCGCACGCCTGAAGGGTTGAAGAATTGAGGGACTAGATGGAAGTAGCCTTTTGCACATCCTGGGTTGACACTTGGAAGTTGTTTATTTTCCTTTCGTCCGTAGTCCTTGCTATTGTGGCCCTCTTTGAAGAACCTATGATACCCCGGCCAGTTTGGTCAATTTTCCTATGCATTTTTTGGCTTCAAGCTGCAATCCTCACCTGCGGGTGAGGTTGGGAGAGCCACAGGATTTAAAGCTGTTTGGGGGACATGCCATCAGACCAGTGTTGTCGTCTGGCTGGAGGAGTGAACTCTGTCAAATGCATGACTGTAGTTGGTGCATTGTTTGATGGCTTGTGTATCAGCTGGAGGCTGGTCTTCGTTTCCAACAAGGCACGTGCAATAAGGGCATCTTTGTAAATATAAATCCGATGTTTCCCTACAGGCAGTGATGTCGTCCTTGTGCCGCAGTAGGTGGGAAAGAGTTATCCTATCTGCCCCATGTGCTACGATGATCCGCCATTTGGTGCCAAGGAGGAGCAGCTAAGCTGCAAGCATTTACATGTTAGGGGGTCGTGCACGCGTTTCTGTAGTTCCTGCAACGAGGCAAGGTAAGCATTGGAATTTGGATCATCCCATCTACAAGAAGTACCGCCCAGCAGTGCCCTGTCTAAGCTTTGGTGCTTCATGTCCAGCTTTGGAACGGTGTGTGCTGGCTTGGTTTTGGTGTTGCAAGGCCATCAATTTTGTCTTAACCAGAAGAGAACAGGTTTCGAAACCATCTAGCACTGGCGCTTGAGTTTATTGCACCTGCCTCTTTGTTCTAGTTTTGCATGGGACACATGATTTTTTCGGCAGCCTCATGCAAGCTTGCAATTACTTCACCCAAACTGTTAGCTTCAGAAGGCTCTGGGCAGGTTCTGTTTCAAGGGCTCGAAGCTGCCAACATGTTTAATTGTGCATATTCTTACGCTCTAATCCCGCTCTAATCCGCAAAGGTTTCTGCAAGCCTGAAGGCATGTGGTGAGCGAATCCACCAGCGGTCACCAGCGTCCCATTTAGCATGCTTAACGAGACATTGGGACGTGAATGCGCAGACGTGCGAGCTGCCTTCCAGGTCATGTCCTGCATAGCAGACAACTGTTCTGGAACGCTTTGCTTGGATGTGGACTCTGGACCGAAATGGCAAATCGATTGCAACGTTTGTGGCGACCTGAGAACATCACATGAATCACATGCGAGGCCGCGTCTCGTATGTCCCCGTCGTGTTCACGGAGTTGTGTGCCTCTTGAGAGTAAGAGCCTGTATGAGTCCGAGGCTTGCAGCAACTAGCAATCTTTGAGGACAAGGCCACGGCAATCACTGCTCGCATCCCTAAGTGTGATTGATTTAAATCCAAGGCCCACAAGATCAAGGTTACCAGCGATCTCTGCGAGGAGTGATCTGGCTTTCTCAAGCTTGCAGAGAACGTATTCTAAGAAGTGTAGGAGTGAGAAGTTGCGAGAGATTGTGAGTGGGGTGTACTATGGTGATCTATGGTGTGTTTTTTTGTACTCAGGTGCTCCTCCGTTCTCCTGGATGTCGTGTTCAGCAAAGGCAAGTCGCCGCTGCCAGATGGCCAGCCAGAAATGAAGGCAGGGACGGCCCCACATGACAGCCCATACTTGAACTCATGAAGCATTTAAGCTGTTTCGGGTGTCTGTTTGACTTCCATTGCTCTTGCCTTTGAAGCAGCGCAGCGTTCATGCAGTTTGACCCGAGGCGTGTCTGGTTTGCAACGTGGCTTGGCTTGATTCCTTGGCCTTCCCAAGCCCGCAGCCGTCCAGATTTGAGGGTTCTGCCATCTAAGGAGGTGTTCAACGCGCACACGGTTTCCAAAACTGGCAAGAATTTCTTTCGGCGGAATCCTGGCAAGGGAAAGGTGGGCGAAATGCCTGCTATCTATCGGCCTCCCACGCAAGCGGCATGCTTTCTGGTGTCAGGGCAAAGGCAAAGGAAAGAAAGGCAAAGGAAAAAACAAAGGGATGTTTGCAACTCAGTGGAAGTCGAATGTTTGGAGCCAGAGACAATGCAAACTCTCAGGGTACTTCAGGTCTGAGGAGGACAAGGCGGAGCAGCGAGGAAGGGAGCTCGCGAGGCAGAAGAAGTGACCTCTCCTCAACGAGCATGGACGACTTGAAGCCTTCCTTGATGCAGTCTTTAGTGCATCTGGGATGCGTCTTGATGTGAGTCTTTCAAGGATTCGAAGATTCTCCTCCAGGCGGCTATCTGCTGTGTGAGTTTGCAGCTCCAAATGCGACAAGAACGCACGAGATCAGCCCTATGATGTGCAGATTGTGCAGTGCTCGGACTCTTGAAGGAAGCAATAGGCACGCCAACGCGGAGTGTGTGGGCCAGGGTGTCCTGAAAACAGAACCTTGGCCCTATGAGAATGCACTTCAAGCGGCTCCAGTGCCAGCATTTGGGCCACGGGCTCTGGACTCTGCTGAGCTGTGAGATCAGGGCAACATAGGGCAACATGAGCGCGCTCTCAGGCCAGCCAGAGTGTCATCGCATCCTCTGCTCGTTGCAACGGGCGTATTCTTGTCATCTGCTTGTCTGCAATCGAAGCCGTTCAGACATGGGAGACTCGTTGAGCCATCTTGCTCGAGCTTCGTGCCGAAGCCCTGCTCTTCAATTTCCGCCGCTGCGATCGGCAGTGCCGGTCATTACCTCCGGCACCAGGCCAATCGGTGGCATGCGTCGCGGGCTGAGCACCATGTGGTGACAAGCCCCATGTTATGAGCAAGCGGAAGAGAGAAACTGCGAGTGATTCGAGCAGAAGAGCTTGGCCTTTCACAGGACAGCTGAGTGGACAGCTGTTGAAGTTGACCAAGCCCGCTACTTGGCATAGCTCCAGGCTTCGCATCCTTCGCATCCTTGGTGACTGTTGCTGTTACATCCTGTTACGTACACTATCGAGCTGGTTGGAGGCGATGTCTTGTGGAGCGCTGCAATGACGCTCTGAGAGTGAAGGGCTCAGCTTGGATTTTGCTGATGATCTGTGCATCTTCGGAATCGTGCATCTTCCATATTTGGTCGCATGTTCGGCTCACAGAACGGCCTCGTCGGCTCGCAGATTGGTGTGTCCGAGCTTGCTTTTCGTTGCATGCTTTGATGTGCCCCGGATTGTCATCAGTTGTGCATGTCAGGCCCAGACAGTTCAAGTCCCGACTCTGTACAAGTCACGACTCCGGCTGAGTCAATGTCATGTGCAGCTTTTCCCCTCCCCAAGGCTATCAGGTAATCTGGGGTTTAGGCTTCAAGGCTTCAGGTTTATGAAGGTTGGGGATATTAGGCAGCACAAGGGATAGAGGGTTGGGTTGGTACCGTCCTGAGACGATTCGCTGAAGGCCCCGAAATGCTGTCAAGCAAATCCACTCTCGCTCGCCCGCCCGCCCTCCCTCCCTCCCTCCCTCTCTCTCTCTCTATTTCTTTCTCTAATTTTTTCCTCTCTCGGTCTCTCTGTCCCTTGCTCTTCTCTTTTTATCTTTACCCTTTCTTTTTTGCACGCCCTCGGTGTGAGGTTGTTAGATTTTAAAGTAAGCTCTTCTCCTCGCCCGGTCTACTCCTCGCCCATCACCCGAATCCCACCCCAGAGAATGCCCAGAGAAGCCCTGGAGTGCCTAGCAGATCCTAGCAGTGCACAACCCGGAGTGCCCAGCGCCAAGAGTATCCTGGAAGAATCCTGACTCCCCAACCGCAGAGACCCAGCCCCAAGAGTATACCCAGACGCTCTCGCTATCTCTCTCTCTCTATTTAGTTTAGTTTTTTCTCTCTGTCTCTTTCATGTCTACACTCGTTTCGCTCCAATTGTGTTGGCTCATCTTCGCGTTGCCCTCAGAAGTAGGAAGCTGTTGGTGTTGCCTCGTTAAGTTTCGAAGGGTCGCAAGCGCACGCTGGCACGTGCCACGGGATGCCAATGAGCATGTCTGCACGCGTTGCGCGGTTGCACTTTTCCCTAATGTATCCTTACGTGCTGTTTTGTGCTCGCGCCGCCCTCAGAAGTGGGGAAGGGTGCCAGGCTTCCTCACCCTTGTGTGCCTGAGCTCCTCTCTCTCTCCCTCTCTCCCTCTCTCCCTCTCTCCCTCTCTCCCTCTCTCCCTCTCTCCCTCTCTCTTTCTCTCTCCTTCTCTTCGTTTTCAGAGGTGATGTCAGGGCATCGCAGTGCAAGGTCCAGAGCAGCATTGCGCTTATAACACTTCATTTTCAGGGCGTAGAGGAAGGGGAGGAGGGCTTGCCAAGCACCGATACTTGCAGTTGCAGATTTTACCAAGTCGACGTTTCTTTCCCGCAACCAGTGGGCTGGCTCCAGATTGCAATTGCGCTTTGAGCTTCGAGCACAGGCGACGGGCGAAGAAATGACAAGATGTGTTGTGAACAGAACCCTAAACCCTAACCCCTAACCCCTAACCCCTAAACCCTAAACCTAAACCCTAAACCCCTGAAAGCCCTAAACCCTAAACCCTAAAAAAACCCTAAAACCCCTGAAAGCCCTAAAAGGGACTACAGAGTTTCCTTGGCCGGTCAGGATCATGGCGTCGCCTTGGTGTTTGGTCATTTCCATGACCGGATTCTTGCAAGGCAATGACAGCGGGGATCTGCGCACACAAGTCAGTGTTCAAGCTTCCATGCAGCAGCGAAGCTGCAAAGGGTTGCAGTGGCAGCTGCGTAGAGAACAAGTGAACAGGATGTGATTCGTTTTCTAGATCGCATTACCTGATTGTCTCCGTGCACATGCAGCCGCTTGGGGACTATCGAAGTTGGCCAGCCTTGTCGTGCTGATGCACGACATCTGGTGCTTCTTTGGGATGTGCGTGTTTGTTGGCAAGGTTGGCAACCTCAACTCTGTGCCCGCACGTTCCCTTAACGTCCAAACCGAGCGCATGCTCCTAGCTGCAGGTGCATTGAGTTCACCGGCATGGCAGGTAACCGTGGGGCTCGAGCCTCAGGTGTCCTGCATCAGGTCGAAGGATCATGAGACTTGGTAACTACTGCGGTTAATGCTATGATCCCGTTTAAGGGGTCCACATAGAGCTACAGACCGTCCAGTGCATCCTGTGCAAAGCAGCAGTGGAAGCCACGACCACTTAGGTCATGCGCGGTCAAAGAAGATGGCTGCATTGCCAGCGCGGACGTGCCGGCCGACCAGATTCGTGACGTCTCCTGCTTGATCGGGCTCGAACATGGCAGCAGGCGGAGAGAGTTGGGGGCTTTCAGCGTAGCGCCGTCGCATGCCTAGACATTTGTATACGTGTATGTACGTGCACAGGCTTTTTCCTTTTTGAGACATGTTGAGTGCATGCATCACTTGGAGCCTCGTGAGCTCGTCTTCAACATGACATGGAATCCTGCTGTGACAATCATGATGAGTATTAAGATGATGATGGCTGTGATGATGACGATGATGATGATGATGATGATGATGATGCTGATGATGACAGTACGCGTATTGACGACAACAATGATTGCTGTGTGGCCTTTGTATCATCTTCTTTGAGGCAGCCAATCTTTCTAAGTAACTGCTTGGCTCTGTTAAGGGACATCGCGATCGAGATCGTGCCCGTCCCGACTAACGACACTCAGCAGGGCGAAATGATACAGGCCCCGTAAACTCCAAGCCCCAAGTACCCTCAAGCTCTTAAAGCGAAGACTCCCCAGGGCTGGAAGCTGTGCCGTGCTGAGGCTGAGGCCAGGGCGAGTTGCATGGCGGCTTGGTTCAGGGTCGCATTCGGTTGTGGGGGCTGCTGGGCCATGCTGGGCCTAGCCCAGGCTCTGAAGGTATGGAGTTTCCTGGCACAAGGTCTGCGGACCCAAGCATCTTCACATGTGGCTGCTGCTCCTGTTTTCTTGCACCGCATCCCTACGAATTTTGGATTGTTTTGGTTACGGACTTCCCTTCGAAGGTGTAGAGCTTACTTGCATTGCAGGCACACGCTTTCGGGTCTTAAGGTGGGCTAGAATCTCGCTCTGCTTCGCGAGGACAGTCTGGTGGTGGCGAGGTCAGAGAACCAGACGGGGATGTCTGGGGAAGGCCCCTGTAGGGGAGGTTCAGGGCTCTATGATTGCGGTTAAGGGCTGACGCCGCTGCCGCCGGCCCCCGCTACCTCGCTTTCTCTCGGGCCGGGGCCAAGGCCTAAACAAGGTGTGGAGGGCAACATGAGAAACTAGCTTAGTGGAATTTTGAGGCTTTTTCCGGCCGGGGGGGGGGGGGGCCTGGGTTGGGGGGGGGGGTGCGGGTTGGGGGTAGGGGGGGTGGGGAAACATCAAGAAGGGGTGGTGGGTGGTAAGGGTCGGGCCAAGGGTCGGGTGCTGGGTAAGGGAGGGGGGTCGAAGAGGGTGGAGCAGCCAGACTGCCTGCCATGCAAAGGGCTTGCCCGGCGCTTGACCCCAAGAGCGGGGTCGGCGGGGGCTCTATAAAGGTTACTACGAGTGTATGAGGGGTTACTAACTGTGAGAGGTTACTGTAAGGTTACCGTGAGAGCTTACTATCGCCACATGGCACATCGACATGTGCGGAGCAAGGAATAGACTACCTTTGTTGCCACCCACGAAGCGATCCATGGGCGGCGCCCATGTAGCAGTCACAGCTATGAGAATCTCTGCAATATGGATTGCCGATGGAGCAGCTACTGTAAGCGACTGTTCAGGAGTTTTCTAGGGTATGCCGCTGACATTTTCCTGCTTTGACTGATTTTTACAGGTCTGTCTGCCTAGCACCACATCCTAAAGATGTAAGTTTGTGTTGTCCAGGTTCACCTGCCTGGAAGCTTGTCAGTGGGTCCGTCCCCCAGCTGCTACTGCAGTGCTTCTCCCTCAAGGTCTCGGTTCGGTCACACGCGCGCCAGGCAACTGCTTGTACGATGTTTGCAAGTCCTCGACCCTAAACCGCCAAGCTGCCTTCGCGCGCACCATTAGACACAAGGCACCACTCGCACTGGTCTTGTAGTTGCAGTATGTCTGAAGCACGCGGCACATGTGCAGCAGGATGCAGGAATGCTCCCGAAGCCTTGTCGGCATGCCCTTAGCCATTCCAATCCGATCAGAGCAGCCACCGGCGCAAGACACACCACAGCATGATCTCAGCAGTGGCATTCCTCGGCAAGCTTTCTGCCGCAAACTTGATCGGAGGCACCTCCCTTTGGCTTTAGTGCGCTCGAAGGGAGCGCTTAGTGCTTGCAACACTTTACCTGCGTCCACCCACCACCTTCCACGCTTTTACGACCAAGGCCGTGCAAAGTCGGAGGAGATTGCATCCTGAGCCCGAGAACTCCGGACGCCTGCATTGTCCAGGTTGCTCCCGGCGACAGGCCTGCGCAGCCGCATGCTGCGTGCCGCATGCCGCATGCTGCATGCCGCATGCTGCATGCCGCATGCTGCATGCCGCATGCTGCATGCCGCATGCTGCAGATCTCTCCTCCCGGCTGCGATGTTAGCGAGACTTCCCCCCCGCTACGCTCGGCTTGTCGCAGGAAGTCCATTGAGTTCCGGGCCTTGTTGACTGGAAGGCACCTGGACGAGGCAGGAGAAACACGAACTTCAAGATTTTTGTTCCGAAGCCGCCAGCTGCGAAGCTTCGCTGTGCTCAGGACGGGGCCAGGAGCGTTCTTTGCATGGCGTCAAAAGGCGAGTCTTCTCAGGAGCAGGGAGGAAGTAATCCGGAGCTCTTACCCTAGAGGCTAAACCCGAAATCCCTCTTGGCGAGGAGCGCCTCCGTGCACTCCAGGCCTCGACCTCTGCCACGGCCGTGGCGAACTGGTCCGAGGTGGTCAGCTGCGACTTCGAGGCCGCAAGAGGACCTGAGACTGAGAGCCATTAGATGAGGAGGTGCCTTGAAGATGCGGAAACTGTGAGGTTGACTTTTGCGGGTGGTCGACTGGTGACAACGCCTGGCTGCGGCGTTCCGGATCGACTCCTTCATCCGCCACAGGACCAGAGAAGGCGGTGGAAGGTGACTGGTACGTCTACGTAGAGTCGAGCTCCAATGAGAACAAGGCCAGGCTTTTCAACAAAGCAAAGGATTGCCCGCCGCAGCCTGTTCGCAGAAATGCCCCACAGGAGTTCATCCTCACCAGCGGCATTTTCGACACTTCACCAGCAACGCGGCATCTCCATTTCTATTTCCATATGTTTGGGGCAAATTTGCAGACGGGCAGCTTACGCATGGAGACGTTGAGAAGCACTGGCTGGACACAAGTGTGGTCACGAACAGGAGAGCAAGGGACGCAATGGGGCACAGCATTTGTGAGTCTACCGCAGGACGCCACAGGTGTGCGTTTCGTTGGCATGACGGGCAACAGCTGGAGGAGCGACATTGCACTGGATGGCATCGCCACCGGGCTCCCCACTGTGGAGTTCGATCAGCTCACCTGTGAGTTCCGTGTCGACACCTGCCTGTGGCAAAGCCCTGATGCCTCTTCCTGGCAGCTTGCGGGGGACGCGGATGGGCAGTGGCTGGAGGCTGTGCAGAATGGATCCCAAGCTTCGGAATGGATCTTGGAAACGGCCGCGCGCTTCAACACCAGTGAGGATAAGGTCTTGATGTTCGACTATCAGTTGAACGGCTCGGGCACCGTGGCCTTGGAGCTACAACACCAAACCTCCGCTGGCGGCTGGCAGCGTTTGTGGTTGGAGTCGGGTAGCCGCGTCGCAGGTTGGCACGCAGCCATCGTCACCATCCCTTCTTCCACGGTGAGCCTGCGCTTGCTTGCCAATGTCACCGGAGAGGCAGATGTCGTGCGCATCGACTCGCTCCATGCAGCGAACGTTCTGCACGACTGGGGCGCCATTTCCTGTGGTTTCGAATCCGACTTTTGTGCTTGGTCCACCAGTTCGCACGCATGGCTGCGACGTTCAGGGACTACTCCTAGCTCAGGTACCGGACCGGACGAGGCTTCGGAAGGTGAGTCGTACATTTACACAGAAGCCAGTGACAATGAGAACAAGGCAGGACCACTTCAGAAAGCATAGCACGAGGCATACGAGGTAGTTCTGCGCAAGTCTTGTGCAGGAGTTCATTCTCACCAGCGACTTGTTCGACCCATCACTGGCAGCTCGGCATCTCTATTTCTATTTCAACATGCATGGTGCTCACACAGGCAGCTTGCGAATGGAGACATTGCGAAGCAGTGGCTGGACACAAGTGTGGTCACGAATCGGAGAGCAAGGGCCAGGGACGCATTGGGGCCTGGCAATCGTGAGGCTGCCGCAGGACGCTAGAGCTGTGCGTTTCGTCGGCGTCACAGGCGACACCTGGAGGAGCGACATTGCGCTGGATGGCATCGCCACCGGGCTCCCCACTGTGGAGTTCGATCAGCTCACCTGTGAGTTCCGTGTCGACACCTGCCTGTGGCAAAGCCCTGATGCCTCTTCCTGGCAGCTTGCGGGGGACGCGGATGGGCAGTGGCTGGAGGCTGTGCAGAATGGATCCCAAGCTTCGGAATGGATCTTGGAAACGGCCGCGCGCTTCAACACCAGTGAGGATAAGGTCTTGATGTTCGACTATCAGTTGAACGGCTCGGGCACCGTGGCCTTGGAGCTACAACACCAAACCTCCGCTGGCGGCTGGCAGCGTCTGTGGTTGGAGTCGGGCAGCCGCGGCGCAGGTTGGCATGTAGCCGCAGTTACCATACCTGCTGGCAGTGTCGGCTTCCGCTTCGTGGCTAATGTCACAGAGCTAGACTTGGTGAAGCTGGATTCCTTCTTCCCGACGGCCACCGAGTCGTCTCTGGCAAACATCAGCTGCAGCTTCGAGGACACTTGCAAATGGGTGGGGGACTGGCAGCACCGCAGCAGCCCTGCCACAGGGCCCGAGGCTGCCTTTCACGCCGAGAGCTATGTTTATGCTGGTGGCTCCGGGGCAGTTTATTCTTTGCAGGTGTTCAGGCTCACCAGCCCACTCTTCCCGAAGCTCGCCAACGTCTCCTACTTGGAGTTTGCTTTCCGCATGCTTGGGTCTGGCGTCGGCAAGCTGCAGTTATGGTACCTGAAAGGAGGCAGGTGGAGCTTGCGCTGGTCCCGACAATCAAACCAAGGGCCCGATTGGCTTCAGGCCAAGGTGACGCTCCCAAGGGGGGTGGAGTGCCTCCGCTTCGAGAGCTCCGAGGCCACTACATCGGACTCCGAAGTAGCTTTGGACGGAATCCTCGCTTGGGAGGGGCCTGAAGCAGCCCCTGCAGAGTTCCTCAGCCTTTCTTCCGGTAACTACCACAATTGTGCAATTCTCAATGCCGAGGGCCTCTTGAAGTGCTGGGGAGTTGGGGATAGTGGCCGCTTGGGATCCGGCAGCGATGCAGAGGTGGGGACAGCTCCGGGTGAGATGGGGGAGAACCTTCCGGCCGTGGACCTGGGGGAGCCGGGCGTTCGAGTGACGCAGGTGGCCTGCGGTGTTTTTCACACCTGCGCACTTCTCGAGACGGGTGTGATGAAATGCTTCGGGGAGAACGGCGCAAGCATTGGCCAGGGCTTTGGCAAGCTTGGCTATGGACACACCAGGGCACTCGGAGACGAGCCCTTCGAGATGGGCCAACACTTGCCGCCCGTGGACCTGGGCCCCGGTGTGGAAGTGGTGCAGGTGGATGCCGGACCGCTACACACCTGCGCTCTGCTTCGAGGTGGAATCGTGAAGTGCTTCGGGGAGGGATATCTGCTGGGCTTGGGAGACGAGCGCGGGCCCCAGAGGTTTGGAGCTGCTGCCAGTGCCACGGTTAGGTGCTCGAGAGAGTTGAGTGAGAACTTGGAAACTGAGGGAGAATCGTGGCGACAGGCCCGGCGAGATGGGCTCGGAGCTCCCCGCGGTTGACCTGGGCACCGACTTCGAAGCGGTGCAGCTGGTCTTGGGAGATTTCCACACCTGCGCATTGTCAAGCCAAGGTACCGTGAAATGCTGGGGATCGGCCCGCCGCCTGGGACTTGGACTTGGCGATAGTCGAGTCTACATCGGCGCCAGCCCAAACGAGATGGGTGATGCTCTACCTGCAGTGGACTTGGGTCCCCTTCCTGCTGTGCAGATCGCGGCTGGGGCTCGTCACACCTGCGTCGCTGCTTGCCAGCATCCAGCCCAGTGGACTCGTCGTATCGTATCGTGTCACAGTGCCTGTGGCAGGTGCTGTCCGACGGCTCGGTAAAATGCTGGGGTGCGAATCACAGGGGGCAGCTGGGGCACGGCAACCTTGAAGACGCGGGTGACCAGCCCGGCGAGATGGGCACCAATCTTCCTGTTACGGATCTGGGCGATGGCATGACGGTCGTCCATATCACTGCGGGCAGTCATTACAACTGTGCCATCCTCCAAGATGCAACCCTCAAGTGCTGGGGCTCGGGAGTGAGTGGCCAGCCAGGGCCTCAGTTGGGGGAACTGCTTTTGAAAGAGTCGCTTTCCAAAGAAATCCAAAGCAGCCCACGCGACCTGGAGGCTTGGTGCGGGCAACACAGAGAGCTTGGGAGACGAGCCTTCAGAGATGGGTTCCAATCTTCACGCGGTCGGCCTCGGCAATCTCCAGGTGCGGGATGTAAGTGCCGGTTACGGCCACACCTGCGTGCTTTTGGAGGACGACAGCACGAGGCGCCTGCAATCGGCAAGGAAACTTGTAACTGCCCCAAACCATGAGTTTCCACATTGACATGGATGCTGCCCAGGTGCTGGGGCGAGGGCAGTGCTGGGCAGCTGGGCATTGGCAGCACCCATAGTGTCGGCCAGGTGCCAGGCGAGCTTGGTGTGGCTTTGGTGCCTGCGGAGCTCTTTCCCATGACATTTGGTGCTGGCCTTCACGATGTCAGCTTGCTTGCCGTGGCCGAAGACCATGACTTTGGCAGAGGGCTGCTTCAAATGCGGCACGACGCTTCCGTCGGCTTGGTCTGCGATGATGGCTTTGACGAGCGTGTGGCGCAAGTGGCCTGCCGCGATCTCGGCATGGCCGGTGGCAGGACCCTGTCAGCCCTGGCGATGTGGGGTCGAATGGGGGCTGGCGCCATCCTTGCTGACAACATTAGGTGCACAGGTACAGAAGTGAGCCTTCGCGACTGCGACTTCCGCGGCTGGCATCTGCACGACTGCACTCCTCAAGAAGCCGCAGGCCGTTGAAGTGAAAGCTAGGAATTGGCGTGGACATAATATGGACACATGATGTGCTTGGCTTTTGTGGCAGTTCTGAGTGCAGGTCTTGAGTGCGAGTTGGATGCATGGAGCGAATACACGCCTGCCGGAAGCCCAGCCGGGCGCCAGGACGCTTCTATGGTCTGGGACAGTGAGACTCAGTCTGCATGGATGTTCGGGGGCCACGCCAGCAACGCCTTCCTCTACTTTGCAGACTTGTGGCGCTATGACTGGCCTCGGCGAGCTTGGACGGAGATCCTGCCGCTGAATGAGGGCCCGACCCCCGGCAGATGGGGCCACGCAGCTGTGTGGGATACGCGTTCCAGGTCTATGCTGATCTTTGGAGGCAGGGCACAAGTTACCTTCTACGATGACGTCTGGCAATTTCGCAGCAACGACAGCACTTGGAGGCAATTGCCTGCCATGGCGAAGCCATCGGCGCGCGCCTACCACACCGCGATCCTGGACCCCATGGAGGGTTCGGTGCTTGTTTTTGGAGGAGAGAGCAGCAGCCAAGTGTTGGAGGACCTCCAGCGCTACAGCCTCGCCGACGGCCAGTGGAGCGAGCCCGGGGCGACAGGGGCCGGAGCGCGCAGCCGGCACACTGCCGTCTGGGTGCCCACAACCCGCTCCATGCTCGTTTTTGGCGGGTGGAGTGGGCAGGAATATCTGGATGACCTGTGCAGCTACGATGCTTCAGCAGGCACCTGGACCGACTTGTCAGCTGCTGGATATTGGCCCACGGCTCGCGCAGGCCATGCCGCTGCGTGGGACCCGGTTTCAATGAGCATGCTAGTCATGGGCGGTATCACCAATGTGACCAACGAACTCAGCTACGATTCGTCTCTCTACAACTACAGCCTCTTGACAAACTCCTGGAAGCAAGAGGGCTTGCAAACCGAAGTCTTAGGCCCAACCGGCCGTACTGGTCATGGCATTGTTTGGGACGACGCTTCTCGTGGCTTGCTGTCCTTCGGTGGCTTCAATGCATCCTACTTGCAGCAAACCTGGCGGTTTGTGGTCAGTCAGACCAGCTCGCCCTTGCTGGTCAACTGCCAGCAGGGCCGCAACTGTTCCTTCCGCTGGAATGCCTCGGGATTTGGCACCGTGAAACGCACCTGCTCCGACCCGGAAGTCGTGGCAGGACTCCCCACGTTGCTCTCTGATGAAGCGGAGGAGGAGATCTGGATGTTCGGAGGACATGCAATCCCGCTCTTCGTGGAACCAGGGCATCACCGCCTGTGCTGGTGTGACACCAACTGCAGTCATCCCGACAACTTCGGTGTGACAGTGGGTTACTTTGTCCTGGAGGGGCCGCAGCTGCAGCAGTCCGCTCAATGCTACCTAGGCAGAGACTGTACGATTTCAGGGTGGCGAGGAGTCGGCATCTCCGTGAACGACAGCGTCGTGATGAAGAGCCGCTGCAGCGGAGAGCCTCAGGCCTCTTCCACCTACTCTCAGCGCTCGGTCAGCGTCTCCTTCAACGAGTCCTACGGTTGGCACACCTTGCACGTGGGCTTCCTGGATCCAACGGAGGGCCTCAAACCGGAAGCTTTGGAGCTTTGCTGGTGCCCTGCTGCGACGGCCCCTTGCGCTTCGGCAGAGGACTTTCTTGTGGTCGCCCTGACCTTGGACGTCATCTGCCCACCCGGCGAGTACAGCGAAGGGCCGGGCTCCTCCTGCCTGCCTTGTCCGGCGAACTTCTTCTGCCTCGGAGGTTCGGAAGTGCAGAGCTGTCCGTCGGCGAGCACTTCGGCAGAGGGCTCAAGTCCGCCACCCAGCAGAGAGTGCGCACGCTGTCCTGTTCCGAAGAGCAACAGACCAACGGCTGTCTGTGCCCTTATGAGACCGAGGCCAACTCTCGGACTGTCTCTGCCTTCGAGGGCGCTACTGGGATGCAGAGAGCGCCATCTGCCTGGCGTGCCCCGCTGGGTCTTCGACGTTGCAGGTGGGTCGTCTGCTGGTTCGTAGCTGCTTGAGGCTTCTCTTCCTTGTGTGCTTTCCTTCGGTTGGATTTCCCTTGCTATGAATCAAGCCAGCTTGAAAGTAATCCTTGTCTTGCTGCACGGCCGTGCTTGTGGAGGACGGGGCTACCAGCCTTTCATCATGCACTTGCATGCCGGGCTTCTTCACCACGCAGCTCGACAATCCTGCAGTTTGCGAAGCCTGCGGCGTGGGCTTCTTCTGCGCAGGGGGCCTGCAGAAACGGCAGCCGTGTGCACCGTCTCGGACCACGGACAGCGACACTTCAGCCGACGAGTCCCAGTGCGTTTGCACGGCTGGCAGCTTCTTGGAAGACGGGCTTTGCGCCCCATGTCCAGTTGGATTTTTCAAGGCCAGCGTTGGAGACTTCCCGTGCTCGCCGTGTGGTACTGGCACCTTCAGCAATGGCACTGGAAGCACAGAGCATTGCAGATGCCGACAGGGCTATGGTTTTGACGAAGAGATCGCGCAGTGCAAACCGTGCCCTCCGGGCGAATACAAAGCAGTGGTAGGCGACATCCCTTGCAGCCGGTGCTCTACCAATAAGACCTCGATGGAGGGCGCCATGTCTCCCCTCGACTGTCAGTGCCGGTCAGGTCTGGCAGCAGAGGGCCAGACCTGCCGAGACTGCAGAGAAGGCTTCTTCTGTCCTGGCCAGGGTGAAGAGCGGCGATGCCAGGACGACGCCACCTCACGCGTTGGCTCGATCATGCAGGCGGACTGCTTGTGCTTGCCAGGATACTATGACCTTGAAGCTCAGGGCATCTGTGCACCTTGCCAGCCCGGACGGTACAAGCCCACGCTGGCCAACGATCCATCGTGCCCCTTACAGTGCCCCACAAACGCCCAGAGTGCCAACGCATCCACCAACTTAACAGACTGCTTCTGCACGCCAGGATTTTATGCAGTTCTGGATGAAGGATCCCTCTCCAGGTGTGGCAGTTGTGCCTTCCTTCCTCATTTGCAATGCTTGGGTGGTTTTCACACTCAGGCGGGCATCACTCAGGCGGGGAACCACAAGCTTCCTGTCGCTCGGCCGGGCTTCTTCCAGACAGGAGTGACAATCGCCGTGAAGTGCACGGCCGTCACAGCCACTGGCCTCAGCGCTTGCCTCGGAGGGCAACGATGCACGCAAGACGACACAGTGGAATGCTTCGGCAAGTATGAGAATGCTTGCGACGAAGGCTCCACGGGGTTCTTTTGTGGAGAATGCCCAGCTGGTTGGGCCCGGGGTGCTTTCCAGCAGCCATGCGAACCGTGTGCTGCGGGTGCTGTTTTGCCACTGGTAGCCTCAGTCATCATCGATGTTGGCACGAAGGTCGCGGGTGATGAACCGTTGCCACTTTTCAGGGGTGTTTGCCAAGCCCTTCAATCCTAGAAGCTTTTTTTTCAGGAGCATCAGACCACGGGAAGGGAGGGAGCGGGTAGTAGCGGGTAGCGGGATGGCAGGCCATGATCAACTTCGTGGTCGCGGCCATGGCCGCAATGGCGGCAGTCAGAGCAAGCAGCAAGCTCCACACAGTGATGATCCGCATCGCCGTCCAGTGGCTGGCTGCCTGCTCTGTCCTGACGGCTTTCGACCTCACTCAGATTCCGCTTGAGAACGCGGAGATCGGGGGAGACGATGAAGAATATCCACTCTTCCCATGGCCTTCGCAGGTAGCGGTTGAAGGAGGGTCCTTCGAACCCAAGATTTGACCCCTGAAAACCCGCCCCACAGGTCAGTGCAGTGATGCGGGGCCTCTTCGAGACCCTCACGCTGACGCCGGTTTTGACATCTGTCAACTCGGCCACACAGTGCTTGGCCCAGGCCATGCAACAGTGGGCCCCCATACTGAAACTAGTTGACACATGTTGACACAAATCGAAACAGCACGTGGAAGCTGACAGTGCCGCAAGGCTATCGTACATGCCAGCGGAAGTATTCAAGTAGAAGCTCGAATTTTGTCACCCTCTGGATTGAGCTAGTACTGCAGGATCCCCAGACCGAGTAAGTGCACGGGATTCCGGAACCAACATTCTCCTCGATAAAGCAATCTTAACATCTCAGCTTCTGTTTCATCATGTTTGCTGTGCTGTATAGAACTGAGGGGGTTGTCTGAATGTGTAGGACGTAGCTGTTTCGGACTCCGTCAGGAGCTTGCTCCTGACAGCGCCGCCCCGCGCGTCGCCTTTGGAGTCTACCACCTCACCTTACCTGTCTTAGTCATGATCGGCGTTCTTCTGCTCTCCTTCGTGGTGGCGCATGTGGTGGTGCCTTTGGGGCAGCGTTTCGGCTTCTCCTTCAACGAGTCCGGACGTAGCATGAACCAATTGAAGAAGGTCATAGATCCGATGCTCAAAGAGATTTGGGGAAAACCCGTCGCTCCCATGACCGAAGCCCCGATCACATCTTCTCCTGACGCCTTCTCCTGGGCGGACTTGGAGCGCTTGGGCACCTTGGGGAATCTCACCACGGCTCAGTTGCAGCAAGCAGCGGAGAACCCGGACGGCTTCTTGCGCACGGCTGCAGCCGGGTCGCGAGAGCTTCTGCTCAGTGCCTGTGCCGCTCGTGCTGCCCAGCTGCACCCGCAGGCCGAGGCACAAGAGGTTTACCAAGAGCTGACGCAGGCACCACGGCTGAATTTGACATGCTGCAGCCCTGTTTGAGCTGTGACGCCCTGTGCTGCAATCCTTGCGCAGGCGGATCTCCGACATTTCCTGACCACGGACTTCGCCGCCCAGTCTCCGGATTTTACGACGATGCTGGACACGGTCTTGGATGCTGCATTCGCCTTCAGCAAGGAGACCGCGCTCGTACTTCCCGTACCGGAGGAAGGCCCCGAGCCTGAAGAGGGTGAGCTCCCCTAAACCGTCCTAAACCCTAAACATCCCTAAACCCTAAACTAGGCTCTGAGCACGCGCATTGTGACGTCGTGACCGTCGCTTTGCCCACAGACGCAGTGTGCGGACCCAAGAACTGATCTTCCTTGTATTCCAAAGCACTTCCCGAGCTGCATGGCCTCCTGAGCTTCGTGCGTTTTGCTTCCCGAGGCCCGAAAAGACACCCGGGGAAAAGAGTACCATCAGCTTTACATCTTTGGAGAACCGAGCAAGCTTGATGGACTCTCTAAATTTCGGCCTCTTCTCGGCGGCACCTCGCTTCGTCGAGCTCGCATACCAGAGCGTGCCTGTCATCTGGGTAAGCCTGGTCTCTCTATGGCCTGGGCTCCTGTCCAGTTTCCTGCAGATGATCTGGTGCGTGTCGGTTCAGGAGGACGATGTGCTGGTGAGCCGCCTGCTGCCCAACCCTTCCGTCATTTGCTGGTCCGACGAGCACATGGTTTCTGCGCGCTTCGCCATCGCCGGGCTCGTTGTTTGGTGCCTGGGCATACCGATCGCGCTGGCCACCATCTTGTTTCGGCTCCCAGATAGGCAGGCTCCTGACAACTTCAGGCCTGGGCGAGAGACAGGGGCCATGTAATGCGAGACTCTTGAATCCTTGAGATTCGCAGGCGCTTCGGCTATTTCTTCCAGGGCCTGGAGCGACAGTTTTGGTGGTGGGATCTCCTCGTTAAGCGCTTCGACGTGGCCTCAGGTCGAAACCCCCACGAGTGGTTGTGTTTGCGGTTTGCTGTGAAACAAGCAGGGCTTGTCGAGTATAGCATAGTCAGCGTAGGCTGCGCTTGTGAGTATGGTCTGCGCAGCACCGCGCAGAGTACCTGAACTCCGTGTTTGGGCCACAGACCCAAAGATGTGCAGCCGAGGACTTGGCGCTGATGATGCTCGTCGCCTACACTTCCGTCGTGCCGGATCTCAAGGCCAAGCTCGCGCTCTTCCCCGTCCTCTCGGGATTTCAGGCAGAGCTGTGCAGTTCCCTGCTCAACCCATCTCAGCCCTTGAAGCAGCCACGAGGCTACTTGTAGCCGATTCGACAGCGGGGAACAAGAACATGCGAGGGTGCAGTGAGTTGCTTGCATGTGGGATCGGCCCTATAAGCGGGGCATGCACAGGGAGGAATGGGCTGAGAGGCGGTTGCCACACAAAAGGAAGCAGTGACACAGGGCACAGATGTAGTGGCGGCTCTGACTGCTTGCGCGCATTGATGGTCGGCGGTCCACTGCATGCCCCGCACCGAAACCTTGCCCTGCGAACCCTCCTGCTGTGCATTAGGAAGACCTATGCGACTTAGAAGGCGCAGCTGCTGTTCCCTGTGCTGATCTGTTGCCCCATCCATTTGCCCCCGAGCCTACTGCAGCCCCTTCTCTGTGCGTCTGGTCTGCAGTACGCAGGGGATGCTGGCAGCGTGGGTTCGGCCCTATGCAAACAACCAGGCTGAGGTGCTGGACGTCTTGGAGGCCATCGCCACGCCATCCGGGTGTGGGGCATTCAAGGGTTTGACGAGTGCTCGCTGCAGGTGACGCTATGCTGGATCCGGTTTCTGCTCTTCAGCGGTGTGGCGCTGCTTCTCAACGTAGAGACACCGACAGAGACGGCTCACGTGCCACTGTGCCGAATCTTGAAGCTCCTAAGCCCTGTACCCCATCCCTGGGCCCAACCTCAACCCAAAACCCTAAAAGGGTGGCCTACCTCCTCTTGCTGGTCTTGGTGCTCGCCTGCGGGTACTTCTTCGTCCACTTCACCGCCCAGGCCTGGCCAAGACACTAGGACAACGTTTAGGGTTTGGGGTTTGGGGCACGTGAGCAAGCCCTGGAGCAAAAAGGGTTTAGGGATTAGGGTCTAGATGGTGACGTCAGCCTTTTTTCTAGACGAGTGCTACATCCGGATCGTAGCCTGTCGTCAAGTGCTGCTTGTTCCTGATGGTTATTCTTCGTCACCGGCGCTATGGGCCATATCACTGCCTGTAACTGCACTTGTTGTATCCTCTCGCAGACCTTAGCTAGCTGTCACTGTTGCTGTCGCGATCGTTTTACATATCCGTAGTCTTTTCAGTGTTATCCATATTTGATATCGACTGAGGTACCAGTGCCAGTACCCGGACCAGTACACCCGTACCACTGCAACTACCACCGTCACTACGTACCTATGCCTTGGCATCATGTTGAGTCCCGGATGTCAGCTTGGTGCCATGTGGTGCCCGAAGCCCCAAATCAAAAACTCCTAAATCCTAAATTCGAACGGAAACTCCTAAACCACCCGAAAGGTCCTGAACCCGACACTCCCGAACCCTAAACTCCTAAACCTTAAAGTCCTAAACACTAATTTTCGGAGGTCCTACAGGATGCAGCGACCTGGAAGTCGTTAGGCCTGCCTTATTCGAAGCACCGAGCTCTTTCAACATCTGCTGGCTTTGGGGTTCAGTAGGGTTGAGGGTCTAGGGCTTCACGGATTCAGGGGTTTAGGGTTTTGGGTGCAGGGTTCTGGAGAGAACCTTATACTCTAAACCCTAAACACAGCGGCAGCCTCTTGGAGGTTGGTTTCCGCGCTTTCTGATCGAGTTGGCTCTACCCTTTCTTACAGAGGCGGCGTGGGCTTCATGAAGGGTGCATGCTGAATTGAAGCACGTATTGTGTCCATACAATAATCATGTTTATCCCTTGTTCCGTCATTTGCCTTATGTTATCTAGTAGATATTTCTTATTATCTACCATCTAGTATCTGTTACGGATTACCTGTCATCGATGATTTGTTACATGTATTAAGTATTATCTGTACTCTTATAAGATTGTAGGCTTTACAAGACCAAGTATATAAAGCAATTTACGTCACATGAAAAGCAAACCAATAAATAACTGAATAAATAAACAAATATGCATATGTATATAATATTCTATTTCTCTACAGTACACATTATACTACTTTGTTTTCTGTTTTGTTATACTATCCTCTTCTATCATACTTCACTGCAACAGTTTGTTGTATCATATTATGTTATATTCTGCTGGTATGTTTTAGCACATTTACTGAATGTCATGATTATATATATATATATATATATGTATATATATGTATACATTACTGAAGTATGTTGATTTTTCGCATTATTGTATATATTATTTTAAGGGGCTGCGCCCATGGGCGGGCAGCGCAGGCAGAAGCGCGGGGCGAGCAGATCCGTCACAGGGTTGGGGTTTCTCTAAGCGTTGGAGGCTTCTAAACTCCCTTGAAGCTTCTATTCTAAGCATGTTGAGGCCCCTAAACTCCCTTAAAATCTCTAAGCGTTTGAGGCTCCTGAACTCCCTTAATGTTTCTAAGCATTTTCAGGCCCCTAAACTCCCTTCAAATCTCTAAGCGCTTGAGGCTCCTAGACTCCCTTAAAGTTTCTAAGCACTTTACAAGGCCCCGAAGCTCCCTTTTTCCTAGCCCCGACCTTAGACACGTCGCTTATGCCCGCCCTTTGGGGGGCGTCATGCTCCTGATGCGCCCCCGGGGTCCCGCCCCGGGAGCCGCCTGATGCTCCTGATGCGCGCCTGGGGGTCCCGGGCTGGACCCGCTGATGCTCATGATGCGCGCCCTCTGGGGGCCTCCGTGGCGACGCAAAAAACCACGAAAAAAAAACCGTTCACCGGCGGCACGCGGGGGTCGGCGGCACTGGCGTCCGGCCCAATTCTGCTTCGCAGAAGGCCGAAGGCCAGCAAGGCTATTCCCGGGACGACCCGGGCTAAAAGGTCCGCCAATGCTCGGTCCTTGGGGACCTCGCGCTGCCCGATTTAATGGCTACCGCCAGTGCCGCCGACCCCTTTTCTATTCTTCATGGAAGCATAGCTGCACAACTGCTAGGGTTTAGGGTTTTAGGGATGAGTTCTTTCAACGCTTGTGTGGCTAAACGCTCCCGTAAACCCGACGCCCTAAACTTCAACCCTAAGACCCTAAACCCTATGCCATGAGCCATGGGTGCCAGGGGGTTGAGGGCATGGGGCCATGGGATGGGGCAGGCGGAGCGGGCGAAGCGAGCGGCGGGCGGGCATGCACTGGGGCCCTTTAAATCATCTGATAGGGTCTAGGGGCATGGGGCCGTGGGGCCATGGGAAGGGTGCATGGGAGGGGGGGGGCGGTGTGGGTGGTGGGGTGAGGGTTGGGGGTGGGGGTGGAGCAGGAGCCCTGTGAGGGGGGAGTGGGCGGACCGGGAAGGCGGAGCGGAGCTCCGGGAAGGGCGGAGCGGAGCGGGCGGAGGGGGCGGGCATGCACTGGGGCCTTTTGAGAAGCCATGTCCATGGGGGCCAAGCGGGGAGAGCGGGGAGAGCGGAGCGGGCGGGCATGCACTGGGGCCCTTTAAATCATTTGATAGGGTCTCGGGGCATGGGGCCATGGGGCCATGGGAAGGGTGCATGGGAGGGGGGGGCGTAGGGGCATGGGGCCATGGGGCCATGGGAAGGGTGCATGGGAGGGGGGGGGGGGGTGTGGGTGGTGGGAGCCATGGAAGGGGCAGGCGGGGAGCGGGCAATGAGCCATGGGTGCCAGGGGGGTCGAGGGGCCACTGGAGCCCTTAAGGTGTGGAGGCGGTGAAAGCGGCGAGGGTTTATGCATGCACTGGAGCCCCTAAAAGAATGCCAAAACACTGCAACTCAAGGCAAGACTATGGGTCTTCACTAACGCCGCCCTCGCTCTCCGGCTGGGGTCGGCGGATATCACAGCACATCATATTATATTCTGTTCTCTGTTAGTCTGTTATGTTATGCTACTTTAAAATATCTCGTATTCTGTTGTACTGCATGTTGTTACAGTCTGTTAAGTCTATTGTATTGTGTTGTATTGTGTTGTATTGTATTGTCTTGCATTGTCTTGTATTGTCTTGTATTGTCTTGTATTGTCTTGTATTGTCTTGTATTGTCTTGTGTTGTATCGTATTGGTTTTGTGCGATATATGCCAAAATATTTTCAAAGGAGTATCCTTTGAAAATACTATTAAGCTGTATTGCCTGATATTCACCCAGCGTAAAACCATACATTTTATTGCACTAAGTTGTTTTAGGTGTCATGATACCAAGCTATATCAAGGTATACCCGCTTGTGAGATTCTATCATCGCGTGTTATGTTTTGTCATATTATGCTATGTTGTATTATTGTACCATGTTATAGTATAGAAGTTTTGCACTTTAGGATAGTCAGTTGGTGTGTATTTTAAGATACTCATGCCGATTCATGCCCACCTGGGACTGTGTCCCAGGTGGGCCACAACCAGAAGGGCTAACTCTTCGCGTCCACACTCTGATCATGACGACAGGTATCTGCAGATGATAGAGCTGGAATACCCAACACCGGCAGTACCTTCACAAGTTCGTACCCATCCATTTTGCACGGAATAAACTTGAGTTTGTGAATCGGGTTGAAGGGCTATCTTTCGGGGTCACAAAACAAGCGCAGAGCTGTCTGCGGGTTCTGTTTTGCTCGTGTAGACCCCAAAAACCCTGAACCCACACCGAAGACCCGAAAATCCTGTATCCGAAACCCTTGGAGCAGTGACTGATGCAGGCGCAGTCAGAATCTCTTGAGCTGGGTTGGTCTTTCTCATCGGAGAAGATCACAGTGACAACCGAATCACTTGATGCAAGGCACGCACTCCGTGGACAGAGCCTCACGCAGTCAAGGGCAAGGGTGTTGTCCGCGACATGTCCCTACCCGAATCCCACCCTAAACCCAACCAAAACTCATATCGGGTTGTGGGGCATTGGGTTTGGGTTTTCCTATCGGGAAGGAACGGGACGACAAACAGAAAAAAAGGAGCGGCAACACCCGCAACCCTAATCGCGTGCGAGCAGCTGGTGCCAGGAACAGCGGACAAATGTCGAAAACGATCCTCGGTAAGATCTGTGGCTTGGACGATCTGAATGGCAACCTCAGGGTTGAGGGTTTAGGGTTTGGGGTGAGGGTTCAGGTTTCAAGGTTTATTTGAGGTTCTGGGGTGTCCGGTCGACTTGTCTAGAACTATACGGCCGACGATGTATGAAATCCATAGAAGGCTTCTGAATCGAGCATTGTCTTTATGCTTAAGATGGACAGATACATAAACGGCATATCCACAGAGTCGTACATGCGCACAAGTAGTTGCAAGGGTTAATGTCTCTAGTCTAGTTGATGCTAACATGGGTGACCGTGAGGGAAACAACCAGGCACGAGTCGGGAAGCAAGCCCTCTCGAGTCGGGAAACGGTTTCGGGGTTTCGGGTTTGAGGCTTCGGGTTTAGGGGTTAGGGTTTAGGGACGAGGGTTTAGGGCTTAGGGCCCATAGGCTTTATGAGTTCGAGTCAACAGCTCTGTACCTCAACTCTCAGACATATTGGGTGTTGTCTATTTCCATACGCTTCGACAGTTTACAGATCGCTTGACAGCTTGAATGGTTTCTAAACAGTCTGGCATAAATGCACTGTCACATGAAGCTTCATATGCATACGAAGAGCTCATGCCCCCAAACACGAAGTCGTGCATTTCTTGCAAGCTCATGACTTTACCAGCACCCAGGTGCCAAAGCGTGGCTGGTGCTGCGGCGGCTGAGTAAAGCTGTTTTACGACATGGTCCCCTCTTCCAGCAGGCTGCTGTTGCGAAGGCCACGGTTAGGGGTAAGGCAGGGCACCCGAACATGCAGGTACAGCTATCAAGGACAGCATGCGTGTACACGTGTGAACAGGCGTTGGTCGGTGTACAGATCTCTGTACACATGCAAGTAAGTGCTAACCTAATCTGTTGCATATGTACATATACTCACGAATTGGATACGTGGGTGTATAGAAATATGGCTACTTCTGTTTGTCTGTCTGTCTGTCTGTCTGCCTGTTTCATTCATACATCTTTTACATACACACACATGCATACATACATACCTACCAGCTTACCTACATACATACATGCATATGTACATACATACACATATACGCGCACCCACATCCATACACTCACATATCTATATCTATATCTATATCTGTATCTATATCTATATCTATATCTATATCTTTATCTGTATCTCTATCTCTATCTCTACCTCTATCTCTATGTGTATCTCTATCTATATCCAATATATAATACCTAATATCTATATCTATATCTTTATCTTTATCTATATCTACATTTATTTTTTACATTTAAATACATTCATATATATATATATGAATGTAATATTATATTATATATTACATATTATATATATTATATATATATTTATATATATATATTATATATTTATATTACATATTACATATATTATAGATTATATATTATATATTTCTAGAATATATTTTATGTTTATCATTATTTTTGATGTATATATCTGATATATCGTAAGTGTATATTTATTTTATTTGTTTCATGTTTAATTCGATTTTCATTTATATATATATATTATAATTATATATTATATATTATATATATTATATATATTATATATTATATTATATATTATATATATATTATATTATATATTATTATTAATATATATATTATATATATATTATATATTTTATATATATTATATATATATAATATATTATAATATTATATATATATATATTATATATTATTATATTTTATATTATATATTCTATATATATTATATATTATATATATATATTATATTGTATATTTTATATTATATATTCTATATAATATATTTTTATATGTTCTATTATGTATTATACATTATTTTTGATGTATAATATCTGATATATCATAAGTATTATATTTATTATCATTTATTTTAATAATTAAATAGTTGAAATAATGTAAATAATTTAGACAATTTAATTCCTGAAAGGCGGGCGGGCAGCTCCCTCCCTTCTGGGGGGAATTCAGTACTTTAAATAGGAAGCCCGTATTTACATATGAAGGCCCCTTCAGGTTTAAATTATCTAACTTTTTACTTCTCCTTCGTGGCAAAAGGCCACCCCCCCCCCCCCCCACCCTCTCAAGGATTTAATTTCTTCAGATTAGTAAAACTAATTGATCCAATTAAACCACCTTATTTTCGAAATAATCATTCTATGCGAATTTAACCATTTGAATTATTAAGCAAATAGCCCAATTTGACTCAAGCGAATACTTTTTAAAGGACCACACCCAGCCAAAATACGAAACAAACACTATCGGACATGGAAGCGGTTCTACTTACATAACAATGAAGCAAAGATTTCTGAAGTATTCAATAAAGACCACTTATACACTAATATACTAAGTCTGAAAAGCACAATTTGCATATGCAAGCTTAAAAATGCGAAATAGAAGTTCTACTTACATGACGATGAAAAAAAGATTTCTGAAGTGTTCAATAAAAACTACTTATATACTATGTCTGAACAGCACAACTTGCGCAAGCAGGCTAAAAAATGCACAAGAACCCTAGAAAAGTACTTCGTGAAGGCCATGCAGAAGCAAATTCACACAGAAGGACATCCAGAAGCGCAAGCTTTTCAGGAGAATCTCTGGCGAAGTTTGGATTGTAGGGTTTTGGAGTATCCCTAGACGAGTAGGAGTCATTTTTAAGCAACCAATTCTTAGCAACAAATTTTAGTGCAAATGCTTCTTCTAGATACTCCATGCGAATTCAGCTACCAGAGCACCAAGTGGCTGAATAAAATCTACTACACTTGAGTACAACCAGATGCACTAAATGCAAAAAAAAGCGAAGCGGTTCTTACATAATAACGAAACAAATGATTCTGAAGCACTAAAACGACCACTTGTATACTATTTTGAAAAGCACAATTAGCACAAGCACACTTAAAAATGCGTAGTTATTGCCTCGTGAAGGCGAACCAAAAAGCCAAAATACCAAAACCAAAAAAACAAACCCAAAATACCAAAACCAGAAAACAAAAAAACCCAAAAAAAAACCCGGAAGTCTCGGAGAAGCCTCGGAGGGATTCCTGAGAGTTCCGGATTTTTTTAAAGGTTTTTTTGGTTTTGTTTTTTTTTGGTTTTGGAGTTTTTGGTTTGTCTACTGTCCCGTGTATGCGGATTTTAGTTGCATTTTAGTCTACGCCCGGCGCCCTAGGAAATATGCTATATTGCACACCGAGTTTGCCTATGTTTGCCTGCAGTGCAGCTGGGTGACTTGAGCTGGGGGGGGGGGGCGGTGGGTACCATATATATATATATACACATAAGTTAGGCAGGCAAGTAGGTAGGTAGGCAGGCAGGCAGGCAGGTATGTATGTATGTATGTACGTAGGTATGTATGTATGTATGTATGTATGTATGTATGCGTGCAAGCTTCACAAGGTCTAATTTGACATATACTGTACTGCACATATCCAGCACATGTATCTCTCCATGCACTCCCAAATAATGCCGAACATACATACATGCACATGTAATTAGGAAGCATTAACATAAAGGAACGAAATGCGCAAGAAATAGGGGATAAAGAAGTGTGATCGCGTGTGTGCGTGCGCACGTGTGCGAATAATTACACAGGTAGCTGTACTTGTATCCCATTCGATTGGGTTTAGGGGAGGCTGCAGACCCGAGTAGAGGCCGACGCCCCAAGAGATCAGAAATTTCCTTCGTTCAGGCTTCGCTAGACGTGCAAGCGCACGTCTGTGTGTACGTTTATAAGTATCAGCGAGCATTGAGAATGACATTCACAGAACTCACAAAACTGCCAGGCACCCACGTTTCGTTTCGTCCACACACATGTGTTCATGCTAGCACAACCCTAAACCCCTAAACTCCTAAAACCCTAAGCCTGAACCTTAAACCCTAAACCCTGAACCCAGAACCCTAAACCGTAAACCCTAAACCCTAAACCTCTAAACCTCTAAACCTCTAAACCTCTAAACCCCTGACCCCTAAACCCCTAACCCCTAAACCCAAACTCCCAAGAAACCCAACATTGAGATCGGTGAAGTTGAAGCCGGCCTCGAGGGCGGAATTTTGGTTGGGTCTTAGAATGTATATCCTAAACCCTAAACCCTAAACCCTGAACCCTGATCCTATCACATCGCGTCGCGTGATGTATATCCTATTGCATCATGTCGCATCGTATAGTCTCGTACACTGCAGTATAGTCCAACAATGTAGTATAGCATAGTATAGTAGGGTAGAATGGAGCAGAGCAGGGAGGAGAATTTCAAAAGTGTCGTGAAATACATCAGTAAATAGTCAGGCTTCTATATTGGTCTTGTTTCCCTCTGCCAGCAATTCTTTTGAGCATCAGACTACTGTTCGTGGTCTGCAAAGTTTGGGGGTGTCGAGGAAGGCCAGTAACGCCTGTTGAAGTAACTCACGCCCTGAAACGGGGTTTATCAGCCTTGGAAGGCCAACGACGACTTGCTTGCACTCTGGCTTCAGCTTGGGCCGAAGCTGCCCTCACAGCTGCCCTCCCAGAAGCACGCCTGTGCTCTTGCGACTGCATGCAAAGCACTGCCACGCTCGCTGGTGAAAAGCCGCATCTGCGTTTCATGGATGCAGCAGCTCGAAGCACTTGCCCAGCAAGATCCGCCCTTCAGATGCAGCCCTAAAGATCTGGAGCAAGCGGTTCAACAACTGGGGAAACTGTCGTCAGAAGACGGTTCCCTGCTGATTGAATATGTCGTAACCCTGTGCGATGCGTACATCCAACCAGAAGTGGTCCAGCCAGAAGTGGTCCACCCTACTTCTGAGGGTGGCTACGTCCACGCCTACTTCTGAGGGCGGCGCAAAGGCAAACGCGCAAGCAGACACAAGCGCAAATTACCGGGAAGCATGCCAGAAGCCCCACTGGAAATTTGATCCGACGTGCACGAAGTGGTTCAACTTAAAAGTCTTCTGCTCGTAACCGAGCACAGCAAATTCGGGATTGCTCCGAAACCAATCTTGTGTGGCCCGAGGGCCCTGCGAGCCGCAAGACTTGTTCTCAAGTTGAGCTTCGAAATATTTCGTTGTGCGCCAAGGTACAAATATTCATTAATCCCTGTAGGCCTTTTTTACTGGCAGCCACAACGCACATTTTGCCCAGCTTCAGCATCAAGCTCATGTACTGGCTCATGCAGGACTTGCTCTCAAGTTGAGCTTCAAATAATATGTGTGGTGGCAAGCGGCAAGATACACAAAAGGTTTGATTATACACCTGCACCATCCATCTTCCGAAGCATCCTATGAGTCTGTTCAGGTTTGTTTGCCGGCAGCCACCATGCACGTTCTGCCTAGCTTCAGCGTCAAGCTTATGCTTCAGCTCATGTAGATGGCCTTACGTCTCTACCCTGCTACTGTAAACCCCTAGGGCCCTACGCCCCTAAACCTACACGGTCCGAAACCCTACCAGGCTACTTGAGGCGAGATATTCTTCACTGTCGGCATAATGTCCTTGCTCAGGAATTGGTCCTTTTAAAGGGGCCTGTCTTTTTTTTTCTCTCCTGAGCGGGGCCTCGCCGGAGTTGTGCCGGCGTCTTCTTTCTCCCCTAAGGGGCGCTTTTTAACTCGTTTTTGCCCGCCCTTCAGGCAGCTCGAGCTTTTGCTTTGGCATGTTCACGTGGTGCTGTTGTGCTACTGGCCGCTTTCTTTCAGATCTGCAAGGGCCCTATATCAAACAAGTTTGAAAGCCTGCGAACTGCGAACTGCCGAGTCTCTGTGCGGTGCGGATTCGGAATTCCAGAGCCATGCGCTGTCACGAGCAAGACTGACACGATCTTATTTGTGCAAGTGAGATAGTCATCGGGTGAGGTTGAGCAGTGAACTATCAGGCCTCTTCTGCGTCCTGTCTAGTCTCCCCCTCTCTCTCGGTATTTCTTTGTGTTTCTCTGTGCGTACCTTCTTTTTGGTCATATTTTGGCTCCCACTCCTGGCTCTGAGTGCCGAATGCCACTACATACCACTCATGCTGAGGCACCGCCATCTCCAGCAGCCTTCAAGCTTGCAAGAAGCTTTTCTGCCGTGTCGGCGGCGCGTGTCAAGGAGAGCATCGGCATTGTGGCGAGTTAGGTGGGAAGGGAAGTGACTTAGCTGTCGCTGTAAATGGATATAGGAAAGTTTTCTTTACAGTTTCAAGGTGGGATGGTGGCGTCGGGATGCGTCGGGGATCAGAGCGCGGGGGTGGGGGGGCGGGCGGGTACGAGAAAGGGCAAGGGGAGGGGAAGTTTTGTCATGCCCGACCTCAATTTGCGGTACTCGCGTCGAATTCAGGGGCAACATGTAAACAGAGACACTGCCTGGCTTCGAGCTGACATGCGCTGACCCTCTCGGGTCTAGCCGTTAGAAAGGGCCCTCCCGAGCTGACATGGAGATCGGTGTAAACTACGGTGCCCAAAGAAACCCCAAAGCGGGCCCAATGCTGACATGAGAGGTTGGGTCCTTTGGGTGGAACACTCCTTCCGGCCCATCCCGGCGTTCACCAGTCGTGAGGCAGCTTGAGACTGCAGATGGCTTCGCCAATGCCTGACTCTGGAATTGGCTAAACACGACGTTCAATACGACCATCAATGTCCTTGGGGTTCACCGAGCTTGTTTAGCGCCGGCAACGCCTCGTGGGCGTGCGGGCATTGGGCTCGGGTACATCCGATGCGGCAGGCAGCGTCCCGACAGAAAGGCTTCTTTGTCTTTGGGGTCGACTGGTGCATGCGCTTGACTTCTGTTGCTGTCAGCCGCTTCCCGGCCGGGTATATGGACTCGGTAGACCTTGGCTGGCCGTCTTGTTCTTCCCTCATGTCCTCAGTCGCCAGAGATTCAGGGGCCGTTGGCCTCGGTCTTCCGGAGATTTGGGTGCGTTTTTAGTGACTCAGCAGCCAGGACATGATTCCGGTCGCCGTCCTAGGAGGCTGGATCGGCATATGCTGGACGACTGAGAGCTGCAGCCAAACTGGGCCAAACAGGTCCTGTGAACGCGCGCCGTGGAGTATGTTCTCTGGGCTCCCCCTTGTCGAGGGGGTCCGGTCTGGAAGCGAAAAACGCTATTACGTAATGAGGACCATCCAGGACTCCGCACAGCCCCACAAGGAGAATTCAAGGAACGGCTCCACTCTGCCGCTCCTCAAAAAAGCAAATGGGGTGGAGTGAGTGACGGTTTTCATGAGTCAGGGTGCAACCGCGTAAACACAAAACTTCAGGAGCTCCGAGATCGCACCGGGGCTTCAATGGGTGCGCTCATCCCTTCTTACTGCGTTCTTGCTGCATTCTTACTGCGTTCCCAATGATCCTGTTCCTTTGTTTTGCTTTCTGTTGCTGTCCGCCAGGCAAGTCTGCGTCTCAAGCTACTTCTCAAGTGCATGGACGGAGTTGCCACATGATCACATAGGATGTTCAAGTCTTCCTCAAGGTGTCGGGAAGCCTTGAAAGAGGAGAGTGGAGACTTGGACAAGGCCGGAACCAAGAGTTTTGTCAAATTGCTCCTTGAGAGCCTGAGAGCTGACAGGAACAGGGACTTGGAGGAGGGATCGTATTGAAACAGAAGCTGCGCGGCGAAGACACGGCAACACTTTGTCACAACACTTTAGCAGTGCATTCAAGAGCAGGCAATCGAATGGTTGAAAAAGCGTGGCGTGCGATCCATGGAGAAGCGTGCTGCTGAATCTATGGAAGTTGGTACCTCGACATGTCCCTTGCAAAATCGTAGAGGCCAGCCTGATGTCAGGGGGTGTCTGAGGCACTGCTTTCGTTGGGCCTTGACACGAATGGGGTGATCGTGGAATTACGGGCGGGTGTCTTAGCTCACATGTCCTTACCTGAACCTCGTTCTGCGTATAGAGAGTAGCAAAATTTGAAGCCTAAGGCCGAGACGGACTTCGTTACCCGGAATGAGCTGTTTCAACAGTCCGTTCCTCATGTTCCAGTCCGCTCGGCAGATAGCTGCGCTGTGCTATATGCTCGTGTGGTGCAGGACTCTTAGACACGTGGCAGGGATGCTTGTACAAGAGCCTGAGACAGCTGATGCTGGCGTTGAGGCGGGCATGGTACCGATGCGTACGTTTCTGCGATCGACCGTTTCTCGTGCATGGCGTCTGCTGTGGATTTCTTGAGCATCTCGGATAGGCAGCTCTGTCCATGAGAGTAGCGGATGGACCGGAGAGACCTGCGTCAATGCCTTGAAATGCTCGGGTTCTAGCGCATTCGAGCGCTCCATCGTACATGGCACACTCAGGCCGCTTCGAGAGGGGGCACTGCTTTCTGAAGCCCTTCTGGAGCTTGGAAGTGCTGCTAGCTGAGCACATCGTAGCACATCACATGACAGCTTTGGATTGGTTTTCTTAGTTCCCCTTTGCTGTTTACATGTCGCTCATTGGCTTCCATGCTGGACAACAAATCTGACAATGCGGGGGATCGTTTCATGGCTCAAGGTTCTTGGAGAGAAGCTTATCCTTGCGAATGCCGGATCCTTAGAGGCAGATGTAAGGCTTACGCGAGCTAGAAGGATCATAACGGGTCATGCAAGAGGCTATCTGTGAACGTGAAGTTAGAAAGGCTCAAAGACTCGGTTCATCCCTATTCTGATCTGATTGCCTGTCAATTCTCGTGTGTGTTTTCTGTGTGCGTTTTAAGTACGGGCTACTGTAGGTTTCGGTTACTGTCCACGGCGAGGTGCAGTTCCTGAAAGCCCCTCCACAAGGAGTCGTTGCAGGCTATGCCCACCCGAAATCAGCTCCTCGGCCACAAGATGACAGTAGTTCCGGAGGGAAACATGGAGGGAACCGCCACGTTTCGTTGGGGGTGGATCAGGCGCGCTCTGCGTGCGGGGGGCCTTTGGGTTCCCCCAAAATGCGAGTGCTCAAGGAAGCACCGCCCTCGCTTCCTGAAACTAAAGATGGGGGAGAGGGAGAGGGAGGGAGGGAGGGAGGGAGGGAGGGAGAGAGAGAGCGAGTTGCGCCCTCTCCCCCAAGAAAGAAACAGAGAGAGAGAGAGAGAGAGAGTGAGAGTCCAGCTCCCCATCACCCAAACCCTCCATGGGGGGTGGATCCTGATTCATACTCGGTGTAAGCCCCAGCACCTAGGGCGTCATCACCCACAACCATAGGCCTGTCAGCTCGGGGGAACCGGGATGTGTTGGCAGGGGGAGTACTTTGTGTAGGTTTGCTTCGACAAAGGCCCGACGCTGACAAGCATCCTAATCAGGTATCACCGGTGGGACAGTGGGGGCCGCCCCAGGCTAATTAATGAGCCTGGGAAATCGCTCAGCACAGAGGGGCCCAACTGCAGGAGCCCATCGTCACACTTTCACCCAAACCTGACTCACCTCCGGGCGCGCCTGGTGCGCGGGGGGTCTCCCCCAAGCCTTGCAGAAGAAGAAGAAGAAGAAGAAGAAGAAGAAGAAGAAGAAGAAGAAGAAGAAGAAGAAGAAGAAGAAGAAGAAGAAGAAGAAAAAGAAGAAGAGCTCCCTCTTGGGAGGGAACCTGCCCCCCGAACCGGGCTCGAGCCAGTTCCGCCGCTTCAGTCAAGTCGAAACCGGGGATTGCCATCTTGTGTCAGGGGCCTGGACCTTAGAAACCACCTGGGGACATTAATTACATCCATTACCAGCACGCCGTGGCTCTCCACTACCAGACGTCGACTCCAGACGGAGAAGAACTCATGAAGGGGCCAGCAGCGGCTAGAACAGTTTGAGGGGAGCACAGCGGGGGGGGAGATCGTTCACTGAGTCACTGAGGTAGTAGGTTCTTACTCCACTGCACGGGGGAGTCGAGACCTAGGTGGAATGCATTCGAACCCCAAACCGTTACCGCCCCCTCATCCTGTGGAGGAGAGGGGGTAAGACATGTCACTCCGTGTACCATCCGTGAATGCTTGTCCTCGGCAAAACCTGGGGAAGAGCTACATGTACAGAGAAGGGGGAAGGTCCCAATCAAGGGCAATTTGACTCGATGAACGACCTGAGATAGCAGCGCGCGTTTTTGCCAGCCCTCTTTTTCAAACTAGGGGACGTCCTCGCGAGTGGGTGTGTCCGTGCAGTTACAGTAACACACTGGGGGGGAACACCCCCGCGAGCCTTGGCATGTGATGATGGGAAGTCCCTTGCTTTTGACCAAAGAGTCCGTCTCACGTGGGCCCGTGACACCAAGGGCGCACCCAGCGCACGGGGGTTCAGGGACTTCTGCCCCGTCCTCCATGCCCGGTAGAAGAAGAAGAAGAAGAAGAGTAAAACAGTTTGTTGGGAGAAACAAGGGGGGAAGATATGACATTCTTTGTATGCTTACGCCTTTTTAGTGTTGTCCATCATCTGGCTGTATCATTGTCATCACTCACCACAAATCCGAACCCCACCCCAACTTGGCCAATGAGCCGAAACTTAGAAAGCCTGCCGTGAAGACCATGGGCAGGGCAACACAAGCAGGATCCTGGGATGTGCGCGCCCTTCGGGGCGGCTCCCCTTGGGGTAGGGGGCTAAGCGTGTGACCTCGGGTGTGCCAGGAGGCGGGCCAAGGAGCGCTACAGTATTTTCAATGCGCAACGCCGGGCTTGGGGTGGGCCTTTCCCGCTTGTTGTTGAGCCGCTAGTTGCAAGCATGTGTCAGTGATGGGCAGTAAGATGCAGTAAGGCAGAAGGATCATGTTGTCTTGTTTTATCCATTTTAACTTATCATGGTCGATGGTCTCCGGGGGCCAGATTACGCGCCAATTTCCTCAAGGTCTTTGGTGAGGTCGCCTCTGCTGATGATTTGGTTGTTGCTGATGGTGGCTGTGAGGGGTGGTTTTGTCTCGGGCCAGCCACTTCCAAACGTTGTTATCGCTGCTCTTGAGTTTGCGCCTCCACGCGCAGTGAGCTTGCTTTTTGCTTTTTATCTTCTTCTGCCCTGATGGTGTCGCTGATCCATTGTTGCACAGTCTGCCTGTCGGCAGGATGCAAAGAATTGTGAGGGCATTGCAGCTGAAGGGCTCTGCGAGTGATGTTCAGTTTTTTTTTTCTCACCCCGTGGGCCCGAGCCCCAGAACCCTATCCGGAAACCCCTCTTTAAGACCTCTACCGAGTTAGCCGGGGGGCCGGGGGGGGTCGAAGCATGTCGAAGCCGACACTTCATAGTCCTAGTTTGACACCTGAAGCCTTTAATTCCCCCAAACCCTCACTCTGAAAGTTAAAGCCAACCTCAAGGCCTAAATTTTTTCATTCTTTGGCCAAGGCAGACAGTCTGCCGGGCACCGGTCGAATGGCGAGCTTGGTATCTTTGAGTAGCGACAAGTGCGCATCGGGACGGGGACCGGGACACCGGGACTGGCAAATGCAGCGTAGCTTGTGAGATCTTGTGAGTACCGCTTTCAAGAGAGTGATGTACTAAAAACCGTTTACAGCCTGATAAAGCCTGAGAGGTGTGATGCAGCTTCCTTGCATACGATAGCTTCACGACTGGTGCGAGCCATACACTGCCTGCTTTATCATCGACTTCTCCGAGTGCACCGTTCTCAGGCACGGCATGTCGTGGCTGCACAGCCACGATTCCTCAACATCAGCAGTGTGCCAGCCCGTCGGCTTGATTGAAGCTGCGCAGTTAATGTTACGTTAATGTTTCGTTTAGATGACGTTTAGACGCTTGTGTCACGCCTGTGTCATATGTAGTCACAGCTCGAAGGAAATGGGTGAGCGCGAAAGTGTCAAGGATGTCAAGGCGAAGCGCCTGTCCTTCCTCCCAGGCAGAGACATTGCGCAAAGAGCGCGAGGTGTTCAAAGCTGCCTACTTCGAACAGCTGGGCCCAAGGACAGCTTAATTCCTCGAGACGAGTTTGCGAGGTCACATGCCGAAAGTCCAACCTGTGAAGGAAAGCTGGTGTTATTGACGAGAAGGCCTAGTCCCCCCAGCACCACATGCCCGAACACGTGGGTTTCTTGCCATGCGCAGGTGATCCAAAAGGTTATCGATGGTAAAACGGCCAAATTCTATCAAGAGTCGGCGCCTGGCTCAGGTACGCAGCGAATTTGAACATCGTTGTAGGTTCTGGCGGTTCGAGAAAAGACTGAAGTACATGCTGCTGCGTGCCAAGGTGTTGGCATGCGGGGCTCTTACAAAACATCTCTCCAGACTTCCAGTTGTTGTGCGAATTGTGCGAGATTATCTACGGCAGCTGGCATGGAATCTACATCTGTTACACCCCTTGACGTACATTGGCATCGCCATCTAGTCCAGTCAAATCTGCCATTCCCAGGTCAAGAGCTTGTAGCACCGCAGGCTGCTCGGGCCGCTTGAAGCCCACAGCAGTCGGTCTTGAGCTTTCCGTCCTGCTGGTGTTACACGTCTGTCAGGTTTCCGGTGACACGGACCAGAAAGCCCTACCGGTGTCGGAATGGCTCGAGGCACCATCGAGGACCAAGACCCCGCGCAATTTCAGGCTCTCGCAGTGCATTGTGCCCCAGGCTGAGGCCCACTCGCTATCTGCTTCGATCCGACTCGAGGACCTGAATTCTGTAACGTTCATCTCAAAACATATACTATAGAGTTACGCAGCCTATTCAGGGCATTTTACGCACATGGTGCGAGGTCACCAGCACCTGTTTGCTCGCAGGACTTCAAGCTGGCGGTGCTGTAAGACGCTTGTAAGCGTGTCACAGCTAAGTGTGGTGGTCGGGCCGCAGCTGCCTCAGCTGTTGCTCACGCAGAACGAGCCGCTGGATGGATCAAGATTTCAATTTGGTCTGTGGGGCGGATTTGAGACTTCCCGAAGCTTCGCGAGCTTCGCGCGCATCAGTCGCGCATCGCTTGAGAGTTTGTGTTGGCGGTGAACAAAAACTGTCATACTGCTGGCATTGCACCAATTCCTCCAAGCAAGGGTTCCTGTTGCCCGAATTCCATCATGCAGTACTTGTGAGACTGTGATGCGGCTGATCTTCGTCAAAACGAGGAGGTCGGATTTGCATTATAGAGGCTAAGCCCGCAGCCCACTGAAGCTGAAAGCCTTCAATGTTGCAATGCTTGAACTGGTCTTAACCAAACTTCACGGCTCACTTGTGAGCGCTTACTCTGCCAAAGGTTTGCAGAAAACAAGCCACAGCACCACAGCACCCGCCGCTGGGTTCGCATGATCTTATGATTCTATTTTGATTTGCTAATGCTGGCTTCATATGAGCATGCCTTGCGACGCAGCGTCTCCTGCTGCAAGCTGCAGCATCGCTTGTCATTGCCTTAGGTTCTGAAATCCATTCCCTCCAGCATGTATTGAGCATGTATTCAGTGTGGAATGCTGAGGCGATCGAGGACGACGCGCTCGCAGTGGCCAGCAAGCTACAACCAGGAAGTGCAGGAATGGCTTAGTCGCACGAGGGCTGAGACTCCAGAGAAGGTGGACGCACAGGTTGATGCCTCAGACTCGATTCAATTTCGCATGGGAATGCAAAAGCACATCCAGTTGGGGTGTAAGGCTCGGCTTCATCGAGCAGTAAAATCGTAAAACCGAATTCGGCCAGTCGAAGCATGCTCCTTTGATAAAACTTTTCATCCGGAGCTGCGGCAATTTTTAGAATAGGGTTGAAACATGTTCCAAAGGGTCATTTTGCCTCGCTAAGAAGTTGTGGTCGTTGGGCTTGACAGTTCTCCAGGATCCTGGTTTGGGGTCCAAACAGCTTTGACATACAGATAAAGCTGGAAAGGGCGAGGCAGAATACTTCCTTCAGGGTCCTTGAGATGCAGGCCGCGCAGATGTCAATAAGTCGTTCTGCAACAAGCCTGGAAGAGCGAATCTGAAGTTCAGAAGCCAAATCGCGCAACGAGCTTCTCGCAAGACTTCTTTGGGTACAAGGGTTCTCATATTTTTCTAGTATTCTCAAGGCCCATAACCGTCATTTTTGCAAGCACAAGGGATGGTTCCCCACCATTTCTCCTTCACGTGCAATGGTTCTGTCGTTGGCACGCTGTGCGCTTCTTGCGGTTCCTTGTATGTTGGACTTGGCCCAACCTTCTTAGGATTTGGGTCTGCGACGGCTTCCCGTCCGTCTGATCAGTACCGTACATCAGTGTGAGACGGCAACAGATGCCATCCTTCAGTCGCGACAGCATGCTGTTGCACTTGATGGTGAAGGAGCCAGGCTCGGACGCTTTGGGAGGCTCGCATTGCTGCAGCTTGCGACCGAGACAGAGGTCTTTCTTGTGGATGTGGAGAGCGACAGCGGGCCAGAGATTTTGAATTCGCTAAAAGTCTTGCTTGCAAATGCAGGGATCGTGAAGGTGGTCCATGATTGCCGTGAAGTTGCCTCTGTTCTGCTGAATCAATATAACATTTCTCTACACGGCGTGTACGATATCCAGATTGCTTTTTCTGCTTGGCTGGAGAGGCAAGGGCTGGATGCTTACCAGGCCGGTCTATCAGAGGTGATGCGTACTTTCCGCTTGGGTGCCTATCAGCTCCATCGCTGGGATCGACTGGAACGCAACGTTCCTCTGCAGTGGCACGACAGACCGTTGCGTTCACGTCTACTTCGACATGCAGTTGAAAATGTTGTACACTTACTACCATTACAGCGAGCCCTAAATAGAGAGCTCGGTGATCCAGCAGGCACCATGATTCAGCGCCGCAGCATGCAAAACGTCGACTACGCGCGCTTGAACAGCTCACATCTCCTTGTGGAAGGAGCATCATCCTTTCGTACTGGCATGAAGCTGCACGCAATGCTTGTTTCTCGAAAACCTGAAGTTGCCTATTTCAAGATCAACCATGTCCCAGTCACTGGAGCTGTAGTGGACAAGGACGATCTGAAGGAGTTCGCGGATCTTGAGATAGGTGACATTGCAGATTGCGAAGTGAAATCCTTGAGCCCTTGTCAGCAGTTTGTGTACTTATTGCGCGAGGGACATGGCAGTTTGATGTTTGATCGCCAAAGACTCAAAATGGTGAATCTGGCGCCGAAGAGCAAGCTTGACGAAACAAGGCCGAGTAGACAGTCAAGCTTGTATGGGCATGGGTCATCAAGCGGGGGGCCGAGCCTCAAGCTGGAGCCACGAAGCTTTCGTGAAATGAAGCCGGCCGTCATCCACAAGCCTGGAAAGCGCGGATCTGTCAAAGCGGGGCTCTCAGTGACAACTCTGCTTTGAATTATCCGTCTACATGTCCGGCAGTCCGGCGCCTGGTTTGCAAATCTTGAAACCTGTCCAAGGTTAGACAGACAGGCTTCAAGCCACCAGAGCCGCAACAACACAGCTACGAATGAAAAATCGCAAGACATGGTGTGCTGCATCGTGATGTAGCTGTTGTGCAGAGAGAGTGCATCTCGCCGTGCGACGAAGCCATGTGCAGGCCAGGACACTAAGCAACTTCCTGCAGACCTGCTGCTCAAGACCACATAGGGCTCGCACTTGCAGTACTTGCATAGGCATTTCATGGGCTTGCTCCACCACGTGAACTCTCTTCTGTAGACACTCGCAGGTAGCTGCATTTATAGCCTGTTAGCAGACTGCACTGTATTCCTTTCTATATTTTTGTTCTTTGCGCATCCGCTTTGCCCATTGGCCACAAAGGCACGTGGTGCCGCAGGATGTGCGACAGAGCAAAGGCTGGAAAAATCAGGAGGAATCGACTGACCCTACCTTTGCTGTGTCCCAAGATCCCGGGGGCTTAACTCCTGAAGTCCAAAACCACAAGCTCAGAGCAGCCTTGCCGAAGCCCGAAGTTAAAGGCGAAGCTAATTAAATCGTTGACCCCTCTTGACCCATTTTGGTCTTTGGGTCGAGAGAACAGAAATGGAGTACTGAATTTTTCCCGTGAACATTTGCTGTGCAGCCATATAGCCATATAGCCAAACGCCAGTCACGACAGCAGCAGCTGTTGCATTCGATAAAAGGAACCAGGCGAGTACGCAAAAGTCTTTTCTTACATGCCTCAGACAATGTGATTGACGCCAAACAAGCACTGGTGGTTTGGGCGGGGCGATGTCAGGGTTAGGGCGAAGATGCGCAAAGCCGGCCGGCCAGGGCCCTCGGTGAATACAGTAGCAGCTTAGTTTCACATGATAGCTCCAGACTGGCGAGCAAGCTCTCAGAGTTTCTCACGTTGCCACGTCGGGTAACAGAGCCGTAGCGGCCGTAGCGCCAGCCATTGAAGCTCCGTTCCGCGTCTGGCAGCTTGTGGAGTGTGGTGGGTGCCCAAGATTGAAGCAAGTTTTTGCTGAAATGCCACCGATCCCAAACCTATTACTGCTGAGTTCTTCATGAAGACTTGCTGTGGAAGTTGATGCGTGATGGCTGTTTTGCTGTAGCGAGGCTCTAGCTGTGTGATCAGGAATCAGGATCGGGCAGCGTCGCTCACTGGACATGCCCGCACCTCTCACCAACAGTGAGCATTTAAAGTATGCTTCCATATGCTTCCTTTGGCTCCCTTTAAATGCCCACCCACAACCCTGCCCCCAACTCCCGGGCGCCCTTTCGGCTGGGGTACCCTTAACAATGGTTGACATGCTTCATGGACTTCTTGGGTTTCCCTCCAGGGTGGCCTTCGGGTTTTTGGTTTTTTGTAGTGCTGCATTCCTCAGTGCGGTGCATTGTTCAACATGGTCAGAACCGTGGCCCTGGACTTGAGACACTTTATGACAGTTGATGATCCTCCCTAAATCCTAGGGCCGCGGCGTACAGAACATATGGTGGTTGGGCCATCTCCCGCGGAAGTCTGGTGTGCAAAGGTGTGCTCGCCTTTGATCTGATGATGCTTCATAGCATCGCCCGAAGCTCAGGGTGAGGTGGTGCGGTCTGAACGAAATGGTTGCACCGTGACTTGAGAAGGCTCATGCCGTTAGGAGCAGGTTCAGCAGTAAAGTAAGTCCGCTGCGTTTTTGGGGATTACCGTGTATGCAGAATAAGTTAAGCCTGAGTTCTCGCTGCAGCCCATTATAAGTGTTTAAACAGCCATTCTGGCATTGTTGCTTACTTTACCTGTTGAGTTGCAAGTTTTTTAGTTAAACGGCCTTTGGTAGAATGATACAAGTGACCTCCACGTCCGCAAGCCAAAATTAACTAAGCTACTTGAGTTGTCACTTGGGAACTAAGCGTCTCATTTTTTAAAAATGCTCTTCACAGTATTAAAGAAAAGGTCGGTTAGAGGCCATTTGTGATCAAACGATCGATTTCTAGAATTGGCCCATAGACGCAAGAAGAATGTAGAAGAATAACTAGCCCGTGAAGATAATAAGCAACTGCCATACAGGTTGAAACGCATACGGTGACAACTGCAACTTGGAACATCAAAAAATGCCACGACGAGGGGGGGGGGGGGTGTTCTAAGATTCCGGCGCTCACCTCAAGCTTTAAACACCATGAGTGTAATTTCTACAAATTTTTCAGCACCAAGTATATTGCTAACAAATTTGTATAACCGATTGAGTTGGGCAGAATCGAATATAATAATTATATCTACTAGCTCGCTTACAAAGCTTGCCATTTAGTTGTGAAACTAGTTTGTACATGATTCATGCTCAATGATTCACATCATCTCAGAGTGTTTATTTACAAGTGCTATTCATTACATGAGTAGGCCCTTTGATATCAACAAAAAGAATAACAGAGTTAGCTCCTACATACATCAAGAACTAGCCACTCGTACAACAAGTAGCCGCTGGTATAGACAACTCGTGTTAAATCTTGAAACTTTTTTAAGTTGGAGTTTGATGAGATGACCTTGAATGTTCAACCGGTGACGTGGGGGCATGCCTCAGCGGTGAGATTTCCATCCAAGCTCTCCTCGCTGGTGTCATGACAGGCCGGCTCCCCTACTCTGGACTACAAGACAATGGCCTACATGCTGCGAGAAGACATGAGTGTGGGCGCACAAGAGGCACATTTCAACAACATCTAAATCCAAACCCGACAAAACAAAAACAAATCAAAGACTACACAAAAACAAAAAACAGCACCAAAACCAAAACTAAAACAACAAACACAAGAACAGCAGCAGCGACGACGACGACGACGAGCCAACAACAAGAAAGCATACCCCACAAAACAACTTTCTGGAACTCTTTGAAGTGGCTCATGATCAGCCTTGATATCCAAGTGTTCCTGAATGTATTGTTTAGTTTTTTGGTTTTGGGAAATGCTGTGCTTTGAGAAGCCCCCTGAAGTGTCTGAATAAAGCAACCAAAATGCAGCGGATTCATTCTACCGGTGAACTGCACATCCTGGTTCCATCTCTTGTTCTTGGAGGCGTATATTTGTGCACTGCGGCTGAACGAAGTCGCTGCCGCGATCCTGACGCAGTTTGCTTGCTAGGGAGCAAGTTGACGCCGTGTAGTGTGTCTAGGTGAATTATGTGTGTGAGCAGGCAGTGAAGCTTTAGGTCAAGCAGGTGAACTTCATTTTAGTCTTTGTGACCTGCCGACACAGCAGATACAGTGCAAGATGCACCAATTGAGAGCCTGTAAGAGAGGCATTCAACCTGATTCTTCGGGCATGAGAGGTGCCTGAGCTGAGCAGGCCTCCGCTGTATTCTGAAGGACTCACGGCAGTGGTTCTTGCCGTTGAGAGTCATTGAAACGTAGGAAGGTTGGGTAGCAGAGTGCAGCGCGATGTAAATAAGTCAGCTGGAATGACAGGAGAAGCCCAACAAGATTTCCCTGAGCTGGCCTATCCACTTTTGGCCAAGCGATCAGCGAGCCCAGACCTTCGGACGTTACTGAGAAGTCTCCTGTAGCATGTCTTGTGCACCGACCGACTAAGGCATCACCCTTCCAGAGATGCCCTCGCCGCGAAGTGCCGAACTCTAAGAGAAGGAATGCAATTTGAAGATATTTGAAGCAAAGAGCCCTCTCTGCGCGTGCAGAGATGTTCAGAGAAACGCGAGAGCTTTTGCCGAGGTCGATTCTCTAGACGCGCACAAAGCGACGGCTATACTAAGATCATTGGCGTGAAGCACAGAAGACCTTGGATGCATTTCCATGGTGGATCTCAGAAAGAGGGTGAGTTGCAGTTCTGAGGTAGCTGGTTTGTCTACCTCCCTGGGTGCTGGAATTGTGCCTTGGTAGAGGTATCATGAGATATCTATCGCTTCAGAGCTGCTGCAGAGACCAAGGTATTGCTCCTGCGAAGCTCGCCGACAGCCAGCCAAATGGTGGGACATGAGCTTTACCTGTCTCTGCAAATAGCCCTCACCAGCTCAATCCCTTTTCCAGGCCTTTGCTTTGGCTCTCGCTGCCGGCGCCTTGCTGGCCTGTTTGAAGCTGGAGCTCAGCCACACTTGCCCATGCCCATGCCCTTGCCAGCCCCTTGCCCCTCGAGGCCGCTAGTGTACGGCTAAGGGCAGACTCAAACGCAGGTAGTGTGAGTCACATCGATGTGCCACACCAGCAGGTGATGCTTACGGTCTCCTTAGTTGCGGTCTCGATGACTTTGTGTTGTACACATGCAGCAAATGTCAGAATTTTCATTGTCAAGTGAGCTCGGAGGAGTCAAGCAAACTCAGGTGGAGCTCTTTATCCCGCCTTTCATCCAAGCCGAGAACCGCCTCCAGGCCGCGGGTCTTCAGTTATCGACGGGCAATGAACTTGGCAGCACTAAGTAACTTTTACGAATTGGTGTGGTCTTGGTTGAACACTGGACAGGCATGCGCTTCTGGGATATTTGGATTTCTCAGCTTTCTCCTGCTCAGGCCTCCTGGAACACTAGCTTGTGCGTTCTCCAATGTTACCTTCGATCATTGTAAGAGCACGCGGTTGCGCAGGCAGTTCGTGCCAGAGCCTGACATGGGATGCGGAAAGAAGGATGAGGCCCTTCTTTGCTTGGGAGGGTAGAGACTTCATGGGCCGTGGAATCGTGAGCTGAATCCATGTGAGTCCCTTGAGCACCGCCCTCGAATGACAGGAGTGGCGAGACCCAGAAAAGGGTCACGCAGTGACCTGAGCTTGTCCACACCCTGAATGGTGGATTCGGGCAGGTCTGCAAGTCACCCGACTTTTTGCTCATGCCAATCATGCCATACGTTCGGCTGGAGCATGCGCTGCCGATGTCGTCTTCCGATTTTCAGGTCAGTGAGGCTGCCAGTGAGCCCAAAGCAAGGCAACAGCCAACATGCTATCACCATCATTGATGGCATAGCCTTTGCCAGGCAGTGGAGACTTGCCTTCCTCATGATGTTGTGGCCTCGGGTGATCTCAGGAGTTTGCTTCTACTTCGAGGTAAAGGTTTCTCACAGGAAAAGAGCGCCCGGACCAGGTTGGCATTGACAGCCCATAACTTTCCAGAGGGGCTGGCTGTTGGAGCGAGCATCTCAAGCATCACCTATTCGACAATCTGCTCTTAAGTTGTTACATGTATTGATGTTGCGTCTTGGAAAAGGTCTCGTCTCTACAGAGCGCACACCTTGGAGTTGTCGCCGAGGGCCCAGGGAGTGCTCAGAAAAGGCGCTTCGGGCGGGACAAGTTTTTGCCAGCGCCAATGCCATGTGCCAAACACCTGCAATGTGCTGTTCGACATTGCCCAAAGGTTATGGCTGCGATCGCGGTTCATAACATACCAGAAGGCATTGCAATTGCGCTGCCTGTGCGGCTCTCGATTTCTGAAGCATTGTGAAGTGCACTTTGAAAGGAAATGCTGCTGTAGGTCCTGTAGGTGTCACTACACATGACCAGCATCGTCAAAAGGTGCTGGAGGCGACGAACAGTCGGTCGCGAGCAATGCTGTGGGTGCGCTGCTTATGCCGTACTGAGGGGCATTGAGGGGCTGAGAGACGTGTAACATTCCTTGCTTAGGCTTGCCGAGCATGTTGACCGTTGTGGGGCGCAAGCGTTGGTATGAGTGTAGCGGGGCCTTGCGGTTGCTCGCTCAAAACTCCGTGGCGAATATGGGAACTTGAACTCCCTCATCATTTGGCATCGCTGTTGATATTGGTTCTCTCCCTTGTGACCAGGTTCGGGCAGGGTGCGATGACTACCCTTTTCATTCTTCTCTTCAGGGCCATGCTCTTCTCTTGCCTGCCCGGCCAACCTTCTGCCCTTCACCTTCACACTTCCGGCCCTCGCCTTGCTCCCTTCGTCGGGGAAACGTGAGCAAGTCTCAGCCCCACTCTTGGGCCTTGCAGCATTGCATGGCTTTGCATGGCCCAGGGCCATGTTTTTCCCGTCCCGTTGATCCACACTTCTCAGACCAAGGCATAGGTAGCGAAGAGCTGGGCGGCAAAAGGGGCCGCAATGGTCTGCATTTTCCGTCTCGCTCCAGCTGCTCCCGTTGTGGAAAGAAAAGTGCTTTTTTGACGGGGGGAAGACAGCATTCTCGCCTTTGAGACACCGAGATTGGCGAGAATCGAGATGCCTCTCTCCCGATGTCGTCGAAAGAAGGCAGCCATTCTGCGACGTTGCGCCCTCACGAGTGTTCTTGCTATGAGCGGCCGCTCAGAAGATGTAGAAACCTTTCCAATTCCATTCCAAGACTTGCGTCGCACAGCTTTTCGTTTGGGGCTGCAATTTTGAAACCCCATTAATTCTTGGAAACATCGGCGTACTAACACCTCAAGATTGCTGTAGTTCTGCTTTGAGTCAATGCGATGGTATTGCGCACAAAAAGCATATTGTGGGCCTGGCGGCTTGCCAGCCCAGAAAACTTGGGTACAATTGTTGGTGAAGATGTCACGTGCGCTCAACACTGTGCACTCGTCAGTTGACTCTGATGGGCTGAAAGCATTCCCGCCACGAACAGAAGTTGCGACGAGTGTTCCGACAACGAGTGCAGTTTGAGGGCCTTATGACTTATGAAAACTTGCTGGGTGCCGCCCATGTCCAGCATTTTATGGGGGGAAGTCTTCAGTGGCGCAGGCGGAGAAAGCAAAAGGCGGATTTGCCGGCCGCATGCAGCTGTGAGGGTTGGGAAAAGGCGGATGAACAGATTGCATTGTGACGGCACGGGTTCCTCCGCCAGAGTGCTCTGGGAGAAGTTATGTCAACTTGTCAACAGACGCACAATCGCTGAGGGTGCGGTAGTGGCCCGTGCCGAAATACTGTAACTGTTCAGGACCAAGGGAGTGGTCCCAGCTGAAGCGCTGGCACGTGAAAAATTATCCTGCGCAGCCTGGAAGAGCGGCGTTCCTGCACAGCCTGACAAGCCACCATATGCCGCCGCCGCCGCCGCCGCCGCCGCCGCCGCTGCTGCTGCTGCTGCTGCCGCTGCTGCTGCTGCCGCTGCTGCTGCTGCTGCTGCTGCCGCTGCTGCTGCTGCTGCAGCCATTGCTGCTGCTGCTGCAGCCATTGCTTCTGCTCAGAAATCACATGCTACTGCACGTCCACGTAATATCCATGTTTATCCACGTAGCTTGTAGGCGTTGTTGTGCGCTTTGCAGGCGACACTCTCAGGCCTCGCTGAGCCCTTGGGAGCTTTCTTTGCCGTCAGCCGCCCTGTGAAGGATGAAATGAGAGAAGGATGTTTATGTAGGAATCTTCAAATTAATCTGAGTTGGTTCATGTGTTGACACTCTCTCATCTGCTCTACCAAGCCGAACTCTACGCTCTCTCTGTTGGCATACGCTTTCTGAGGTTTCTGTACTGCCTCCAGGGGCATTGGCTGGGTCTGGCTCTGCGCCCTGCGAGCGTTATCGTGTTTGAGCGTTTATGTGATTCAAACCAATGTTCCACTTTCAGGCATGGACATCCTTCTATGTATTGTGGGTGGCATCATGACCTCTGTGGCGTGCCTTGAGCTGTTGCAGTGCCCTCAGGCTCAAGCGTAACGTCCCAGGATTCCGGAAACATTGTTTTGACTGCTTCAAGTATTTTGGCTTCTGAGGCCAGAAGCATTGGCCCAGCGCCAGAACTGGAGCACGGTTGCTGGCTTTGGCCTTAAGAATTGTGGTTTGTTGATGAACATCTTGCGAGTCGAGTTAACAGTTGGAATTCATCGCGTCAGGTTTGGTGACAGGGATGCTGATCATGCTTCTGACGCACGAAATTGCCTAAGCTTGTGAAAATGTGTTTTCTGCTCAGAGTCTCAGAGTGTTCATAGAGCATCGTAATTCAAGTCATGGACTTGCAGAGCTGTCCTGATGTATTTTCTTGGCTCAAGCCAGTGGCCTAAACAGTTTATGTTGAGGTCTTTGATTCCTTGCGCAGAGGTCCGGATATGGAGATGGATGTGATGTGGTTGCATCTGTGACATTGGCAGGTATGCCGTTGCGAGCCTCCAATGCTGCGACCGCGATGAGCTGGAATCCAAGTCAGCGCGGGTTTAAGGATGTTGATTTGAATTTTGGATATTTGGAGATGTTAACAGGTGTTCTTGAGATAAAGGTTAAAAGACATTGGCTTGCTTGTGCTCGATTTTTTTAAGTTGTCTATTTGTCATTGGCGTTGCGAGTGTGGTCAAAGGCGATCCGCGACGGACGGAGATGAGCTGGGCTCGGACCTGACTCGAAAGTCAGCGATGACTTCAATTGACTTCCATGATTTCTGCATCTGAGTCGTACAGGATTTCCGTCGTGCAAGGTTTTCCGGCAATCCTGTTAGATGTCCCCTAGAAGCAGGTCCCACATGTACATTCTGCCCACATCTCCAGTGCTCCTGTGCAGTCGATTGGAAGGCCTCGTCATGGAACGTTTGGT